>JACDJE010000028.1:1128540-1214771 GCA_016647715.1 Pavo muticus | reverse complement strand
ACGAGCGCGGGGAGGGAGGGAGGGGGAGAAGAGTCTGGAAAAGAACAGAAAGGAGCCGCGAGCCGGAGCGGCTCGCCCCGGGCAGGAGAGCGGGTGCCGACCCCCGGGCTGAGCCGGGCACTGCGCTCCCCGGCGCCGGGAGAGGAGGAGATGCTGACAGCCGTTAGCAGCCCGTCACCCGGCCAGCCGGATGAAATAAATGCCTGCATCAAGCTCCGCTTGTATCGCGTTATGTCCTGATTAGGGCAGATGTTTGACAGGCATCAGAGGTGTCATTTACGCAGGGAGCACGATACAGCTTGTCGGCTCCCCGCAGCGGGCTGGGAGCAGCGGAAGACGCTCTGCCGCTCCGAGGTGCTCGGCGGGAGCTGTGCAAAGGGGCTGCAGCCGCCCGGGGCTGCTGTGCTGGGCAGCGAGACGTGGGGAGCGTAGGAACCGGCAGAGCCGAGCACGGAGAAATGTGTGGTGTTTGGCCAGTTTCACTGGGATGAGGTCACCGTCCTTTTTGTACATTGTTTATCGAGGATCGCTAGGGAGGAACGGCGGGATGCGTGATCCTGAACGGGCGGGCTGCGCGTCATAGCCACTGCTTGCTGCATCTCCCCGTGTCCCCAAATCCATCCTGACCCTCCCTGTTCGATCCGCATCCCCCGCATCTGTGCAACGCCCACGCCAACTTGCCCGGCGAACCAAACATCTCCTGCTCCGCTGTGTCCTCATCAGACCCCAAATACGACGCTCGGCTGGCACTGCTAATTCCCTCCTCGTGTGCTGTTTTTCTTCCTCATCCCACCTCTCTGCTCTCCCCCCTCCCTCCCTCTCCCTCCTTTTGCTGCTGTCCCCAGGAAGAGGCTGGCATAGCTGTCAAGACAACTGCGCCTTTTGCAAAGATGCTGTGAACCTGTGATCAGAAAGACAATCTAAGACCGATGTCTTAAATGTTCCCATCACTTGCTCGGGATTGCTTAGCTCTGGCATGGCTGGCAGGACTGAGTGCTGAGCCCTGATCTCTCCAGCAGCAGGGCTGTAAATAAGTTTCCATCACAAACATGCCTGCAATTTCCTTCCTTGCTGCTCTTTTTGCTGTTGTATGTTTGTCCTCTTGATTTGCCCTGAAAAAAAAAGAAAGGAAGAAACATAATAGGATTGCAGTGCTGATAGCTTTGACAGTTATACTAATGTATTCTTCCACCCCTCACCCCCCCCTCCCCCCCAAAAAAAAGACTGAAAACAAATTCTTATACTATCTTTAAGATGTCAAGCAGAGGCTTTTCCATATTAAAAGTGTCAGTAGTTGAAGTGTTGATCTGATTAAATACCTCCCATTCCAAGTGCCTTGTTTTTTCTGTATCACAGTTACAAGATTTTAAAGAATTCTAATATCATAGAATTATGGAACATCACAAGTTGAAGGGACCCATAAGGATCATCGAGTCCAACCCCTGGCTCCACACCGCACCACTCAAATCCAAACCCTATATCTGAGAGCACTGTCCCAACACTCCTTGAACTCCAGCAGCTCGAGGCTGTGCTACTGCTCTGGGCAGGCTGTTCCTGCTCACAGCCCTCTGGGGCAGAGCCTTTCCCTAACCCCCAGCTGCCCCTCCCCTGGCACAGCTCCATGCCGTTCCCTCAGGCCCTGTCGCTGTCACACAGAGCAGAGCTTAGCACTGCCCGGCGCTCCCTGTGAGGCCTCCTCTGCTCCGGGATGAACAAACCAAGGGACTTCACATCTCCTTCCAGATCCTTCCCCATCTTCAGAGTCTTCCTCTGGACACTCTCTAATAGTTTTATGTTCTTTTTGTACTGTGGCACCAAATTCTGCACACAGTACTTGAGGTGAGGCCACACCAGTGCAATGTAGAACAGGACAACCCCTCCCATTAACGGGCTGGCAATGCCAGGCTTGATGCACCCCAGGATATGGTTGATTATTACAGCAATATGTTTCTGGTGGTGTCCAACCTACAAGTGGTTTGGGATTTCATGGCATACCCAATGTTTCCAGTGGGTCCTGAAGCATTGCCTGCCAATGCTGCTGTGGCACACTGCAAGTTCCTGCCATGCAGTGCTGCCAGCAGCAGTGCTTGGAACAACAGAAATAATGGCAAAGGGCACAGAGTAGCTCTATATTTTAGTAAAATGGTTCAAAGAAGTAAAATAAGAGGGCAGCGATTTGGAAAACTATATGAGAGCAGAATTTAAAAAGAATCCACAGTAATATCAGTGGTAATCTATTACAGACTTGGGTAGGAACAGTTATCTGTAGAACTATGGAGAAAAGGGGACAAGTGAATATCACGTGATTACGGAAAAACACAATTTCTCAGATAGTGGATGGAAAATACCACTGGGAAGTGGCAGGGCTTTAGTGTGATGTAAGCAAGATTCTCAAGCAAACAGGAGGAGTCCATGACAAAGGAGGCTGCTTTAGGCCTTATATTAATAAGCGGAAGGGCCTTGTAGAAGGCCATGGTATCTAATCTTATCTTGAGCTGAGTAATCATGGGCTAATTCAGCTCCTGTTAAATTGCAAGACAGACAAATGTGGATCTGTGTCTAAGCCGGGACATCACAGAACTTAAAGAAAAAACCTCACAATGGGACCAGGGGAGACAAAGCTAATTTTTACTCAGAGATATTGGAAGAAACTGGCAAATAAAATTACAGATTGAAAAACAAGGATTTGTTCAAAGTTGGGAGTAGTGAATGGAGAAAGGTGGTGATGATGGTACTGTCTCTGGCCCTTCCATGTGAGTGCATCACTCGGTGAGAAAACAACTGCAAACTGCCAGTGCGCAGAGCCATGGAAAAGGCTTGTGTGAGCCTATGATGCACCAGCTGGGGTATTTTTAGTAGAGACAGGAACGTATTAACATGGCTTTACACAGCATTGCTAAGGACCCTCATCTGGAAAATTATGTACAATTCTGGTGACTTACAAGCAGAAAAGCTTGACTCAGGTTGCAACAGGTGCAGAGGAGGAATAGTGGGGTGACAGGGGAATGGAGCATCTGAGCTCTTGGGTGGGAGCTTAACGTACGCAAGTGTGGCTTCCTTAGCTGGACAAATGAAGGCAGCAAAATGGCGTGATGATTCATTGTAAATACATTCAATGAGTAAATATCAAAGAAAGAAAACTATTTAAATTAATGAAATAATTATACAAGCAAGAAGATGTAAGTTAGGAATGAGTCGTGAAAACACTTGGGCTGGAAAGCCAATGAACTTTCTAACCATTCCAGGAGTGAACAAACAGTGCTCTAGGCACAAGCACTTAAAAGATTTAAAATCAGGGCATGGTACTTTGATATATCCAAGGGGAATTTAAAGGGGACTGAGCTGCTGACCTTTTCAATTGTACTTCTACCATTCCCAAACTTCAGGGCATCTTCTGGTCCTCTGCCCCTTCTGCATTTGGCTTGTCAGGGCTTTTTTAGCTGCCTCAGAAGCACTGAAAATTAATCAGAGGCAAGGTGTAGAAAGGACTCTGATGACATTAAATCGTCAGGTGGTTTGTGATGCATCTTGCTCAGAGAAGTATGGTTGAATTGATTGACAGATTTGGGTCACAAAGAAATCTTTTCCTTCAGGTGAGGCTAGGAAGGGTCTGTTTTCATAGAATCATAGAATGGCTTGGGTTGGAAGGGACCTCAAGGATCATCAAGTTTCAACCCCCTGCCACAGGCAGTGTTGCCAACTGCTAGATCAAGTACTAGATCTGATTGCCCAGGGACCCATCCAACCTGGTCCTAAACACATGCAGGGATGGGGCATCCACAACATCTCTGAGCAAGCTGTTCCAGAACCTCGCCACTCTCTGAGTAAAAATCTTCCCCTTGACATCTTATCTAATTCTCCTCTCCTTTAGTTTAAAACCATTCCCCCTTGTCCTATCACTATCTACCCTTGTAAAAAGTTGTTTTCTGTCATGTCTATAAACTCCCTTTAAATACTGGAAGGCCACAATGAGGTCTCCCAGCAGCCTTTTCTTTTCCAGGTTGAAAAAGCCCAGTTCCTTCAGCCTATCTTCATAGGAGAGCTGCTCCAGCCCTTGGATCACCTTCTTGCCCCTCATCTGGACCCTCTCCAACAGCTCCACATCTTTCCTGCTCTGGAGGCCCCAGACTTGGACACAGTACTCCAGATGGGGCCTCACAAGGGCAGGGTAGAGGGGGACGATCACTTCCCTGTCCCGGCTGGCCACTGCTCTTCTGATGGAATCCAGGATACCATTGGCTTTCTGGACTGCAAGCGCACATTGCTGGCTCACGTTAAGTTTTTCATCAACCAGGACACCTGAGTTCTTCTCAGCAAGGCTACTCTCAAGGAGTTCTTCTCCCAGTTTGTATACATATCAGGGATTTCCTCAACCTAAGTGCAAAACTTTGCACTTTTCTTTGTTGAACCTCAATAGGTCCACAAGGGCCCAATTTCGAGCTTATCACAGTCCCTCTGGATGGCATCCCTTCCTTCTGCTGTATCAGCCACACTGCTCAGTTTGGTGTTGCCTTTCCTCTACTCTTGCCAATTTCTCAGAATCTCCCATTCAGCAAATACCGATGTTGTTCCGTTATAGTGCTTTCTAAAATTATGCTTATGAGGTCTGGTCTTTTAGCACAGCCCTTGAGCTGATACTCAGAAGTACTTTGTGACTCCAAATGAGTGAAGGCTGAAGAAAATTCTTCTGCGAGACCTCCTATGCAAAACTCCCTGTGTTGTTGTTCCCACTGTAGTCAGGGATAATTTCCAGTCCTATCATCTTGAAGGCGGTATCAACAGATAGATAATTTTTGATGCTGGAGGTAAACGTGAGACAAGGAGAGAGAGAGAGAGGAGAGCAAACCATTGTTTCTCGTGTGAATTGGTTTATTGCAATTAACAGTCATTCAGCTGAACTACTGTAAATTGGTAATGATACAGTACCTCCCTATTAGCCCTGCTGTTTCAGGTGCGTTTTGGCACTTCTTCTGTACATAATGCTCACTCTAATGTTGTAATTCGTGTTCACTGTGCATGCCCTCTCCACAGTTCCTACAGGATAGTCTCAGAAGGTGGTTATATCTCATTCCTAATCAATACCTATTGTGTATTTGAGAAAGACTTAGTAGAAACTAGCTTCTGCATGTCTGGCCCTGAGGAAGCTTCTTGACTTGCAGCTTCCTCATCTTATGCTGTAGACTGAAGATGCCTATTAACAGAACAATAAAATCATTAAATTTGTATTCCTTTTTATTGCTGAAGCTCAGCCCAGGAGAACCAGTATCATGGGATTACACATTTATTTATTGCATCCTATACACAGGATAAAGATTCCCCTGAGTTTATTTCAGAAGCTACTAAGCAATAATGTTTAATGTGATAGCCTTCCTGCTTAAGGAAGAAAAGTTTTCCCCTGCCCAAGCAGTGATTATCTACTTTAAATTCCTAGAAAGTGGTAGCTTTTTAAATGACAAGCGATTGAGGTGAAACATTTCCCAAGTCTTCCAGAAGTTAGTTATATATGCTATCAGGAGTATGCTATGTGATATTTTTCCTTTCTTTCAAGCTAATTGTAATTCCCATGTCAGCTTATACATATCCTTCATGATTGACAAGAAATACTAGCATGACATATCACAATATGTTTCAGTAATCTTAGGGCTTTCTTATTCTCTTGTTGAGATCCTTCAGGTTCTCCTACAATCAAGACTACTGTTGTGTCTGCCTGTGTTAAATTGACTTTGGAGTCAAATGAAAATTTTGAGTGAATGTCCAAAGAGGCCTGTAGGGTAGGTAGAAGAGACATGTTTCCACAGCAGGGAATTACTAGAGCACAGTGGTGCTTCAGCTGTACATTTGTCTCTCAGCACATCAGATCCAGAGCCGTGACTGGAAGAGTGCAGATTCAGCAAGACCAGCTCTCCACCATATGGAGATTTCCCCATGACAGCTGAATCCAAAATATAACCAGTAAAAGCATCTTAAAGGCTGCTTTCTGCCTTTTGGATAGTACAAAGCAGCTTTATCAAGAACAAGGATTTAGTCCAAAAGTTTTCCTCAGACCTATAATGTCTATGATTATACTGGTTTGTAACTAGCAAGTGCAAGGATTCTATTAAATACCTGGCAAAGTAAAAGGCTGAGATGAATGTAACAGCTGCATTGATTTATCCAGGTGCTCTCATTTTTCTGGGTGATACACCCATCTCTGAAAATATCGTTAGAATTTTTCTCCATCAAGAGTATCAGATTCTAATCATATAGGAGGAAAAAACCTCTCCTATTATTGGCAGAAAAACCAAACAAGTATACTTTCAATGCTGAGAATTGCTCATTACTTTAGAAATTGTTACTAGCTCTTTGTGGTAATCAATAAGAGCTTCTTTTTCAGGGTGATGCAACTATTTTTACTTTCACCTTTTCTGCATGTAGCCATGGGAACACAAACCAACTTGTGAGAATAAGACTAAGGAACAGTTTGAGCATCTGAGGTGACTGGGAGGTGGTCATTGAGTCTCATCACTTCCTTGGCTTCCAGCTTAGCTGTGTGCCTTACCTTCTGTACCAACAGATTTGTTTCCAGTTGTGCCAACTAAGAGGCATGTATTTTCCCTTATTATTGACACTCCTCTAGCAAGTTCTAAGGGGAGGTTTCAGAGTATTTTTGAAGGTTGTTTGAGAAAAAATGAAATTTCAAACCCTGAAATCTCCAGTCCTGACTTCATAAACAGCCTGATCCCAGCAAACTCAGTTGGCTTTGGTACTGAAGAGGTTACTGCACGTCGGAACCTCAGAGTTTGCTGCACAGTAATACCAGCAGAATCCTGGACAGAATCCAGTCAGTAGCAATAATCATCTGAAAAATAGTTGTTCTAGAAGGCTAGAGGAAAATAAAACTTCATTTGCCAACTTTGTTCTCTTGGGAGCTATAGCTTATCATTGTGGAGTTCTGATTTCCTTTTTAAATTGCACGAATCTTGTCCTGTGTATATAAGCAAAACATAAAAATCCCATGGAAGGATGTTCCATCCCAGATTTAGTCCTTACAGACACAATTTTTGGACTTTCCTCATGGCCTTAGCAATTGAGTTCTAGCCTTTGTCTAACATATCTCAAGCTATCTAGTGGATCCACATGTGTTGGATCCAAGACATATTCGCACTGATATGAAGGTATAATATCCTTCTGTCTCTTTTGTCTTTTAGCATAAAGCTTGTAGTTCCCTGTTGTTCTGCCTCGTTACTCAGCAATGCTTTCCCACTATTCTTGGCAGTTTTCTCACCTTGTATTATAAATAGTGATTCAGATTTATAGTTTCCCAGCTTCCATTCATTCTGCCTCATGATGATATGAGGAAAATGTTGTAACTCTAGGGGGAAAAAATTACCCAGCTGTTTGTCAGAAGATATCTCTTAGCTGGGATTCTATTTACCCACCTGAGTCTTCAGAATTAAGAAAGGAAAGAAGATCACCTTACTTGCTGACTCATATTTAGGTTAATTTCACTTTCACCTATTTTTGTTTTATCAGAGTGTCTCAGGAGGTCTCTCTGCTCAGTGTATTTGAAGAAAATGATAGAAAGCCTCCAAGTGGTATCTAGGTGGATGCGGCTGTCTTGTGATGCAAACAACTGACTTAGCAACCCCAATACACTGCACCGGAGAGATCCAAGACCATGTTTCTACTTAAAATGTATCTTCAGGGATGCATGGTGATATGCAAATACTTTTTTTTTGCTGAGTTTAAATATTCTCTGTATCAAATACGTTCAGTTTTCAAGTAAAAAAATAAAATCTAAATGTTCTCAGGACAGATAGAGCCCAGCCCCTAAGAATCAAGCTTCCCTTCTTCTCACCGTCACCAGCTATGATGAATGTTCTGCAAGCCACGTGACACCCTGATCAACATTTGCATAATCTTTACTATCTCTATGATTACAGTATGAGGAGGTTATATATAAGATAGACAGTAATTTAAGAGAGCTAGAAAGAATCCAGCTCTAGTGATTAGCATAAAGAAGTAATGACTCAAGTGCACAGAGACTGGGGATAAAAGCTTAGAAGGAAAAATGCAGGTTGGCTATCAGGATAAGGCTTGCTGTGAACCTACAAAATGGAGAGCTGTAGGATGCACAACTGCTAGGGCAGGGACAAGGAAGGAGGAGGTCTCACAATCTAAGGAAGGCCAGTGCCAGATACTTGCAATGAGCTATGGCTTTTCAGATACTGGTAACCCTTCCTCTACCCTGAGTTGCTTCATTGTGCAGGGCTACTCAAATACCTGGTGCAGACCCGCACCAAAGCCCAAGCAGCACCAGGAAAACAGACAGACTTGTCAGACAGTTTGTTATCAAGCAGCCTCAACTATGCAGCTGTAGAGGCTGCTGCTTCAGAACTGGAGCGATGACAGATTCTCTTGGCATCAACCCACACAAGAGCCATGTCCACTGGAGAAGCCTCTCCTGCTAGGCCAGATGTTGAAAGACCTGTTGTGGAAGTGGTGAAATATTAGCTCAGACCTTGCAATGCTCTGAACTGGAAGTATTAGAAAAATTCCTTTGGAATCTTCAGATGACTGGAATGGAATTTGCCTGACAAAACTGGCTTGAAGCTGTAAGAGAAACCCTTTTTTATTTTCTACAAGAAATGAGTGACCTACTGCTATTGGTGGTGGTCATTTCTGGTAGCTGTGGGATAGCATATCAATCACAAGCATCCACCGTGCAGAAAAGTGGGCAAAGGGAAGTTAACACTTAGCTTCCCTCACTGACAAAGGAAGAACTAATCAGCTTGCTTAGGATCAATAGGGGAATGAAGCAAGGGAGTTTCACCATTCCTAGGTTACCTCACAGTAATTTCCAGGTTCCTCACTCTTTTCTTCTTCCTGTATTATATCCCAGTGAATTAGGAGCCCACATTTGAGCCCATGCTGATTTTCTATGTTCAATTTCCAGAGGCCTGTCTCTAGCTTCTGAAAAGGGTGCTTCCACATCCTGAACTACTGTGTAACTTCTGTTTGCTGCTTTGCAATGAAATGCTTCCCTACTGCTGTTTAATGTGAGTTTAGACACACAAAATCTAATGTTATCTTTGTACAGAACTAAAAGTTGCAAAAAGCTAAATTCTTCTTTGGGCTTGGTCTTACCTGCTGCATGCTGTTTTGTCTTCGCAGTTGCAGCAGAATTAAATCCTGGCAAGCCAGAGCAGAAAGGGAGCCCCAAACATCTGCTTGCCTGTTAGAGATAATACACAGTCATAAAACCAAAAGACAGTATCCCTGCCACTTCCAATTTCCACAAGGTATCAGGAAACTTTTTGATCTGAGATGCAAAGTGGAAACTTTTTGCTAACTTTCCTGGAGCTGTTCCCAATTTGTACTGTGGTAACAGATTGCTGACTCAGCTGAGATCAGAATTTTTTTTCCTCAAGCCAGGCCTCCAATTTAGGTGGTTGTGGAGAGATGTTGGCAATCTGTGTCTTTTCCTGGAGAAGTTATTCCTAATGGTATTGCCACAAAAGTATAGCCTTACATCTTTTATATACTTCAGGAAGTTCTTTATTTGTAAGAAGAGCATATCTAAACCTCAGCTGCCATGGAGGAGCTGCAAATCGCCAATTCTCGCAATTTTTATCATAAGTTTTGTGATGCTGGAGGTTTTCCCCTCAAAGTAGCAGCCCCTGGAGTGGAGTGATTACACTGGAAGCTCTCATTTTTCTTTCATTTAAACAAAAAGCCGGTAATTTTCTTGCTCTTGTGGTTGCAGAGAGAAATCTTAAGAATATGACCTGAACAACCTGCAAAGACTCAGGCAGCAGAAGGCAAAGCAGAATGAGTTGAATGTATATTCTATTCTAAACTCTTTATCTAGAAGTCCATGTCATTTTTTTTAAATTTATTTTAAAATCTGACTCATGATTTTAAAGTTATTTGATTTGGCAATAGTATAGATTGACTGTGCTCTGGGATAAAATTCTTTGTCATGTTAAAGGCTAAATTGAGCCAAGAGTAAATTCACTATGTACAATTACATGTATTTCCTATTCTTGGCTTTTTTAAAACATCATCTACCCTTTACTAAAACTCTATGACACAATGAAGACAAATGGAAAAATATAGCTTTCATCCTGCCAAACCCCTCTGTATGAAAAATATAAAAACTGAAAGGCCCAACATAAAGAGAAGCTAATAAAACTTGAAATAGGTGAGATTTATTTCTTTGTATTGCAACTTCTATACCCACAGGACCACATTCTGTTCTGGGTTACACTGAGGTAAATCCAGTAAAATAATCTGACCTTACTGGCCACAACTAATATACTTTGCAGTGAATTGAAATCAGTTCTGCTAAGTGAATTTGCCACTCCATTTCTAGATGCAGCATTTATATCAAAATCTAGTAAGAACAATGTGACTGGGAAATTGAGGAAGTCCTAAAATTAAGCGTGAGTGTGCAACTTCAGTTTGACTGATATCCCTTCTATCCTGCTTCTGATTATTAATTCTGAAGCCTTTAATAATATGATCAAATATTTTCCACAGGATCTTCTATCTCTCTGAGTAACAGATTGCTCTGTTAGAGGCTGGACATAATGTGTGCAGCAAAAGAGACTCTTGACTTCTAGATCTCTATTTCACCTTAAAGAATTACTTGGAATTACACAAACTAGGACCAGTAGAAGGTAGGTAAAATGGGGTATTCATACAATCACCTGGTAAGGAATCCAAGATAGCAAAGAGAGTTTACCATGTTCTGCTTCAGATACCTTACATGAGAAGGAAAAGCATATAGCCTGCAAGGAAAAATTGATGCAAGTCAATTCTGTAGTCTTCTGATCTATAATCAGAGAATGTTACCCATTGCTTTTGGCAAGGTTTTGTTAGGATGGATGCTCTCCATAATGAAAGCTGAAACACTGATAATGGTATTTATTTCTAAAACTCCACATAACTTTCCCCCAGAATAACAGAGCAGAAAGAATTGAGTGTTTGTGAAGCCTTCTAAACCAGCAGCGATGGAGAAAATTTTAGGACTTGAGCTACTGTATAACCAACATAAAGGGGAGTAGAAGTCTCAGATGGTAGCTCTCACATCCTTCTACTCCAAGAGAACTCATCCCTCAAGCTATCCTTTAAAATCCTGGTTACTTAATAGAGAGTTACCTGAATGGGATTCAAAGAACAGAAAAGCAAGATGTACCAGAGAAAAAAATATGTCATCCTTACCTAAGAGAAAATAGATGGTCTTTAAAACAAGTCTATAAATTACATAGGGGACCACACATTAAATACTGCAGGCAAAACAAAATGACTAAGGGATCCTCTGTCTTTCTCATCTCTATGTAAAAAAAAAAACTGAGTTCTTTGGAAAAAATAGTATTCCTATTAAGACCTGCCTCATAGTTCAATTATTTATTCTGTCATTTTTCTGAGTCATCTGAATTTCTGAATCACCTGAACTTCAACCTCATTGTTTCTTGTACATGTAGTTTTCTATTTTGGGGAGAGAGGAAGGAGATTTTATACTTTCTTATTTTTTTTTACATGACATCTGGGATCATTCATATTATTCAAGCTCAGAAAGAAGAGACTCTTTAGATCCACTCCACACAATTCTACGGCTTGGCCTGATGGAGTATCTGCTCACAGTACTATTATATCATCTACTCTGGATGGGAGAGCACCTATCCTGCCATCACAGCTTCACAGCTATTTATTGATAGCAGAACAGAGAGGCTGAGCAGCCAAATTATCTTTCCATGCAGTGATGGGGGGTATCACTCATCTTGGTGGGCATTACCCTAGTATGGACCTTTCTACGTCCCTGCTTCACTCTTTTCTCTACATCCCTGCTTACTCTCATGCTATTCAATTTTCCCCCTCTTTTCAGTTAACTATCCATCGCACAGGGATCTCATCCCAGTCTCTCTGATGGCCTACTCGTAACCTGCATCTCTGGATTTTCTGTCCAACTACAGTTCTCTTCCCACAGCTGCCTTTCCATGAGGTTAACTCCTGCTCCTTCTCCCCATTGCTAATTTCCCTTTCTCTTTTTCTTCCTCTTGCCTCAATGCCCATGCCCTACACTGGGATACCACTGTGAAATTTTTGGCAAAAACAAGACGGTGCCATGGTGCAATCTGAGTACAGGCTTGATGCTTGAGCTGCATTCCTATAGAACACAAGTATTGAAATTCTGTAAAAATATTTGCAGAAGTAAGGGTTAGTATGTTTGCAGTTCAGTTTGACATTTTCTGTAGGCTGTCATGCAATACACTCCACAGAACTTGCAGCTTTAAATAGTTACAGGAGGGCACAGGAAACCTGAAGGCCATCAAGAACTGCTGGCTCCATGAATTAAGAATTTTAACTTGTATTCCTGTCTGCTTAACAGATCAAGGGAAGGGGGCTCATAATGCTTGACACCCTCTCTCCTACAAGGCCAGGCTTGATTTTACAACTCAGATGAAATGGAAGGAGTAATCTGGTGAGGATATTTACTGGAACTGAAGATATACAATGAAACTATTTTGTAAACCCTGGAACTTCATCCATCCTGAGCCCTAAAAGAATCATGCAAAAATCACTATGCTTTTTGTAGTGTGATTGAAGGCCTTTTCACACCGAAGAAGATCAAGAACAGGTTTGGAAATCTAAAATTCATCTAATTTCTGAATTAAGAAAAATGTCAGATTTTACCATGAAGACGTATGAAAAGACACAACTTGCAGGTGAAAGGGTCAGAGTAAATATAGCGTATCCTGAAGCCCTCAAAGTGACAGCAATAACACACTTAATACACCAATGTCAAATATTTAGGTCCTTGGTGTATTCCACTAATAACTGGCTGCTTTTTCTCTCTAAGCTTACATATCTCTTTTCCTACAGTTTAGATAAATGCTGCAGTCTGGCATAAAGTGTTGAGGGGACCAAGACAGAATGAGACTAAGCATGACAACTTAAATTATTAGCGATGGCCTGGGATGCTGAGACTCAAAGGTAAGCGCTGCAATCTCTAGAACAGTTTTTTTTCTCCTCCATCACTATCCCTTACCTCAAGGATCTCTAATTATTTCATGCAGCAGAGAAAAGCTTAAAAAGGTTGCAGGGTCTCCTCTTCCAGCATAGTTGCAGCTACACCTGGATGCTCTGCTGATGGATGGAGGTGAATGGATCTCTTTGTCAAGTGCTCTAACCCCAGCCTTTTGTCTCATTTCCAGCAGCTGACACAGAAGCAATAGAAACAACAACAAAAGGACTAGCACAATAAGACAAAGTTTCAGGCATCTAGCTCCAGTTTGAATTTCAAATGGAGAAAGGCACTGCCTGGTTGCTCATGACGTAGTTTATCTGCTTTGGTGCAAAAACCAAGTGGTCTGACTTTGCTCTGGAACGGGTGAGGAGCATTCAGGCAAAGTATTCTGCCACGACAGTGGTAATCTTGGGGAGAAACATGATAAACAGCTGAAAGGACAATCAGCTCTTCGACTGCTGCAGCCTCTTCTGAAGCAATAGTTATAGCTAAGGAGGTCTTCTCTTTCCAGTGCCTCCTTTGGACTATTTTGAGTAAGCAGCATTTCAGCATACTGGCATTTGTGAATCCACTCCTGATGCTACCTTACCATCTCCAAGCGCTGGGAAATCAAGTATCTAACACAGACCTGTGTGTTCTAGTGCATCTCTTTGTTCTTGTTACTGTATCTGTAGGACAACTCTCCCCTCTCAGGGATTAAATGCATTAACAATATGAAGGCACTCATAAAGACAGGAAGAAGACCATAAAATGTAGAAATGACACTTCTACATTAATTGTAGAGTAGAGACTTTTTTTCCCCACATCAATCTTATCGCAAAGTTTGCCAAGCTTAGCCAATAGCCATTTGTATTGCCTTTAGCCTTAGTTGTATAGCCAGAATAGCCTTTAGGTAAAACATTGTTGTCATTGTTATATGATGACCCAAAGACTAATTTTAAATGTGCCTTTAGCAAAAAAAAAAAAAGAAAAAACCCAACATTAGCAGGAAGGTGTGGAGAAGCCAGCTGGTGCCTGCCCAGTCTTTGTGATCAGCAGACACACACCAAGCCAGCAGGCTGCCTTTTGAACCTGGAATGGTTTTACCATCGTCTGACTTTGTTTTCATCTTGTCTCCTCCCTCATCATCACTATGGTGACTACTGTACCACAGCTGTTGAAATTGTCTCTCTCTCTCCCTCATTCATCTTTTCTCCCTTAGCATCACTTTTCCCTTCAACTCAACCCTGCCCTTTAAATGATAGGATCGGCTCTGAGCTGTGACTGAAGTCATCCCAGCTGTCCAGCCTGTCCATGCTGTGTGCTTGTCTCATTGCTCATCAATCATCTTCTGAACTACCTCAGTTTGCCAAGCAGCATTTTAAGGCAAACTGAAATAAGCGGTGGTTCACCTTGAAACACACACTCCCAACCGTGGCAGCCAGAGAGCTGGCTGACAAGCAGCTGTACAATGGGAGGGAGGCAAACACATGTCCTAAGGTAAACTTTCCCTTCTCTTACTACAGAGGCCTCGATAAATACAGGTAATGAATGCTCATCCATCTCCCTCTATTGATTTAATCTTATGTCAAACCCACCTTTTCACATATGCTGGAAGAGATCCTGTTTTCCTCCATGTGTCACCTCACATTACCTAGCGCAGCGGCTGAGAGGAGCATAGTTCAGGAATGATAACGAGCTGTGTTCTTTCTGATGCAAGATGCAGCCCCAAAGGCTCGAAGGTGCTAACTCAACTTCAACTTATTATATGAAGTCCCAGGCTTCAGACAGATCATCTCAGGCCTGCGTATCCTCCTTAATGCACTGAAAGAGAGAGAAAATATTAAAAGCATCTGACATGAAAAGGATCAAGGCGGTAATTTTTAACATTCCTTACTCAATTTCCCATTACCTTTAATCCCAATTTCCTATTGAAATAAGACTTATGAGATCAACCGGGAAATGCAAGCCTCTCCCTACCATCTTTCCCCCATCAGCCAATCTCAAGAGTATTTAATAGAGAAAGTAGAGCTCCTCAGACATAATTAAATTTCCACAGGATACTTAAATGCCAGTGGCCAGGAAGCAGAGAGCGCGGTTTGAACCTTCCCAGGTTGATCTCAGGTGATTTTTCTCACATCACCCACATTCTAGACTATCACTTAGCTTTAAAATGCAGGGTGCCATCATGGTAAAGCTTGAGCAGGCAGCACGCCAAAGCAAGATAATTAAGAGAAGAGGGCAGGCTAGCACAATTCCATGAGAACATGAAAAAAACAGGAAGTTTTTTCTTGTAGCTCTGCAAACTGCAGCCATGCTGCTGTGCACAACAAACTTCTCCTGAGAGTCATAGCTTGTGGTCTGGACAAGGACTTCCCAAACCCTGCTCTAAAGGTCTGAAGCGTGACTTGCACGAGCCAGAAAAGGAGATTGGACATTAGGGATGTATCATCCTGGAAATGTCTAAATATAGCTTTACATGAACTGAACATGGGGTGCTGACAGTGACTGCCATGAACGCATGACCTCAGTGTAAGGATGAAAAATTAATCAATTAAAAATGCATGATAGCAGCTAGCTGGCAACGAGAGAGTGTAGAAAGAATTGAGCAAATCCCATCGAGGAGCAGTTGTGGCCCAGTTCTTCTGCCTTCAGCTGCTGTGCTGGTCACTGGTACCAGTGTAACACCTGCTGTCCCACCCCTGTACAAAGCTGGGTTGAGCCCCATACTGTCTGCTCTGGCTAATGGGGGGGTAAGAGGCCTTGAAAGAGCACCCGTGATGAACTGTGGGGTGGGCAATCTCACTGTTCCCTGGTGTTCCCTTGCATAGGCAGCTACTGCTGCTTGGCCACATCCCTCCCACTACCTAATGCAACAAGTACAGGCCTTGCAGAGAGAAGAATGTTTGTGTTAGGTAGGGGAAAGGATGAGTTAAGAAGGAGGAGGAAATGACAACACAATCTCAAGAGAAGCCTGGAGCAGCAGAAAAACATGGAAGCTGTGAGGTGCAGGGAAAATGGAAAGGAGCAGGAATGTCAGCCTGCTGATGGCAGCAGCAAAGCAATGGACAGGCCAGGGAGACAGGATGGCTGGAGAACGTGGACTTTGCTGAGCACAATATCATTTATGCTTTATGCAAAGATAACAGTAGAGTTGAGTATAATTCACTTAAAAGTCAATACTGCCCTTTATGTGATAGGAACATAGATCTGCAGAGAAACAGGCTTCGTTATTTTTCCTGCTTACAGAATGACCTGATGTCAGGAACAGCCACTCTTTGGGTAGCTGTTATAAGGTACTGGAAGTGACAACGAATGTCCATTTTGGCAAAAGGGAAAAGGTTATTTTAAATGGGCCAGAGCAGATGTTGTTTTCTTTTGTTTCTCCAGAGAAATAGACAAGAGCACATGAAGAGAGAGAGAGAGAGAGAGAGATGAGCTGCAGAGGCAGAGAACACAGCAGCTGTTTTGGTGCCGACTCTTCCTCTCCATCTCATTGTGTAAGAAAGGGCACAGCACGCAGCCTTATCATTTCCTTTGAGATGATTTGTTCCAGTTTTCAGCTGTTCAGAGCACCACTCAGCCTGTCTGAGCACCCTCACAGCACTGTAACAAAAACTCAGTCACATCCCAGAAACAGGGGCACGAGGAGACAGAGGAGAGGGGAGGAAACAGGCGGAGGGAATGAGAAAATAAGTACAATGCAGCCTGGTGGAAACAAAGATTTTTAGCTAGATCCTTTCCTTCAGTTTCCCTGTCTAAATCATTTTTCCAGGAGCAGGTGGAAGAAACCCATCAGTGACTCCATGGTTTTGGGGCTTGCAGAAAAGCCTGGGCAGGGCAGCCCCAATGGCAACAACCTCCTCACCATCCTGATCTCCTCACCTGGTGCAGACTCCAGGTGAGCAGAAATCCCAATCTTCCATCATTTTATCCTGTATTAATGACCTTTTCGTTTGTTACAATAGGCCCTGGCCTTTCCCTCCTCTGTGTTCGGAAGAAGAACTTCTGTGTTTCTTGCAGCAGGGATCACAGTTACCCACTTATCCAGCGCAGATCTGCCGCTCACTGTTCAGGTCTTCCACTGCAAAGAAGGCAGCAGCACCTGAGAAGCTTCCCGCTGGCTATAGGGGAGCATATTTCTGTGTCATTTTGCTCATTTAGATGTTATGGGACAGACTGAAGATCCCAGTAGTTAATTCTTCTCTCCCTGCTTTTCACTGAGTCGCACCAGCACAAACACATTGTAATAGTACAAGTGTGAGAAAAAATAAGTTGTTAAAACATTGACCCTGAAGCACTGAATGAAGCAAAGAGAGCCTCCTGTGAGAGTTTCCTCTGCTGTGTTTTATTAAACAGAAAGAACTTGGAGGCACCAGAGAGCCGGCTATTTGCCCAGGCCCCAGTGAAGAGATTTGATTTTTCTTTTCTTGCTGCTCCTTTTACTTCCCAGGAAGGAAGGAAGGAGGATAAAAACATCTTGAGTTTGGCAGGAGGGCCCTGGTTCATACCCTGACCAGGCTGCTGAAAACTGAGGATGCTGCTGGCAGGACATTTTATGCATGTTTATTTTATGCCAGCAAAACTGAAAAAGAGCTAAACAGATATTTAAACCCATAAACTTTCACACACTGCATTGATTTGGTATTTTCTTTTGCTTTGGGGCTGTCATCTTTTTTAAATAACCCAGTTGTAGCTTTGAGAGAAACCTCAAGAGCTGAAGGAGCATGAATGCTGTGGAGCTTAGGTAGCCCAAGAGCACGCTGGCCCAGGAAGAAAGCCAGCAATCCTTCACAGAAATTAATCATTACTGAAATAGAAAGTAATCTTTTGATAGATTTGGAATGCATTTTTTAGGATATAAGGTCCAAGAATTAAATGTGTTATACGGAAGCTGAAGTGTTCTCGACAGCCTAGATACTCCCCAAGCCCCCCAGGGAAGACGTGTGATGCTGGGAGTTTAACTGCCAGCATTCACAGAAGGTCAACGGGGTCCACAGGATCATTTCTTGTCCTCCCATGGAAATGCCCATTTTAAGCCTCTTTGTCTCCACTCACTCAGTTAGCCCTCCGTCCAATTCCCAGCACTTGGAGGATCCCTTTGAGGAGCATGATGCCAAAAGAAAGGTCCCTCAGGAGGGGATCTAATCCATCAAGATATCCAGCCCATTTGGGAGGATCAGATCTGCTTTCAGAGGTAAAAGCATCAGGACTCTCCCAGACTGCAAGGCATTTCGTAGCTAAGCCAGGATGAAAGGACTGTAAAGCTCTCCTGGAGGATGACTCCAGCAGAGAACATTTGTCCCCCCAAAAGAGCTGCTAGAGCCAGACGTAGAAGGGAATAAGGAATGGAAACAAATACAGTGAGGCATCGAGTAATTTCTCTGCTTGTTGTAAATTCTCGCAACACCCACTGGGAAAACAGTACCCATGCAAGTTAAGGCAGCTTTCCAGAGTTGCTGGATCCATGCTGCATGTTAAGTGATCCCCTCAGGATCTCAGCTGTAGGCTTCTCTCCTTGCACCAGCATTTCTACCAGCACACCAACAAATGAGGACAGACAGCAGTACCTCAATACCTGATGGATGAGCACGAAATGTGCTGCTGTCTAGGTGAAAGGCATGGCGACTTCCTTCTTCTTACTGGTCAGTTTGTAATAATAGATTTCAAAACAAAGCCCAGGTGTTTGGGTTGGTTTTTTTGTTTGTTTGTTTTGGTGGGTTTTTTTTGGTTTGGTTTTTTTTTTTCCAAAATGGACAGCATTGTGGAAGCCAGAAAATCATTTCTTATTACTTATTTCCTAGGCTTTTACCAAATCATTCTTTGCAAGACTGATTGTCATTTGGACAGGAGCCAGAACCAAACTCCCAGGGAGAGTGACAGCACATGCTCCCACAGGCACTGGCACGTAGGTGTCAGCAGGCCAGGCTGCCTGGGATTTTGAAAGCAACACCTCGAGAAGCTGAGATGCACATGCTGTGAAGGAGCAGCTTTCCTCTTGCAAGCATAGCGTTTCCAAGAAAAGGACATTCCATCCTCCACCACCTCTAAAAACGCAACTGATTCTGTTATCTCCATATTTGTTTTGCTACAACTGATATTTTTAAATTGTTTATTAAATAAAGTGGTGACTTAATTGAATGTTTGCAACAGCAAGAGATCTGTGCTATTGGCTTGAGCCAAGAGCCAGAAGGGATGCGGAAAATCTTCCCCCATTGCACTGCCATTGCCAGGCCTCCATGGCTTGCAGAAAATCCCTTTCTGATCACAGAGTACAAAACCTCCTTAACATCTTCCCCCCATCAGCACCACCAATTGGGATGAAACTGAAACAGCCATAAGAAGTTGTCTCAGAAGCCAAATTGGTTTAAACTCTGGAGCAAATGCACAAGGGGTGCATCTTTAATTTCACCATAACTGTCAAAAACTGTTTGCCAGATCCTACCATAACCATAGCATAGAAAGAGTCCACGAAAAAATCTTATTGCATTTGCCAGAATCACGGGATTCGTGCTGCAGTACTATTGCCCTGGAAACTGTTATAATGGAAGCTCGTAAAAATCTAATCGCAGAAGTGACCCCATATGAAATGCATACACCAAAACAATTTCAAAGAAAATCTTAAAATATTCTGTTTCAGGAAAATGAAAACTAAGGGGTTTTGGTCTGGAAGTTGAAGGGAATAATGTGATTCTGCAATTACAATGCTAATAAAAAAAAGAAAACGCAGAAATCAACTGGGTAGTAATGAAACGGAGTCAATGCCAATTAAGTGGCTGCTTACACAAAGTACAGCCAAAAAAAACCAACGACATTAAAATTAAAATATTGAGACAAAAATCCATAAAAAACAAATTCAGAATTAAATCAACGTTTTTCCTTAATGCAATTCTTGCAAGAACGTCACTTTTCCAAAAAGATACCTTATTCCTTGTATATTTTCTTCCTGCGTAGCAGGCCATAGAGTAAGAATAAATAAATGATTTATTTGCATGGTTTAAATAGTGCTCTATATTTCACTCTCACAGCTAAATTAAATATATGGGACGCGAGACATCCAAAAATACGAACAAGCTACTGGGACTGTATTTAACTACAGCTGTCTCTGTTCCCAGCACTCTCCACAGTCCAAATCCACTTCTGCAGGGAAATTGATCACATTTACACCCTCCTAGCCCATGTTTTGCCCCCAAACCAAGAGCAAATAACAAGCAATGGAAAGTTTTCCCTGCAGAAAATGTGGGTGACTGTTTTATCCCACAGAACTGTCCCTCAGCCCTCTCCCCAGTGCACTTGAGGCCACCTCCGGGAGATGCTATCCAATAGCACCAGGGGAGGCCCCGCAAAAATAAACAAGTGAGAAGGGGTGAGACTGGGGCCAAAGGTGCAGCAGTTTCATTGAAATGGAGAAGAGGTGCTCTGAGTGATGTCTCACCCCTGTTAAGTGCTGACCACTGGCTTAAGCCACCAGCAGAAATCCTCAGGCACTTCTATAAGCAGTGCCTGGGCCTGGGTGGAGCAGCACCCAGGCTGGGAGCGAGGCAGCTGAGCCGAGCTGAATGAGGAACCCAAAGAACCAGGGTGAAAGAGTCAGTATCCAGGAGGGATGGGGTGCTGGAGAGAAAAGGGAGCAAAATGGGGACAGAAACGACAGGGAATGTGTGTGCTAGAGGCCAAGAACAACAAAACTAGGGACCAGTGGGAGAAACGTGGCATAGAGGAAAGGAGTGAGGTTGCAAACATTGCAGAAAGGAAAGAGAAACAAAGAAAGTTACTTCAGTGAATTTGAGGAGGAGGCACGGACTCCCATCCAGACAAAGCCTCCCTTCAGTTTTCGAATTCCCCATACAAAAATGTGGACGGGAACAATTTTCCTCCTGCTCCTGATGAAACAAATTGGAACATTCCCTATGACAAAAGCTGCTGAAGCAGAGTCAGCACTGGCACAAGAACAAATGGGTCTGAAGTGGCCATGAATGCATTTAAAGTGGAAGCAAGAGGTGCAGTTCTGGAGCAGCAAGGGGTAGAAGCTTAATTCAGTGTGAAATGGAGCTTGATGCATTCATAAAAGGGATTATGTGGCGTGATCATCCACAAAGACAGGGAACAGGTTCCAACAGTTCCAGAGACTCCCACTCCCCTTCCCACATCCCATTGGTCTTGCTGAGCTTCCCCTTGCCAACTCCTCGTGCTTTCATGTACTCAGCAGTACCACGCTTCAAGAGTAAAGGACAAAGGTGTAACACAAAGTTAGAAACTATTAATGTAATGCCACGCATATTTATAATCTTACACCAGTAAGACCAACCTTTTCACTTATGAGTATAGGGCCAATCAAGTGCTGAAAGAGCACACACAGATCCATCCCAAAATAATGCTTTATATATATTTCTGGAATGAGCCTTAACTATACTTAGGATAAGGAATTTGTCTTCATGTGATGAGCCTGACCTCATCATCTACAACGGGAGCAGTTGTGAGCAAGCAGACTCTGCTCTCATCTGCAAGGTCCAAATCACCCTTATATTTCATATATTTAAAGTACTGATCTGGAACCCATTGCCATAGCGTCTGGGTGCCTCGTAGTCTGCCTAAAAATAAACAAATATCAGTTACCCAAGTGGGTGACTCATGCTCATACACGGGCCCCTAGAGTGTGAGTGGGCTGGCTGTTTAATTAACTCAAAGTCTGACTAAGAGATGAGCCTAATACTACCTTCAAACTATCATCAAGCTACTTTAACTAGGATGTACAAAAGGGCCAAAGTGCACAAAGCCAACAAACTCATCTCCACTTCCCTCTTACATCATCTGCTAGAAAAAATTACCTGTTCAGAGACCCAAATTCAGCTCCCTTGACAAGCAATACTCACAGAGTTCTCTCTGTCCCATATTTAAACAATGGCAAAAAAGCAGCCACTTTCACTTCAGCATATATTGAGGGAAAATATACTGGCGCTACCTTTCACCAGACCATGAACCCAGCATAAAATTCAATATACTCTTCAGATACTTGCCATGATACTAATGTAGCTTATTGCTGATATTTCTAGTGACTTAACCTGACCATACATGCCGTTCCACACACCTAGCAAAGGCACGGTCTGTTAGCACTCTACTTTAGAATCTAGACCTCATGGACAATACTTTTTAAGTACTACAAATACTATAAAGCACAACGTTTTTAAACGAGCACAGCCTTTTGGGCTGGGATGCTTTGTTTCCACTGCTTTCATTTTTCATTTAAGAAACCTCTCTTATTTACATATATGTACGCATACACGTGAGCGCATGTATACACATAGAGGTATATGGGAACACATGGAACTGTTTTTGCCAGCCAGGCTCAGCCCACTGGGAGCTTTGCCGGCAAGCACAGGAATCTCTGCTGCCTTTTGACTCAGTAGCAGCTGTGTCACTGCCAGCAACATTATTTCAGTTCTCATTCAAAAGTGCAGAACAAAATCCTGGGCTGAATTTTCTTACAAAGCCACCACACTCAATTGTTCCAAAAAAAGAAAGAAGGATCACTGTCATCTCTCTGAAGCGTTACAGTCGACCACCTTTAAGACACACTTGAAGCTTAGATCCATCTCATACTCCACCTTTTGTTTGCTTTCCAGTCCGAGAAATTCTTCTGGGTTGGAAAAGGAAGGATGGCACATCCCGACAGAAGCTCCTTGTCCATGATCTGCAGCTGTAGTTGCACTTTCCTTTACCTTGCTCTAACATTTTCCAGGCCAAACCTCACTATTCTCATGCAAGAAAAACTCTGTGGAAGCCAACACAGAACTGCCTCTCCAGAGTCAAAGAGAACTGACTTCTTTGGCGTGCCTGCAGGTACTGGCCACAGCCACTTTCTGACATCCTGCATTACATCGGCTTTGTGTTCCCAGATGAGTGAAGCTGCTCCCTAGTGACTGACTTGAAGAGACTTCTTACTACCGACAGCTGCAGGAGCTCTCTTTCTGCTCGAGCGATAAAAATGTGTGTTTTGGACTCAAAGAACCAGATAGTCAGAGTAAAATACACTGAAGCTGATGATAAAACCCCTACCAACATCAGTAAGACCAGGAATTCATCCTGTCCCCTGGCTACTGGTGGATGTGTGCAGTGTACCTCGTAGTGCTGTGCCTTCCTTCAGCTCCTACCCAAGGATCTGCTTGGCAGCACTCAGCAACTTCAGGAGCAGCATCAATGCTGAGACCTCAAAGTGCTCTCTTATCTAAAGCAATCCTAACAGCTTCTGTTAGAACAGAAGTATACGCAGGCCAGTGCCATCCAATGAATGAGCACAAGATCTGGTCTCACGACTGCTTTTGGGGGATCCATCAAACCCAACTGAGACTGTACTCCTAAGAGCTAAATGCACAATTCTTTTCACGTTGCTACTTGAGTTTTCTATCAGCATCCCAAAATGTGTGAAAGCAAAGATAATTCAAGTTTTCACCTTTCCTTATTGACTATTTCAAAGTGATGCTCAATAGCATGTACATAATTATCTAAGTGGGATAATACAACACCACAAAAAGTACCTTTGGAGCCACAGGACAGTATCACTGTGGATGAGCTGTGCATACTACTTGTGCTATGAAATACACCATTCAGTTAATACTTTGTTCTATGTAATCCTTCAAATGTGGTGTGTTCATTGTTGTTGCGTTGGTTTTTTTTCCCCAGGAGTTACAAGAGTGCATGAAAACAAATGGAAAAAACGTGCAGCAGAGGCAAACACAATGCTCAGCACAGAAGGCAGCCCAAAGAAAAAAGTATTCCAACATTATTTCATAAGGGTTTTGTTTCACAGAGAATAATTAGTATGAATAGCGCAAATATGCATTCTCTGACCTAACCAAAATATGAACAAAGGCAAGAAAGTCTTCAAGCTGCAGAAGATTTTCTTCTGCATTTTAAGATGCACATGAGCTTCATGGAACATTTTCAGTCTGATATTGAGAAAGTGTCGGAAAATATGGGCAATTTCACAGGCTGCAGCTGACCCCTCTCTCTACACTGAACACTTTTGTGGATATATAATCGCATTTTCAGTCTAAGCTTCCTTTTCACTCAATGACAGTCCCCCAGAACTATCACTCAAGGGAAACAAGATACTTGATTTTACATGAAGATAATAGTGAAACTGATTCTACAGAACGTGTCCTCAAATCTACCTGGTGAATATACTATGAAAAATAGGGATTTTTTAATTGCTTTGGGCAAAAGTAGTGTGATACTGAAGTCACTTTCAGCACTAGCAAAAACCAACGGTTTACACTGGGGTTCATCTTCAAGTAATGAGTTTTATCATGTATTGAAGATCTGTGAACCTCCCTCTAACAATAAGAGGTTCTTTTTGTTTAATTCTGTCGAAGAAAGCAGGGAATGATCTATATTTTTTTTAAATAGCATGAAAGAAAAGGATGAGTTTAAAGCAAATTAAAACCATGTGTTTAATTTTTAAAATATGTGCTTTGTGTCGATGCACTGTGTGCTATGACATTACACTGCAGTAAAGTGAATTCTGCCACAAATGCTACTAAAGAACAATCTCTACCATAACTTCCACCTGAGGACTTGTGTCTGGATTTAATTTTTGAACCAAGATTTTTTCTTACCTTAAGGTTCCTGTGTAAAAAAGTCCATTTGTTTCAGTTATGCTTTCTTTTAAATTTCAGCATCTAAAAAGGAATTCATCCCTCTTGGGGATGAATGAATGGTTGAGTGAATCCATGTGGTGGGGTAAGAGCTCATGCCAAGGGGACTGCCTATGCCAGCATCCTCAGGGTGAGCCCTTCCCTTCACCTCTCTGGGACCATGGGGAAAGAGTCACCCACTCCTTTCTCACCTTCTCCTTCTTGCCAGGAGCCCTCACACATCCATGCTTCCACACCATCCATTGCTTATCTGCTGAGCATTCCTCCAGGATCCAAAGGACATGGACTTGGTGCTCTTTGTCTGCAACTGAAGCACAGAGAAAAATGAGCAGTGTGTTCTGAGCCTGCAGCAGCACACTCAGGTCAACGTGGCTCCACCTGTGTAGAACACACTTGCCTTGGACTGTTCCAGCCGATGGAGATCAAACTTTGCTCCGAACAGAAGAGCTTCTCAGATGCTACAGATACACACTGATGGCTGAACCAGGCCAGAAATTGGATCAAAGTCCATGGAGAGCTCAGAGTCCAGAGAATTTTGCACATGTTTTCTCATGGCACTGGTAAGAGGCGGTTGGAATTTCCTGTGATCATCTGGACATGAAGAAAGGACTGCCCTGCATTACTGGTGCCAGTGGGCATCACTGAGAGCAGGCAAACAGGTTGTTTTCTATGGACATTACCTTTAAGTGACTCTGGAGTCTTTCTAGACAGCTCAGCAAAGATGAGTTACTGCCTCTTTCCTGTTCAGTGGTAGGAACTGAGAGTAGAGGGCAGGGCAGCAGCACGACCTGTGCCATAGGACAATGTTTGCCATGGAAAAATGAGGGTGTGACACACACCCTGAACAAAACACCTCCACATGGTTAAGTACCCATTGCTCCTTTTTCCCCACTGGCCCACCGAAGCCAGGGGACTGCTCTCATGGTGAGATAAAGAGCTAAGCTTTCATAATAAGGGCACAGTTGCAAGACCAAGATCACGAGGACTGATCCTTTCCAAGATCAAAAAAACCCTCTCAGTAATAAGCTGCCTTCTCTGGAGCACATCTTCACCTGGCTCAGTGCAGATGTTTTGGGCTCCCAGCAGTGCTCTGAGCTGGAGCAGCTGAAATAGAGACTCCCATCTGTTGCTACACACGCAGTAACATCCTGCAAGGGCTCGGGTGCTCTGATAGGGACAAATGGGCTTCAGGCTGGCTCACACAGTAACTGCAGGGATTTAAAAAGCATGTGGTGCAGTGCCCCAAGATTTGTTTCTTCACTCTTCTGATAACAGACAGTGTTGTAAAAAGGAAATCTTTTCCATTCTCAACATCCCACCTTCCCCATCCACAGGCAGCATCTCCCAGCAAACCCCCTCATAGTAATGCAGCCCATTGGAGCACCTCAGCCTGGTTCTTGAGAGAGAGCAAACAGTGCCAGCGAAGTCCTTTGTGAGTGATATAACTGCATCAGCACGGGGACGTTTGCCAGCACAACTATTTTTTGGCAAGAGAAGGGCAAAAAGCCCCTGCTCCAGCTGATGTAGCTAGGGTGGAAAACAGAAGCACAGGACACCTCTTCTCAAATAGGATCGTCCTCCTATGCCCCCCTTCTCGATCCCCACTTTCTCCCAGTACTGCTCACACACAGCTCCAGCTCTGCTCAGGATGGGGGGGATGGATACAACTCAAGTGATGTGTGGGAGCCAACACAAAGGGCAGTGGGAGACGAGGGCTGTGTGCCGTGGGTTAGTTCAGCACCTCACTGAGCCCATAACTCAACAGCATTGCCACTGTTCTTGTTGCAAGCCACAAAGCTTTTGTTTAAAAGGAAAACATCTTGAATGATTTTGTGTGGGGAAAGAAAAAAAGGTAGTGTTTTCTCTGTGATAGCTGCAGTACTGCTGCTTCATCTGTGGAGCACTGCTGGAAGCAGCAAGCGGCCAAACACATTGCTGCAGCCTGTTCATCGTAATGAGCAATGAACTTCATGGATGAGTTGGGACCATTTAGTCAATAGCATTATTAAGCAGAGCTCACTTGCCCTCTCCTTTCCCACATGAAGAAGAGCAGCTCAATACCGAGCTGTGCGCTAATGCAACTGCAAAACAAAAACCATCTCAGGAAGGGGAAGCAGCACGCCTGGCTTGGCAGCGGCCGTGCCCTCTCACACACCTTGCTGTAGAGGCACAGGTGCCACGGGATGAGGGCACCCTGGCACCCACAGCACCCAGCAGAGCACAGGGGGACACTCAGCTGAGCCTGAGAGCCACTGCCATCCCCTCTGCAGACACCCCTGGATTGTTACTGCAGCTAGCAGTGTGTGCTGCAGTCTGACAGCCTGTGCTACAGCTCCACGTGTACGTGAGTGAATCAAGCAACACACCAAAACCAAAGCACACACAGCCACATCTCTGCAGATAATGCTGACTCTCATCCTTCTTGTCAGCATATCCACATTTCTTCCTTCCTATGGTTCAGCAAGTGGATGCTATCTGGGCAAAACACCACAATCAACATATCAGTTGGCAGGAATACTGAATTTAAAAAGGCTTTGAATAATGTTGACACAATTCTGAGCTTGAAAGCATATAACTTACAAACAACGTAACATGTAACAATATTGTGTATTGATTTCATTAAATAATAGCACTGGGCGGGGGGAGATTGCTCTGAACAGCAGCTTTTAAGAAAATCACTTTATAGCCCACGATACCTGATAGAAACACATTGCTGCAATCTACACCAAGGGGAGAAAGAGCTGAATCAGAGGCCTCCAGGATGCAGTGCCGTTCTGTGCTGCAAGGGTGTGGAAATCCTGCAGCAAGCGTTAGGATTCTCCTCCAGCCCTGCAGCAGCAGCAGCAGAGCATGTGACTGCTGGTCCCCCCGCTGCCGCACTGAGCCCGCGGAACGCAGCCCCAGCTTTCTGCTCCAGCCAGCACAGCCCTGCCAGCGCCGGAGTGCGGCCAGAGCCCGGCCTCGAGCAGGATGCGAGGAGAAGCCCTCACTTCCCCAAATTAGCTCACGCTCCGAGCGGCGTGGGCTGCATTAGGATCCAGCGGGGCATCGGTTTGACCTCTCCATCAGTCCCCATCAGCAAACACTGCTGCCCCTGCCAGGGTGGAGCCCAGTTAATTGGGCTTGTGACCTCCACATTCTCCGGCTCCTCTCATTCAGAGCAGACTCATAAAAGCGCAGTTGCTGCCAGCCAGAAGTGCGCTATTAGCAGCAGTAGTAGCGGCGCTGTTATTATTAGCCAGCATTTTATTTATTTTTTAGGAAGTTATAGTGCCAGCCTGCAGACCTGCCTGTAATGCTTTTCCAAGGGGGGGTGGGAGGAGCAGACTGCCCGGCACCAAAGCCATCATTAATCTATTTTGAAAACAAGATCTTGTTTTCCAAATCTCCCTGCATGACTCGCTCGTATTCTGCCAACACATTTTTATGGTGGTTTGGGATTTTTAGGGGGTTTCTCGGTGGTGGGGGAGAGTGCAAATGATTGATAAGCACGCTGGATGGCTTTGCAGCGAGTCAGGAGGACAAAGTGCAGCCTGTGCCCTTGCACTGAACGAGCAAACCCTGCTGAAGCCCTTCTCCATAGGGCACTGTGCCTAACAGCTCCCAGCCAGTGGATGTGCCTGCTAGAGTGCTCCACTGCTCAGCAGCATCTGGAGGTGACAGCATCACCAGCCACATGTGTTGGGGGATGTGTCTCAGGAGCATGGTTAAACTCACAAAATGCAGGGTAGACTGCAGCCTGCCAACCTCGGGGATGGATCCTCAGCAGATGTTCTGCAATGCTGGCTTCTACCAGTGCATTCTGAAGTGACGGCTGCTTCTCCCACGGTGACATGCTGCCAGCTCCCCAGCCAGGCCACTGCAGAGATAGGCACTGGAGTGACTGGAGCACCATCCTACCCACCTGAGTGGTGCTCATCCTGTGCCAAAGTCCACTTTGTGTCATTGCTGTGATTAGGGGTGAGCCTCAGCTACACGCTGCGACGTCAGAGATGATCCGGGTAGTTTACAATGCTGGAGAGAGCACTGGCGCTGCAAATCTGAAGAGATTTGTCCTGCATCTCGGCTAAGATCAGCTCAGGATCAGAGGCTGATTCAGCCTGTAGATGCTGTTGTTTAAGGGAGAGGTGTACTTTCTTGATAGGAAGAAATCTGCAGCTCTACTTCCTTACCCTCCAGGCTGGCACAGGCATTGGTAAAAGGCATCTGAGCTAGCAGCAGCCCAGAGGTGAGAGCACAGAGCTCAGGAAACACTCTCTCTGCCTCCAGTACCACCTTTGCCTCCCAGTGATCCTGTACAAGACCCCTCACTCTGTACCTCAGTTTCTGTAAAACCTCTCTGTAAAATGGGCTGGTGGGCACCATTCTGACCCAATCTTGGAAAGGAGGAAAGGGAAGCAGTAATTCTGGGCAAAGGACAAGAAATAAACAGCCAGGCAAGATGTCTGACACAGATGGAGAAAGTGAGGCAGAAACAAGCCTTAGTTGGGAGCTCATTCACTGACACCCTCAGTAGAATTGCTCATCAACTACTGAGGCTGGGACAATGCTGTCAGACAGAAGTTCATATTTTACCTTAAATAATGTAAAAAGTCCCAGCTGCTGCAGGGAAAGGCGTCCTCCCACTAGAACAGAGCCAGGGTGGCTCAGGAGGACGTGAGCGTGCTGCAAAGCAAATCTCACGTAGAGGCTACTGCATGCTTTTCTCATTTAAAATGACGTTGTGCTTATTCATCTTTGTGCAATGTCCCCTGTGATTGCACACGGCTGCATGCAATACTGGAGAAGTTAGGAGAAATTCAATTATATTGATTTACAGAAGAAGGAGACAATAACAAATGTAATGGGAAGTTGTTATTCCATATTTTATCGTGATCCATTAAGACTTTGGTTTCTAATGTCCTCTACCTTTAGTGTGAGAATGAAATTAAAACAATCATTTTCAGGATGAGGCTTTTCTCCACGCAGAGCCCTGGGCTGCCAGCTAACCAAGTGCTGGCACACATAAATCAAGACCTACTCAAACCTGGGTGCATTCAGATCCTTGCTGGAAATGAACTGAACCAGGTTCTTAGAAAAGAAGCTTCTCAGTAGGAAATGTGCCGAGAGGCCATCCCACTCTAATTCTATGCAAATCTAGTTGTGGAGTAAATAAATATATGGCAGGAAACTGAAGATTTTTCATATAATAACAGCATCATCAGGGTTGGAAAGACTGATAAGATCACCTAGTCCAACCTTCAGCCCATGCCTGTGACCTCTCTAGACCATATCCCTCAGTGTGACATCTACCCTTCTCTTGAACACCTCCAGAGATGGTGACTTCACCACCTCCCTGGGCAGCACATTCCAGTGCACTACCACTCTTTTTCCTAGTATCTACCCTGAACCTCCCCTTGCTCAACTTGAAGCCATTCTCTCTCATCCTATCACTGTTACCTGGGAGCAGAGGCCAACCCCCACCTCATCATACTCTCCTTTCAGGGAGTTGTGGAGAGCAATATGTTCTCCCCAAGCCTCCTCTTCTCCAGACTAAACAACTTCAGTTCGCTCAGCTGTTCCCCATAAGACTTGTGATCACGCAGCCACAGCAAGGATAAGAAAACTCCAAGCATTAAGCTGAAGCAAGAGGAGCATTGCCAGTCCATAGCAGGTTCCAGGCACCAATGACCAAAAGCTGACAGATTTGGGGGGAGCCTTGAAAAGAGAAAGATTTTTGAGAGAGGGAAGGAAATCATGCATCCAGGCTTGAGGTTACTGGCATGTCCCACTGCTGGATATGCATGTCACCAGTGACAGCTTGATGTGCTGCTGGTCTGCCACCGGATGCACCAGATGCACACCTCCAAGCAAAAGCCCTCGAGCCTCTCCTCACCGCCTTTCCTCCTCCTGTCATGAGAGTTCACATTACCATGTAACAGGAGGGCCCAGGCAGAACACAATGTGCAGCTGGTTCTCCAAATCCCTTCTTTCCAGCAATCAGACCTGAAACTCGCTTGCTCACAGCTGTGCTGTCCCCATAGGAATTCCCCTCCCCAGGGCTCAGACCCTGCTGCTGACAACACAGCCACTTCTCCCTGAACACTGAAAAAGGCTGCACTTGATTATGGTCAGCAGCTAAAAAGCTGGTGAAGCACATTCCAGTGCCATGATATTGCTCCAAACAGAAGAATGATCAGATGCAGCCCTGGCTGCTGGAGGTAGAGCATTTTTATGTTGATTGCGGTTGGGAGCCACATTCAGCAGTTGAACAATTGACTATTTTTTCGCAACATCTTAAGCTATTACTGTACCCAGTTTATGGTGATTTAACTGAGTATTTATAGCTGAGGTTAACCATTTCCCTGCAGTATTTCTTTGCTCATTGCCATCACTTGACACCTTGAACAGTTCCTCTGTATCCACCTTCCAAAAGTGCTTGGACCAAGCAGTGATGTGCTGCTGAAAGTGCATCCTTGGGAATGGATGTCTGCTTCAGCATCTCCACCTCACCAAAGCTACCTCAGGGCACGCTGCTTTCAAAGAAATCTCTCCTGGCTAACACACAGGCCAGCAGCAGGCCCAGCTTTCTGCGGGCTGGCCCTGCGCCAGCCTTGAGACTATCCCGCATCCCCCCCAGGGCTCTAAGCTCACCTCAGGGAGCAGGTTTGGGTGCTGGGTGGAGGCCCAGCAAGGGGAAGCACAGCTGCAGGCCTTCCCCAGGGAGCAGAGGCAGTTTCGGTGGCAGTTTTGAAGCACACGTTTCTCACAATAAATCCTCCAGCCTCCCTCTGTCAACTTACTGCTGCCTCCTCAGCATTTTGGGGGGGTTGAGGCAAGTTTCTCAAGATCTACAAGAGGGCTTCAACACACTAGGTGTAACCCCAAGCAGGAGGGAGCAGGGGGAGCAACAGGGCAGCATGCACTTCCACCCAGCTGAACAAGGTCTTGTGTAGTGTCGGGGGATTTGAGACACGAGGGCTGCCAGAGCAGTTTGCTCAGCCAAACATTGAGTATGTCCAAGGGTAGTAATACCACCTCCTCTTTGGACAACATGATCCCTAGTAACATCCAGACAGGCAAATCAGCATCTGAACACATTATCAAAGTTTGTTCAGAGCCAGTTACCTTCATCAGAATCATAGAATCATTAAGATCAGAAAAGGCCACTAAGACCACTCAAGTCCAACCCAACCCAACCCCACCATGCCTACTGCCCACATCCCACTCCACCACCTCCCTGGGCAGCCTGTGCCAGTGCATTACCACTCTTTCAGAGAAGCAGTTTCTCTTCATACCCAGCTTCTCTTCATACCTACCCTTACCCTCTGCCTCCTTTTCTGTATTAAACTGATGTCCAGTGCAGAGCTCAACCCAGTTCTGCTCCTCCTTGGGAGCCTCCACCACCTCAGAAGTATGATCACATAAGCACAGGAGATGCAGTCTCTCAGCCAGATCTTCTCCCCTGAGTTCACCATCCATGTTTTTGATAATTCACATATTTCAATATTCTACCTTTTGCCATTTAACCTTTGTTAGCAAAGTTAATTTGCAAAGGCATATTGTGAGCTCTGTGGGACAGAAAGCACATTTTTCTGGTGTGTTGTACATAGTAACAGTTTCTATGTAATATTCCATAGAAATACGAGTCCTTACAGAACTGGCTAAACATAACAGCTCTAATGAAGCTACCTTTGGTTTTAAACATAGCATGCTGCCTTCCAAACTGCAGGATTTCAGCACATGCATTATTCCCCTTCACCAAAAACAGGTAGCAGGGTTTTTGTTTGGCCCTTCAATTTTTAAATGTCATGTGGTGACCCCTGAGAAGTGTCACTGCACTCCTGTCCCTCCTCGAATCATAGTGGAAGTGACCCAAAAGAACAATTGAGTCCAACTCCTGGTTCCACACAGAACCACTCAGAAATCAGACTGTTCTCAGGCCACTTCCCCAGCTTTCTCCCATCAGCAGTGCTCTTCTTGGCCTCCTGGACTTAACCTCTGCCACTGCAGAAACCCCGTATCCCTGCCCTTCTTGGCATCTTTTTTCCTCACCAGTTCCTATCATAACCCAAATTCTGGTGGTAAACAGCTCTGCCAAATTCTAGGATCGTTATCTTTTTCTTTTTTTATTTGTTTATTTCTGGTTTTTATCTCTGAAAAGAAGGAGGTGATAAAACTTCTATGAAAGAGAACACCAACATCTGAATGAACAAAACTGAGTCCCTCCTGAGTTCCTGGTTAGATAGGGTGGAACTGACATTTCCCTTCAGAAGTTCACAGCACAGACACGTCAAAACCAAGGACCTGTAGTGATCTCCAATAATCACTCCTATTGTTTGCTTGGGTTGATCCCTACCTGTGAATTACACACACAGCCCAGTAACACAGCTCTCCACATCAAAGACATCCACAACAACTTCAGGGCTTTGGTCAGCAGTGACAGACAGGTGCTCCAGCTTGGCCCGAAGAGCAGAGCTCTTGGATTTCTGCACCTTAATGTCCATGGTTATTAAATGCATTTCTTGGGGCCGTCTACTCCTAGAGCTGCCGAAAGGCAGAGGGCAGGCTGCTCACAATAGCTGCTTGTGTTTAGTGCCTTATCTGGAACCCGAGTCACAGCTGGCTGCTGGTCCAGAACGGAGAATGAAAGACACCCAAATGAAACGTAGTCAGCCGGAGCGGTGGTTTAGCATTTCACTAGCAGGCTTCCTCTATTCAAGTCACTTGTAACTTACCTTACACGGGGGAAAGAGCAGCCCAGAAGCTACAGACACTCTGTAGACATGGAAACAAACAGTAGCTTAGCTAAATTGTGTGTGGTTATGAGGGGGAATCAGTATCTCTATTATGCATTCCAAGCTGATGGATTGTAAGAGTTTGATTATCTTTTTCCTACAGTCTGCTTTCTATTACGCTGCAGGCAGCATCTGAGGAACCCCAATGAGCACAGAGTGCCTCATGATGTCAGTCCTGACCTGAGTGGATGCGGTGCTATCACTGGTTATGTGCACAGAATCCTCCCCACGATATGAAATATGATAACACAGATACCCAGTCCCTGTCCTTCACATTGCTCATCTACTTTCTGTACCTGAAGGAACTGGGCTGTGTGAGTTGAACACAGAGAGTTCATCTGAAACATCCATTTCGCATTCCCTTTAAAGGCCGGGTCCAGCCAATAGCATTCAGTTCCGCACACATTGCAATAAGCTGTAGATCATAGTTTGGCAGGAGCTGATCCGCACATTGCCAAGTTGTCCAGGAGATAGTAAAGCACAGCCTGCAGCTGACACGGGCGTGCTGGGGACCTGTGAAGCAAGCATTGGGTCCAGGTCACAGTCACTCTCATTGGCAATAGTGATGGACACGTCTGGCTGCTCCTCAGGTCACAGCTGACAGCCTTCTGGTGTGGGTTATGCTGCACACTGTCCTGTAGTCTCCCTCTGCAGAGGGCAACCAGCCAGGGTTGGGGCTGATGCCACTGCTCTGATGACTAATGCTCCAGTTAACGCTGGAGGATCATCTGCCCTGAGGAAAAAGTGAACTTGGGATGTTCGAATTCCAAGGAATAACTCAATTTACCATCCTAGATCTGGAGCTCTGTGCATGCTGCAGCCTGAGATACTCTTCTAGCAGTGTGCCCTCGAGGCCAGGGACACATCGTGACCCCTAACTGCAACTCACAGCCCCTGGAAACTCCTCACCTTACCCAGGCTGCTAACGCTGCACAAGAGCAGAGATGGCTGGAGGCTTGTCAAGGTTTTGGCATATACACTTTTTTTTTTCTTTTTTCTTTTTTTTCTTTTTTTTTTTTTTTTGCTTTTGTATAAATTAATTTAGAAATGGAATGCAGAGGTGCCCCTTTTATATTGGCTCAGCTCTGAAAATGTTGATTTGCAGCTCTGGGGAGGGCTTAAGAGATAATGCTCTTCTGATGCAGACACCTGCTGATAGGCAGTAGGCACGCTGCTTTGCTTCCCCCTTGCTAGGTTTTGCAGAACATGGGCACTACATGTGGTATATGTAAACATATGTAAAAGCAAACTTTATACAAATATTATAAAAACAAACATTTTTATGTCTGTTTATACATGTATACACATCTACACGTTTCTTTTCCACGTCTGTATTGCAGAACTCCCTTTTTTCTCTCCAGGCAACCTTACTGACAGGCCAATAAATACTACAGCATCTCTTTCCCATGGATTAGGAGAGCTGGAAATATCTGCTCCAAATAACCCATTTTTTCACTGCACGTAATAGGAGAGGGAAGAAAAAGACCTATAAGCCACGATGGGTGATCGGACAGGGGAACAGCACAGACACAACATACTCCTCAAAAAAGGTAATCACTTCCCTTTATTGCAGGAAAGTTGGCCATGGACACACAAAGCTGTAAGAACCCAAGGAAGGGAGGGGGTAAAAACAGAAAAGGTGAAGGAGAAATGAGATGTGAAATTAATTAATGGATTATAACGCCTGTCTCTTGCCTGCAAGAATTTGGAAGCGGTGAGACAGTGAGAACCCAGCACCAGGAATACCATCAAAATAGGCTCATGCAAGATCTTATTTTTATGAAGATGTGCTCAAAAGGAAGACAAGCAAAGCACGGCTTTAAAATAAATATAATTTTTCACAGTCAAAAAGATTAGTTTTGCTCAATAGTCTACAGTCAAGTGGGAAGAACAAGCTGGTTATTAGACTACACGAGAAAAGAAAGAGAAAAGCAGTGCAGTTTTACAAAAAAAAAAAAAAAATCGAGGGATATCAGTTTCATACAAAGACAGAACCTGCCAAGGTCTGAAACAGCAGATTTATATTAAACCCACAGCGCAGCAGATGCAGATCTAATTCTCCTTCATGCAGCACAGGACAGGAGGAGAAACACAGAATCAAGGTTGGAAAAGACCCCTGAGATCAGCCAGTCCAACTGTTCACTCACCACCAACACTGCCCACTAACTGCGCCCCTCGGTGCCGCATCTCCGTGGTCAAGGCACCGCTGGGGAAACATCAGCGGGAACCTCAGGATGCCTTAGAAATCAAGCACTCGTGTGAGGGTGGATTATCTGAAGTTTCAGTGAAGGGGCTGAAAAGAAGACGTAACCAGTGCTGAACAAGTGAACTCAGATTAGATACCTGCGTGTGAGGTGGTTGGCCATCAGCATCTGAAACTATGCTGGGATTCAGCTCACCATGCTGAACGCAAGCCTGCATCTGAGGAACAAGCAAAAAAAAACCCACAACTAAGGCAGGGAAAAACAAAAGAAAAGCCCATTTCCTAATAGTAGGCAAGGGCAATAGAGAAAGCAATACCTCAATGTAAAGAGACACAGAATTTTAAAAAAAAAAAACAGAAATGTGAGTGTTTCTGAACACACTGAAGGAAGACAGATTCACCATCCAAGCTTGGCACAGCCTGTTTATGCTGGGAAAATATATATTGATTGTTCTTAGAATCAAAAAATAACATTATTATAGATTGCTAACCAGCAACCTGTTTGAAAGTCTGCATGTCATTCATAGCATAACAGCTATGGAAACAGCAGCTACCCAACCGCAGCTTGTAACAAGTTAAAATGTTTCATAGGGGAAAACAAGAGGCAATTGTGAAGAAAGCCCTGAAGTCCCAATCCTCTCTCTCTCCCTGCTGGCCACCCCTCTCCCACTGCAGCTCAGGATGCAGGTGGCCTTCTGGGCTACAAGCACACACTACTGGCTCATGCTGGACTTTACGTCCTCAAGTCCTTCTCTCCATGGCTGGTGCAGAGATGCTCGGAATGCACAAGGGCAAGGCTAGCTCTGAGTACGACCAAGTCCTGCTGCTTGTCCAGCTCCCCTGCAACAAACAGGGACACGTACAGCTCTGAGCATCTGATGGAGCTGTAGGTGTCCCTGCTCACTGCAGGGAGTTGGGCTCAGTGGCCTTTAAGGGTCCCAACCAACTCAAACAGTTCTAGGATTCTATGCTTTGCTTTTGCAATGCTGTGCAAGTCCTTCTTTCCAAATGGCCCTTTGAGACACCAGGGCTGAATCCTCGGTGGCCCCCAGGGATCACAGTGGCTTCCGCTAAAACTGCTCCATGGACAAAGTGCTTGAGATGCTAATGGGTTTTAATTTCCCATGAATTTGCAAGCAGCAGTATCCTGCAAAGCTTCGGGTGATTGTTCATGCTTCCTCACCTAGTCTAACATTTATTATATTTTTCAAATAGACATTAGTATTAATTTAATCTTTTTTTTTTTCCTGAAGCGGGCTGTAATTAAATGTCCTTTTCCCGTGACATTTGCTAGGATACAGCATAGCTGGGGCATTTTGAAAGACTCATTCAATGTAACTAGCATTACAATTAGTGTAAGTGCACGAAGTAAACATGAAAAAAAAAACCATCCCAGTCCCTTGAACTCATGCACATGGGACAGCTGATTTTTAATTGACTGCTAATTTTCTTCTTCTTCCTTTTTTTTTTTTTTAATAAGGGGAGGGTTGGATTTTAGGAAAAATGTCTTCTCAGAGAGAGTGGTAATGCACAGGCACAGGCTGCCCAGGGAAATGGGGGAGTCGCTGTCCCTGGAGGTGTTCAATTACCATGGAGCTGTTGCACTGAGGGGCATTGGGGGGCACGGTGGGGATAGGTTGGGGTTGGAGTGGGTCAGGCCTGTCCAACCCACGGCCCAGCACAGCTCGCACTGTGGCTGCTCACCACAGCAGTGGAGCACTACTAACCCCAGCTGGGCTGAAAGCAGCGGCAGGGCGCAGGGCAGGGCTGGCTCAGAGATGGCAAAGGAGTTCATGCATTCTGATACACTGGCTAAATACAGCCCAGTGAACAGTGAAACATGTGGAGCCATGCTTCCCACTGTGATAAAGGAATACAAGGACAGGTTTGAAGATTGCTCAAAAATCATCAATATTTTGGTGTATCTGCAAATTCATTTTCAGTCAACTTAAATACTTTAAGTATTTAATTCTCAAATTACTTGAGAATTTTCAAATGAAATCATAGAATCATAGAATCATAGAATCATAGAATCATAGAACCATAGAATCATAGAATGGCCTGGGTTGAAAAGGACCACAATGATCATCGAGTTTCAACCCCCTTGCTATGTGCAAGGTCGCCAACCACTAGACCAGGCTGCCCAGATCCACATCCAGCCTGGCCTTGAATGCCTCCAGGGATGGGGCATCCACAATCTCCTTGGGCAACTTGTTCCAGTATGTCACCACCCTTTGTGTGAAAAACTTCCTCCTAATATCTAACCTAAACCTCTCCTGTCTCAGTTTAAAACCATTCCTCCTTGTCCTATCTCTATCCACCCTCGTAAACAACTGTTCCCCTTCCTGCTTATACGCTCCCTTCAAGTACTGGAAGGCTGCAATGAGGTCTCCCTGGAGCCTTCTCTTCTCCAAGCTGAACAATCCCAGTTCCCTCAGCCTTTCCTCTTAGGAGAGGTGCTCCAGCCCTCTGATCATCTTTGTGGCCCTCCTCTGGACCCACTCTAAGAGATCCATGTCTTTCCTGTACTGGGGGCCCCAGGCCTGAATGCAGTACTCCAGATGGGGCCTCATAAGAGCTGAGTAGAGGGGGACAATCACCTCCCTCTCCCTGCTGGCCACCCCTTTTTTAATGCAGCCCAGAACACAGTTGGCCTTCCAGGCTGCAAGCGCACACAGCTGGCTAATGTCCAGCTTCTCATCTACCAGGAAATGTATAGAGTTGCAATCCAAAATCTGATCATGTCTCTCTACCGGACTTCTACAAACCTTCTCTTACCGGAGAGAAATACCCCTCACCTCAGTCACACTGGTTCATGCGGCTGCTTTCAGCAGTATGCACATTTGTGGGCAACTGTTTCCAAGGATGAAGCACAGGAGGAGTAACATTTCATCAGAAATCTCTACAGAAATCTGTAATGGAATATTCGTGAGAAGGTTCAGCCTCTGCTGCCATACCATCAACATCCACCTCTGATGTTCAGGCTCAACACCATGAAACAGGAGGCATTACCTTCAGAGCAACCTTCACTGATGTGGCCCAGGTCAATTTCTCTCTACTCAATTCAGTGCAGCCCAGGCAAGCCAGAAAGTTGGACGTTCATGGACTAGAGGGTCTTAGAGATCTTCTCTGGCCATAATGATTCTATGAAGCTTGACTGAATGGTGACAGCCCTAGCAAAGCGTGCATGTAAAAGCATGCTGAATTTCTTTTCATTTTCTGCTCAGAGCTGCTATATATTTTCCTCTCCACAGCTGGAGTTTCGTGTTGACACTTTATCTCTGTGCTGTTGCCCTCACTTGGTTAGATTTTCTTATAGGAAATTTCCTACCGAGCAACATTGTTTTCCTAAACAAACCTTGTTCTCTCTTGTCCATCCCACCAACACAGCCCGAGCACGGACTAGCAAAGTTCTCTGCAACATCTCCAGCAATTTACCCTTTCTCTTTAAAAGCAATCAGAGAAATCTGGTATTCTTCTCGTTCCCATTTTTCAGGGAGGATTTCTAAAATAAGGCCTCCTCCAGGGGTTCACGGATGCAGCTCTGTGCTGGGAACGAGGTCATTAAAGCCCAGCCGCATCCCGATGTGCATTAGTGCAGCCCCGACCTTGCTCGGGGTGCAGGGCACGCTTAGGCAGCACTGTGCAGTAACAGCAGTAATTGAGCTTTTAATAAGTTGTCTCAAATTACCATAGGAGGCATTAAGGAAAGGGACATTTAATTACAGTTCTCTGTTAGAGGGGAAAAAACAAAGGCACGATGGTTTTAATTCATCCTCTGCAGAGGCTGCTCCACAGCGAGGATGGATCCCATGGCACAGCGAGGTGCGGGGTAGGGACATGGGGTGCACTCCATGGCACAAAGAAACACAGGGACAGTGCACAAGGGGGAACTCGGCATCCACCCCGCTGGTCCTCTTCCCAGACCTCTCTTGCAGCACCAAAATGTTATAAAAGCCAAGTTGATTTCTAAAAATAAAGGAAGTACCAGTAAATGCCTGTGTATGAGATGCAGCGTTTTATCTAACACCACCAATTGAACTGAACGCTGTGCTGCACATTCTGTTGTTCCCAGAATAAGCACGATGCATCTCAAATTGATTTACCCTTATTACTCATTTTGTACCGGGGTTTGCAAATTTCTCTCCCAGTGCAGAACATAATTCCTGTCTGTTGTTCACGGATGGCAGCCGGCTGACTCCAATAAATCCCACTTGGCCAGAGCCGAGCATCTACATCGTGATTCCTCCTCACCGACCAGCCCTACTCGTGCTTCCACAGCAGTGCTAGCAGGAGGAGATTTCCATAGTTTCATTTATTGTTCCTTTAGCCTCCTTCATAGCTCCCAATTATTTCGGGCTCTGGAGATGCATCCATCAACGCAGCGATGCTCCAGGAGGAGATGAGATGCGAGGGCTGCTCTCCCTTTGCGGTCCCTTCCAACCCAAGCCATACTACAATTCCACGATCCCAGCCAGGAATTCACCTTAGTGAAGGTTCAAACACGAACCAGCTCTGACAGAAACCCAGCACCCCGCTGCCCTTTTCCCGTTTCAACTGATTGTCCTTGGGTCGAGTTGGAACAGAACAGGCCGTGTTGTCGGTCGGGGTAGAGATTTATGAGCAATTTAGCAACGCTGCTAGAACGTGTTTATTTTTGCGCAGTCGGTTACTACAGTGACTACGCACTGACAAGTGTCCTCAGCGCTGTGCTCGGCTCTGTGTGCCTGGCATTTCCTGCTGACAAGTCCACACAGGGCTCTTATTAATAATCCCCCAGAGCTCAGCATTCACTCGCAGGGGCTCCGGCACTCAGCTTCCCGGCCCCCCTTTTTGGATGGCACTGCAACAGGTGGGTACAGGAGATAAAGGGGGGAGGAGGAGGAGGAGCAGTTCGGCGCAGAAGCCAACCTGCCTGGCATACTGATGAGCCGCCTCGGCGCAATGCCTCGCTGCCTGGCGGCAATCATTTCCCCAAACCTCCCTACAGTGGCGAAAACACAGCGCTGCGGGAATGCCATGCGTTAGCAGTGCCTCTTCTGTAACTCTTCCTCATACAGCCCAGTCTGTTGTGCTCCTCACCACCTCGGGCATCCCAGTGAAGGGATGAGGAAGCCTCTTCCCTGTCTCAGGGGTGCCCCAGATCCTTATGCCCCCCCCCCCCCCCCAGGCCTCAGCAGCAGACCACCCTTTGCTATAGAGACTGTGCTTTTAGCACCTGAAGCCTCTTTCCTCAACACTGCCAAATAGAGGCATAGTTGCAGAGGCTGCAGAAATGCTCTCATTTCGTATTTCATTTTTTTTTTCAGTTAGATTAGTTCAGGGATCAGAAAATGAATGAGTTTAGCTCCAGCCCCGCAAGCCTGCTTTTCCTCCAGGCAGCTAAACACACTGCTCTGCTTGCTAGGCAAACATTTAATCACTGTCTGCACACAGTATCCTCCACCACGCTGGGAGATGGGCTCTTGCCATGTTCCAATGGGCACAACAGCCACATGCGTGCGTTTATTTCCCATGCAAGTTGTGGCCAACACAAGGACAGGTACGAAGAAAGGAAATCAGTTTTGTGAGAAAGAAGCCTTGTAAATCGGATCATATTAAACAGGCTCTCTGACTTGCAGAGTCAGAGAATCACAGAATGGCTTGGGTTGGAAGGAACTTACTTCAAACATCATCTTGTTCCAACCCTACTGCTTGCATTTTCAGTGTAACTACAAGTCAGGAACCTATCTGATAATATAACTACCAGACAATTCATCTCAGAAAACACAGGTGAACACTGTTATGTGTTGATCAATACCAAGCACCACAGTATTGAGTGGAGGGTGACAAGAGTGATTTTGGTTCTGTAAAGCTTGCTTTTTCATGAGAACAGAAAAAAGAAAAAACAAAAAACACCCACATTTCACAGAAACACAGAATCATTAAGGCTGGGAAAGACCACAAAGATCACCCAGTCCAACCCCAACCCATCCCCACACCATGCCCACTGACCACGTCCTTCAGTGCCACATCTCCATGGCTTTTGAACGCCTCCAGCGGCAGTGACTCTCCTACCTCCCTGGGCAGCTGTGCCTCTGCATTACGACTCTGTCTGAGAAGAAATTTTTCCAAATATCCAAACTGGACTTTACTCAAAATGAGTCTAAGATGCAGCCAGATCCTCATCTGAAGGTGCCCATTTGGGAGGAGGTGCCTGGTGATGGTCTTTAACTTAGAAGGAGATTCAATGAGAGCCACCAAATAGAAAAAAAAAATGTAAGGCAGCAAAGGCAACTCAGCGTTGAAGTAACTTGCTTAGGGACCTTGCGAATTCATTGTTGCTTGAAGTCAAACCTGGGCACCTTTCCAAGAGCTACAGCTCAAGAATAAATTACAGGTGTGACAGAGCGGATGTTCTGGAAGCACAGAGATATGATGAAGGCCAGGGAAAGAGTCACATCAAGCAGAAGTCATTACAAATAAATTGGTATTCCTCACCCAACACAACTGCTGAAGTGTGTGGGAAAGGGAGGAAGGGGGATTAAGGCAAGCTCTCACCAGTGCCTCCATAGGTGGTTTGTCCTCTGAACACCACTGGGCTCAGGAAGCCTGGGAAGGCCCATGAGTGAAATACCAAACTGCCCAAATGGAGGAACCATCTCACGCTGGTGCAACATGAAGAACCCACGCTCCATGTGCCGTTTGCCCCCACCAGCTCCCTGTTAACTGCACACATGTGCTCGATTCATGGGCTTGGGCCGGCTGCTATCGCTGGCAGCTGTGGAAGTCCAACTGATGTCAATCACGTGGAAACCACCACAGTCAATGGGAAGACAGCTGCAGTGTTAAAACCCCTCCTTGGAGGGTCAGGTGTGTGGGTCATGGACACAGACAGCCTGGAGGAGTGACCCAGGCCAGCCTGGGGGCAAGGTAGGAGCTCCTATGCAGAAGGTCTCAGGCAGATTCCAAGAGATGGATTGCGGCTATTAACATCTGAGCGGTGACAGGGTGGGTTAATGCTCACAAATCATCGCTATGGGCCTCGCTAGCTTTCAAAACTTATACAAATTCATCCCACTTGATCATTTATCGCCAGAGGCGTGGGTCCTTCACGCTTTCCAGCACAGATCATGTCTCCTCCTCAAATTATACTCATCTAGATTTCTCTTCAGAGAAAACCCCAAAATAAATCACTTGTGATTTGTAATTTATTCAAGCATTTCCCAACCCATTGGGCTATGTGTTGCTTGGATTGTCATCTGACAAGATTAATAGCTTTAGAAGCCACTGGGAACACCTTCCCCATCTCCTTCTCCTCAGAGCTGTGCCGACTCCGGCGGGGCACAGGCTGGAAGTGCCACCTGGCAGCCCTGCATTGAACACAAGCTGTCAGGGAACAGGTTGCGCAGAAAGACATTCAAACTCAAAGTTTCACAGCAATATAGAAGTGACACATCTGTCACTCAGCTCTGCTAATGATTAATTGCCTTTGTCACCTCATTTCCGGGACTTCCTTTGTCAAGAACTCCTGTCTAGCCTTATAGCAGCCTGGGCTGAAGCTCCCACCTGTGCACCCTCTGTGACTAGAAGCCGTGTCCCACAGAAGTCCTTCAGCTCTGCAATGTACGCCGTGTGACTCTTCCCCACGTGTCAAGAACCTGTACCATTTTCTTCCAACAACTCCCCATTCCTGCCATCGCAGTTCTGAAACCACAGCTTCCCAATTGGACAGGGGGTGGGTGTTTTAGTAGTAGATTTCGGTATTGGCTGGGGGAGTCTGGACTAGCATCAAGCTTAGCACATGAAATAGTTTCTTCGTACTGGGGGAAGCAGAGAGGAAATGTAAGGACAGATCCATGCCTTTTCTTCCTGTAGGGTCTACAACTTCTTCCCAAGCTTCTACTGTAGGTAATATTTAAGAGAGCAGCACACACTGCCTGGCTCCTGGCCGCAAATACACGACTTCCAAAGACTTCTGCAAGTATTAATCAAATGCTTAAGGACAGTCAATTTTCACATGCTAATTTACTTAAATGACATGTTATTTTGTCCTCACAACTGAGACACCTAAACAGCTGAACAGAAATCACAAACTGAATCTCATAGGAATAATTAATAGATGAAAAATAAAACAAAACAAGCTAGAGCCACCCAGGCAAGCAGCCCTTGGGGTATACTGACAAAACAACTCATTTAGAATCGAAATGGTCACACGCTAAAGACATTTGGACAGCCTTCTCCAGAGCTCCAGCTATCCTAAGGAAACAACTTGCTATGAAATCTGTCACGAAAAACAGACCTTGAGGTGTGTAACTAGACGCAGAGTGGCAAACAGAGCCGAGTGATCACCCACTGCTTGGGAATGGTCACAGAGCTGGGACCAGGGCAGAAGCCCTAGGTCCAAGTCCTTTACAGCCAAGTCTGCCATAAACATCAAGGAGCAAGGCAACATCAAGGGCAAGACCCTTTGAGCATCAGGGAACATCGTTCTTCAGCAGCAAGCCCATGCTGACATCTCCCTCCAGAAGTCTCCTGCCTGCAGCCAACACCTCACCCCCCAGCCAGGTGCTCCAACACTCAGCCTCAGCCCCTGCCATGTTCCCCAACAGGGCCACGTGCAGCTCCTTGGGTCAACCACCTTTCCACCATAATCACGCTCTCATTGGGCTTGCTCGAAACAAGACAAATGCAATCCTTTGCTACCTGATGTAATCTACCATGAATCTCTCATATGATGCTGTATTTGTATGTGCTACCTAAAATGGGGCTTTTGGTGGATAACAACTATAAGGAAGTGCTTTCATCCTTATATATATAATTGCTCCTCTACAACTGTGCAACATTAACTAAGTTGTTACCGCACAGGCTGGCAATCTAAGCCTTACCTGAGCATTGTTTGAGGACTTCCTCAACCTCAGTGGGAAGGACACACCTAATGCAGACACTTAGCGCAGACAGCACTGCTTTCACACTGACATTGCTGCTCTCCACTCTGAGCACACAGGTGAGTTAATGTTGGCTTAATTCTAGCAGAAATAAGCAGAAATTATAGTTTGCTCCTCCTCCACGAGCATATTAATGATTCTCAGCAGTGCTGTGAGTCCCCCCAAGCGCACAGCCTTTATCAGGTTCTGAATTTCTAAACAAAGGCTTATTCTCCTGAGTGTTTACGGGCATTAAGTAAACATTACAGTTTTTAGTAAAGTGCAAAGACATTTAAAATCGTCTCAATTACTCAGCTTTCATTTATGCAGCACTGTGACCTCCCCATCCCAAGAGGCTGGAGGAAGAAGGCTGAGTTACTAAACAAAAAAAATCCACAGATGAACCTTTGCAAGAAAACAGAAATGAAGCAATGACTCCACTACCTTTTCACAGAATCATAGAATAGAATCACAGAAGCATTAAGATTGGAAAGAGCCCTAAGATCATCGAGTCCAACCATCAACCTACGCCTGTGACTGATGTGATCCAGGAAAAGACCACCTCCAGTGGGCAAGGAGCTGACTGCATGAATTCCCTCCTCAAAGACCTCCCAAAAGGCTCAACAACCAGCAAGAACAAGAAGAGGCACCAGACGCCCTCTCCACTTGATAAAGCATTGCTGGAATCTCACTGCTTCATCCCTTTGCTGGCAGGGCACAGCTTTCCTTGTCAGATTTCTGCTTGACCCGAGACACTAACAAGATGCTGGCAGGTAATCATTTAAAACTGCATTTGCTCTCTAAAGATGTGAAGTTATTTGCTTTTCCCAGTCCAACTCTTACTGCAGACTATGGCAAAGCTGCTAAAAAGGCTCGAATTAGGCTCTGTACTATTTAGTGTCTGTAAGCACGGGCAACCCAGTGTGGGAAGACTTGCAAATTTAAAGCATTAAACAAAAATATCTCAAGAAACCCAGCAGAAGCTAAGGAGCAATTAATTAATTTGTATACATCAAGTTTTCTCCTCCTATTTCAGAAGATTTTCTAAGCATTGGGAGCCAGGCGGGCAGAAGAGGACAGCAACTCTCACATTACTGCAATAAACTAAAGACACTAGGCAGTTCACGGTTATTTATTACACTTCCTTTTCCTCGGCACTGGATTGAGCCGCAAACCTGGAGCCGTGGGCAGAGCCCAGCACTCACTGCTAACGATGCACAAAAATAAGACAGGAGTTCCTCCTGGAGGAAGAGAAGCCATCCATCCATGCCTTGGGCTAGAGGCAGCGCCGGTAACAGACCGCTCGACTAGTTTATCGTCCTTACGCCAGTATCACAATTCTCTCAAACTATTTTTCTGCTGCTAAGTCCCAGCGTGGTCCCGGGTCACTCACTGGAAGTCAAACCGAGCACTGCTGTGATGGAGCACAGCCCGGGGATCATTCGCGTCCAAGCGTGGCACTGCTGAACCTCGCCTGATTAATTGTGAAAGCGGGATCTCTACACAAATCGTTTTAAAGGAGAATTTGATTAAGCTTAAAAGGTGTCTTCTAGGAATATTTGTGCCAGAGAGACTTGATCACACAGGGAGAAGATGCAACAAAGGGAAATTAGCTTGAAGGAGAATATCCAATTAACTGCTTTTCTTTCTCAGCTACATTAATGAGTGATAAAAGAACATTCTGAAATCCAAACAAATTTCACAGCACAATATACTGATCAGAGGCACAAAGTTACTTAGGCATCAGAAAAGCTGCCCCTAAAGTCGTATTGGAAAGGCCAAAGATAATGGGAAATTCACACAAATAACACTTTCATCGTTAGTGAATTTGGGCAGTCCTGATTGGAGGCGTTTTTTCAAGAGAAGTGGGACACATGGGCTAAAAGAATAGAAATTGTGTTCAGTGAGGCCTCTCCCCCACAGCACAGGTATATTTCCAGAGCTGACGTACAGTACCAAGTCACAGGAGTGCCAGCTCTGTTAAAATTTGGGACCCTCCCGAGGACATCCTTGTCTGGAAAATGTACCAGTTCACAGTGCTGGCCCACATTTCCCACTCTGCCTTGTGGCAGGAAGCAGATTTAATCCTCCTTCATGCGGAATAGCATAGGACAGGAGGACAGTCATAGAATCACTAAGGTTGGAAATGCCCCCTATGATCACCTAGTCCAACACATCCACCCACCACCAACACTGCCCACTAACCATGCCCCTCAGTGCCACATCTCCCCAGTTCTTGACTGTGGGATGCTGACTCTCCCACCTCCCTGGGCAGCCTGTATCAATGCCTCACCACTCAGGGTCAAGGAGGGACCCTCTCTACAGGAAAGCAGGACAGGAAATTCAGTTATCAGCGCTGGCGATGGACAAGCCTATGGGACGTGCCAGGCTGCAGTTCGGGGAAACTCAACACTTAGTAAATATTGAAAACAACAAATTCTTCCAAACCAAACCTTCCTCAAATGAATAATTTCATCTTATGTGAAGACAAACAAAAAAACCCCTCCAGCTGGAGACACAAAACAGAGCGCTGCCATGCACAGGTCCATCACATCCCCATCCCCTCCTGGGAGCATGGCTGCGCCATCGCCCACGGCTGAGGCAGAGCCCCGGGAGGGAAATGAGCACTTTCAGGATGTAATGCGTTAGATCAGTTTTCAACATATAATTTAAGATTAATTTAATTACACCCTAGAAAAGCTTATTTCTCTCTAAGGTATTCCAGACAACTAGCTCGGCAGCGATAACCATGCCTGCTGATGAGAGATTGACTAGTCTGGCACAAGCCTTTCTCTGCCAAACCCAGCGTGCCCACTCTTCTATTTTATTAATCCACCTCGGCCTCCTTTCAATCAGGAGAATTCTAAACCTTGCATGCACAAGGTAATAAAGACGACTGCAGCTGCCTGGATCTCCTATTCATCTCTTCCTTTCGTATATCAGCTCCCTTTTGTCAGACACACCGTATCATCTTCCACTGTAAAAGCGTGTTCAGGTCCTGCTAAGCCATACAGCTCCACGTGCTTGGTCTGACAAGGTATATACCTGCTCTCCCAAAGCGTGCAGATGGACAGAAGTTTCTCTCATTTCTTACAAGTTCATTTTACTTCCATTATCTCACACGCTGTCTTCCAAACTACCTTAGAGAAAACCACAGCAAAACACCCATTCAAAATGAGAGCAGGTCTTTGCCTCTCCCTCAAGTCAGCTCTGGTTGAACACCAACTTCAGCCAGATGACATTTGTCAGCTTTCTTCTCATTCCCATTTCCTGATCTCCCCAGTGCTGAGCAATTCTGTAAGTTGCTGCTCTTTGTTGCCATTTTCTAGGCTGGGTGCGCAAACTTCCATGCAAACTTTCCCCATTTCAGTAAGGGAAACTTCCAGGTGATTTCTCCATTTTTGGTTAAGCTCTGACCTTCTGCATGTCACTGCCCTCAAGATTTTCCCTTCCTGATGACTTCAGCAACAAGTCCCCTTCGTATTTTTGTAGTAATTCCCTTCCCGGTCCTCCAGCAAAAGCCAAACAATTCTCCTACAAATGTCAGCAGCCTTTTTTGCTTGGTTTTCAAAAACACACACCTTGTTTGCCATTTACTAAAAGCAACATCAGAAATGACATTTCTTACTGGTTCATAGATGACGTGACAGCCTAGCCGGAGCACGGTCTAGAAGGGAACGAGACAATAGGTTTGATGCTCAGCTTTCTCTCCAAGAGGACACTATCTTACAGACTCTGCTTATGGAACAGAGCCCACGCTTGTTAGGAAGCACGTGCTTGGGGAACACAAGTTTGCTTTACCTTTGCTTCAGGCAATTCCCCAAGTAAGTGTCTGGGCACAGTAAGCTCCGGGTTTCTCACCTCCGCGTACCGACTGCGCCTCTTGGTTTTGCTTGGGGCTGGGGAAAGCACGTGGGCAGGAGGCAGCAGTTTGTTTTGAAGGTTAGGGGCTGAAGGATCCACGTCAAAGAGCCCCACTGAAGAAGCAGTTACCTCCTTATAGGGCTGGGACGGCACTCTCCACCACCCGGAGACTTAAGAGAGATGCTCTTCAGTAGAACACCCTCAACTCTTAAATCTGCCTGTGCTTCCACAACACCAGGCCAGCCTCCATCCCCACCCTCCTCGCTTTTTCATACATAAAGATGTGACTAATTGCTGACCCCACACGTTACTGGCATTGGAAACCCGCAGCTAAAGATGGGGCAAGCCCCTGGGTGGCCCCCACAGCCAAGCTCTGAGAGGTAGGTGACGGGTTTGAGAACGGCGTTTTACATCAATCACATTTTTACTACGTGTTTTATTACATCAATGGCTTGAAAAAATTTTTATTTGATGTCAGCAAACATTGGAAATCATAGAAAAATGAATTATGTAGAATTTCACAAAGGAATTTACCCCACTATAATTCCTCGTACAGTAAAATAATTCAAAACCAAATGTTACTTTTCAGTGGCTAAGCAATTTTATAATGCTATGAACATTCATCACAGTAAGTGTGCTGAATAATAGAAAACAGGCAAAAAAGACATTTAAAATATTACTTACAACAGCATTATTACAACATACTTTCTTTAAAATCCCGACGAGTATTTTATCACTTCAAAAGCTATACAGCATTTCCATTATATTTGCAAACTTAACCTTATACATCTTTTAAAATCTTGAAAAAACTTCTTTTAAGCAATCTATAAGCAGTTAACAAAATTGATAAAATCTACATAATGGAATACTATACACTCCAGTATAAATTTTATTTTAGGAGAATATGAATGTAAACACTCATTATTATACAACATGCATAGACTATACTGACCTTCCATCTTCTGAACTGTAACTTTCACTGCAATTGTGCTTTACTATCAACAGGAAAAGCTGCATTAATCCAGGGAGTGGCAGAAAGTATTTGCTTTAGGGGCATTGCACAAGATCGCTAGATTTTGACTTGCTGAAGACAAGCTGGAGCTAATAACATTTTTTTTTCCTTTTTTTCTTTTCTTTTTTTTTCTTTTTTTTTTTTTTTTTTTTCTTTAAGAGTAAGTATGAGGCCATTCGACGCCGAATGGGGTATGCACAATTTTGTACAGGTTGGAAAAGAAGAACGCAATTGTCAGAGAAATCTCTTCGGACTTCTTTTGCGCTTCGCTGACTTGGGGATGGATGTTCGCAAACCCAGTGTTCGAGTTTAGTGTAATGCACTGCTTGGCTCATATTTGGTGTGCAAGGATACCGACAGCATTTCAGCAATTTAGAGAATAAAAATTGAAATTTAAAGTGACAGTGAGCATATTTTATTACATAACGTTTCAGATGCCTTTGTACAGGAAAGAAAAATGTTTGTCAGGACACCGCTTCGAGAGAATAAGAGTTTCACTCTTAGAGTAACTATTAAAAAAGTGTTCTAGTGAATATTTATGGGGACATCCTGGTTGCAAATTCATAAAAATATATTAGGATTCCATTATCCCCATCGGTATGAAGTATATCACGACAACCACTGTGGTTGCACTACCAGTTATGGCTGCTATGGTCTTAGGCGTCTGATTGTACATTGTTGCTATACTGTTAAGCACAACTGAGGCGTGTTTTTTTTTTCCCTTGGTTGTAAGATTATATTACAAAAATTGATCACCGTTTCAGACCAGTTAAACACGCATATTCAAGTAACAAGGTTGTTTAATGGATGAGCGGAAAAGAAGTTACCTAGCACTTTACACGACTACGTAGAAATTAAATAGAACAAATGAAATTTGCTTATGCATATGCAATACACTTTTATATCTTTAAGATTTCTAAAACTAAAACTTAAACTATCATTTTCTTTAACGATACCATATTTTGCACAATAACTTATACTCAGGAAAAATTATTTCCCATTTTCCACAAAATATATATAATTATGACATTCACATTGATAGTTTAAGAAACAAAATTTAAGTGAATATTCTACCTTACGCAGTTATCTTTGTGGACCCTTCTAATCAGAATGCAACCAGTTGATGTAGCTAATGCTTGATCCATTTAAAAAAAGGAAAAGAGGGTCTTCACCTAAACAAGACCAAACCATTTGAACTTTCAAAAGCTAAAATGATTTTATCGCGTTTAAAAACATAGTTTAAGAGAATGTAGAAAAACTAAGCGTTTAAAATACAGTGCTATTATATTGTACGTCTCAACTACAGTAAGATAGCTGTCAACTGAAAAGTAATTGAACAACTTTTTTCTTCCTAATATCACGAATTATACACGTTTCCCCCTACCCCTTGGGGATGAAGCCAAAACACAACTTTTCTGATCATTAGATGGACAGATTTGAGGGTAAAAACTGAGAAGTCCTCATAGGTAGCTCAGTGGCCAGCAGGAGCCCGGACTGATGAGCTCCACCAGCTGGGATGCGGGATTGCACAGTCCCCTCACACTGGCACAGATCTGTCTCTGCACACTGATACCAGCAGGAAGTTTAGCACTAGGGTCCTTCTAATGAGCAGCACTGCTTTGCACCGCAACTGTCAGCTCAATTCACAGTGCTGTTTGCCCACCTTTAGTCCTCTACCTCTCGCTGGCTAACAACTGGTGTCCTACCCAGCAGCAGTGGGACCAAAGGGATGCACACAGGTCCACCTTCAGAGCTGCCACTTCACAGAGACAGCTGCAGGGATGCTGCCACAGACTTGGGTCACATAAGAGACTAAGTTTCCAACAGAAAGGACAGCGAGTGGTTCCCTTCCAGCCCCTCATCAACTCTAAGGATCTCTCTGAAGCTACCAGAACGAATACACTCAGAAACACATGCAGAAGTGGCTAAAATGGGCCCCTTTGGAGCTAAACACTGCAGCACAGCCTAAGAAATGCCCACCTGCTCCTTCACCAGTGTGTCACCACTCGATATCTGGTGATGAATCACTTTCCCCACATGAGGAAGAGACAACCTCAGAGCTAACCGAGGCCACCTCCCTGCCTTTCCTTGGGCTGTGACCACAGAGAGGCGTAACTGCAGCTCTCTGGCAGCCAGCTGGCACTGACCTAGCTGCTTTACATACAGAGATCTGAGCCATCACAGCGACTCAAGCATCAGCACCAAGTTAGGGGCTAGGCCCCAAGCAGCGCACCTCAGCTCTTGGCCAGGACAAGGCTAGCTCACTCCAGGTTGCATTGGGAAGCTGGTGCCGCACACTGCTGTGTGCTGTCCTGACCCTAATCCTCTGTAGAGGAAGAGAGGCAAAGGTCCATTTCTCCACCTGCGAAGACACCTGTTGGTTTCTTCCAACATCGTTAAATTAACCATTTTTAAAATGCTTTGTGACTAGTGTTATTTTGCAGCTTTCCACCAGGCAAGAAGTAATACTGCTCCTCCTAGCTCCACTAAATACTGTCTGCTCGGCAGCCAGCAACTGCCTCACTCAAGGTGCAAAGTCCTAACACAGGACTTCCAAGAACAGCTCCAGCTCAAGCCGGCTAGACAGATCACAGCACAGATCTGCTGCACAGAGGGCTGGGGGTCTGAAAGCTGCGTGCACCAAGTATTTGGAAAAGCACCTCTTAGATTTTAAATTGCATATTTTGGTTCAGAACATGAAAGAGACGTGTGCTTCAGAGGGGTTAAAATGGCCAATGAAATTAACCCGGCTCTTCTCCAATAACCTTCCAAGAGACCAAAAACTACTCAAAGGTTGAATTTTGCTCTCCAACCCTTGCCCAGACTTCCAGTGGGAGAAGTAGTTTGACGTCTTTGGCAAACAGCGCCCTGAAGAGGGATGAGACACTGGGACTGGAAGTGACCTGTGGTAGCCAAATGTAAAAGGCACATATTCCAAAAAAGGAGAGGCACCAGAGAAAGTTGTTTTGACTTAATCCCGCAGAGGATCAGGAAAAAGAAAGTTGTGTAGCACTCATTTAACAAGTTACAATGCAAATGCTGAATGCCAGGGGTTAAAAAGCATACCAAACAGTTTCAGGTTACGTATTCCCTTTTGCACTAAATAAAAGCCATTAAAATATACAGGAATAAAATGCTCATTTAGGGAGCTTTCTATGAAGCAAGAACACACAAATACAGTGGAAAGAATTGCACAAACCAGCAGTGTAATGAATTACTTTTACATCCTTAGACTTACCAAACCTTCGAGATAACATTTCCTATCACTTTGCATTATTCAAGATTGCTTGTTAACATGCCCCGTCATCTCAGAACAAACTTGACACCACTGGCATGTGCACAGGCCTCTCCTTTATAGAAAGCTCGCTAATAATAGTGTCATCGTAAGAATACACAGGAAGCAGAGACCACAAGGCCATGCAGCAATATGTACTTATACCCTACGGACCAAGTATTATAAGAACTCCTAACACGTAGAGTTACTGTGGGGCTGCTAAGGAGCTCCTTCTGTTTTGCAGGTTGGTCGAAATTACAGACAGGTGTTACTGGTTCTAGAAATCCCCATGCTCAAGCAGGACGTCGATGCGATGGAGAGCTGAGCTATCTGGGTGCATTTGAAAGAAAGTGGAGGCAGTATGAAGGAATGAGGGGAGATTAAGGCAGATGTAGCACAGGACTGGAAGCGTTTGCCTTTTTTTGGTAATAGCTGCTTGTCCACAGATATGATGCAGATGGCTGTCTGAGGTTTGCTAATACCTGATATCCTGGATAACACAGTAGTCAACACAAATTGTTCTAGGCTACAGCACCTTCTCACGAAGCAGATGCATATCTGACATCAAGAACAGAAGTAGCCTGGAAGGAAGGAGGAAAGGGAAAAAAAAAAAAAAAAAAAGATGTTTAGTTCACAAATGAATACACATAGGCTTTTTCTTTTATCTTCAAACTTTACCCCGAATACTGAAAGCAACAAGACAGCCAAACCTAGCACATGGGGAAAATCACAGCAGCTTCCCCTGTTCTGTACCACACCAGGATTAAGACCAGACCTGAAAGTGTCTCACCTCCCTACTTCAAAGGGGGGGAGAAAAAAAAAAAAAAAGAGGAACTTGCTATGAAAACACACCAAAGGGGAAAGCCCAGAAAAGTCAGAGGGCTGACGAAGCTTTTGTTAAACTGGGGCCAGGCAGACAACACATGCCAGAGGAGACAGTACCTGAGGCACTGCAGCGTTAGGCCAGCAACATCATCTCCTGCCCACCCAAGCAGCTTATGAAAGAAGTGCTCTTGAGAGCAGGCCAGGAATGCCCCTCCTAGCCCAAAGAGATCGCTTACGTGATAATCCAAGTCACACTCCTCACACCCAGAACCACACTGGCAGGCACCAGTGAGCCAGCTCCTTGCAGCACTGCGCTTACATTACCTCTGAAGGCAGGAGCTCCATATTGAGAGGCAAAATTTATGTCTCATGCTCCGAGAGCTCAGTGGGCTTTAGAACCCCACCGTGGGACACTCTTGTGCCCCTTACTCTGGTGTTGCTACAAAAAGCTGAGGGCTTGGTAATTAAAATCCTCTCCATGCTGCCAGCACTTCCCTCCTCCCAGCAACAGCAGAGCAGTTCCTACCATCCAGAAGAGGATTCATTGAGAACCACAAGCCACATCACATGGTGCTAGTTTATAGCACACACGGTATGTCACGGCTGGCAGCTCCTGCCACCCTGCGTCAGCCTGGTGCAGACAAGCTGTCCCTATCCCTTCCTGTACTGCAGGCACAGTGAACCATTTTACTCTCACAGTATCTTCCTTTTATCTGGGCTTTGCAACTGTTCCCACCAGCCTGTTGTTTTGCTCCACTTTCTACCACTCAGCACGTGCTCGACTCCAGCCTGGGTGCTTTCCATCATTAGTGTGAGCACTGTAACTCCTGTCCCACAGCCACATCACCAGACCTTGCTGTCATGCCTCCAGTCTCCTTCCTCCTCCTAAGCCAACTTGTTTGGAATTCACCTCGCTCCACGATCCAAACACTTGGCTGCAGCAACAAACGCCAGTTCCTGCCATTAGCAGACATCTGCTTTCTACCTCAAATGAGACACTTTTTGGATTTTAACTTTGAGGAGCAAGAGTGCATTTGAAGACAGAAAATCCAAGGGCTCAGAAGTTCAGCACTGACAAGAGATACAGCTCTACTGGTCACAGGAGAAGGCAATGACATTGGCTGTTTCAAAGATGGCTACAGATTAGTACACTTGCCTCTTTGCTCCTCCTCCAATTCTGGAGAAACAGGACAATTTCATTCACCTCCTCCGAGGAATGCAAGTATTTCTGAGTTTGATTCTGTTCATACCTTTGGACCCAGCCCCCAGATATAAGCATCTCTGGAAAGCATACTACTAGGATTTGTGAAGCAATGAAGTTCTGCTCTCTGAGTGTCTGAACAACAAGCAATCTACAAGTGAACCAACCATAATCAAGGCAACTTAGGAAAAAAATATCCAGTAGATGGAAAAATCTTACAATTATTTTTATTCAGCCCATGCCAGACCAAAATCTGCCTTTCACTGTTGACAACATTTGAGAAGATGCAGCTTTTACGCCAAGCTGTCTTGTAAAACTAGCCCAAAAGGAGCCCTCGATCAGATATTTTTTTACATACAAACCCCTAAGTGCAGCTTTGTTTTGCAATAACGTGTCAATATTACATTTTTATAACCAACTTTGGTATTTAAATACTCAATCTTAGTTACCTTTAAGCACACACTGTCTTTCGAAAAATAGTACCTCAGTGAGCCTCTATCAAGGAGAGCAGAAAGGCTGTTTCTAGAATGCCTTCACAGAAACTGCTGTAAATTCAAGGAAATCTTGCTGCTAGGTAATTCCAGAACAAACAGTATCACACACTTCATTGTTTATAGACTTCTTCCCTTCCCTTCAAGTGAAACCACTCCATGATCAAAATGAAAGACAGCTTTGCCTCAGAAGCCTGTGAGATCTCACAAAGCCAAACCTAGAACAACTGCTTGGAGAACTGTATGCAGGGAAAAGATCCAAGTCATATAAATACCTATCGGGTTTCAGCAGCAAGAATCATTAGAACGTCTGTGTACCGATGAGATACCATCAGAGGGCTGCAGACTAAGCGCTCTCTTTCCACTTCCATTTACATCTAGCATTCCCAAAATCAATGTTGGGATCTGTATATCCGAAGCAAAATATGCTCAGCTGCACTTTATTTTAGAAATAAAAAACAACTCATTGAAGATACACAAACACCCCTCTATACGTATATGAACCGAGCTCAGATTGGAAACTTTGTCACTTTTAAATGGAGTTTACCTCATCTTCCTCTTCAGACATTTTAGTGGAATTATCGGGGGATTTTACAGGCTTCTGGCTATTGGTTCCATTTGTCTCCTCTTTGCCGTGCTCTGCCTCCCACTCCTGTAGAACTTCATCTATATTGAAACGACGTCGGTAGTTTACAAAAAAGTTTTTCACTTGCACCACAGATTTGTTACCGATCACATCAGAGATTGCCTGAAAGTCTCGTCCGTATTTCCTGATTGCTAAAAGCAACAAGAAAAACAAAAGTAAAGTGTTATTTCCACAAAGACCACAAATCAGGCTCAAGTCACAGCAAAAGGATCCAAAGCTGAACTTCTGCCTAGTTTTCAAGCCCTTCTCTGATTAAACCAGCATGAAAGTTTCAGTTGTGCATGAGGCACAATTAAAAGTAACCCTGCAGAAGAAAAGGAAAAGGAGCTGTAGCAAAGACAGGCAGAACAAAATCTAGAAGACTTGTGTAAATCTGCCTGTATTGCTTGAGAAGTCACACAGGCAAAGAGCAAAGCAGTGACCCCAGCAGGGTTTCCCTTTCAGAAAGCGGGGACAAGCAGAGATTATATGCAAGTGCTCATACGGTAAAATGCATACTGTTGGAGGAGGGGCTGACAATAGTTTCCTTGTTCAGTTCTGTTTTTTATGCATTAATAAACAACATCATCAAAATCCTTCATTAGGTGCTGCACCGAAGAAGCTATGAAATGCAAGAGATTTGATTATAACCTCCTGAAGTACAAATACACTTGTAGTGCCATACCTTGCACAGCAAGAAGCTGCTCATCTGTGGTCCAACGTGCATTAAATTTCTGAACAACCTAGATGGCATAAAAAAAAAAATCAGATAGCTTACATTAACTTAACCAGCAACTTCCACTTGTAACCGAGCTCATAAAAACCTCACCAAAACACAGCAATTAAGTCACTGTTAGTCAAACTATCACTCATTTTAGTAGCAGCGTTGTTTTCAACAAAGAACTGCGTGTGGCATCTATTCAGTTAACTGTGACACACACGGCACCTGTAAGTCACTGGATGATATAAAAAGATAGGGAACAGTCTGAGCAGATAACCAAGAGCCACAAACTCTTCAGAAGCACCTACTTGTCTTTATCACAGGCACCCTCTGTAATCCTGGTCAAATTATTTCCATCATGAGGTGCCAGAGTTGGAAGAAAAACAGCAAAAGCACTGAGTGCCAAGAGAAAGGACAGGCCGTTAATGTACCTCCTCGTCTCTCAGCACGTAGAGCAAAGCAACCACATCTCACAGGTGCATGGGGATACAACACTGAAAAGAAATATCTGGGATACTAGTACTTCTGCTAGAAACCACTCGCACATGTAAAGCATTGCTCTTTCTTCCCTCACATTCCCACTTCCATTACACAACAACAATGAACACGGTAAAGGTCCTGATTCACTCTGATAACAAGGCACTGGTCCTAGCTTACCAACCAGATGAACAGCCCTGATATGGTGATACAGATTAGCTTTTATCTCCACAAGAAACAAGGGTCGGAAAATGATCCTACCTCCGGAAGTCTGTACTGTTCTATCCCACCTTCAAGTTTTTCTTTGAGAGCGCTGTTTGTCTGTTTGATATTTTGAATCTGTAAAGAAAGTTTCATCCCTTTAACAAGGATAAAAACCTTTGGCAGGCCGGCTTCCAGCAGCCCCAGGGGGAACCACACCACCTCAGCATCCTGCTTCTCATCACCTATCTTTTCTGATAAAAAAAAATTATTCGGAATAAAGGAATGTAGGTGCAACTACAGTATTAGGAGACCCTGTTAATTTTATTCTATCCTACCTGCAACTCGTTTGGAGCAATAACTGCTCCAACTTCCAGGTCTGTATAGAGCCCAGTATAAGATGAAAGCCCTGTTCACAGCAAGTAATGAATCAAAAACTGCTAGAGAGCTCTGCTTCTCCCAGAGCGCCAAGAAGGCTTCAGGCCAAAATACCAATTCTATTAAGTTTAATAAAGAGCTAGAGCCAGATCTCTACTTTAAAAACACTGAAAATGTTCTCATCCAGGAAACAGACTCATGTAGTAAACCTGTCTATACTAATAGATATTTGAAAAAACATTTGTTTGCAACATTTGTCCATAACCATTTAAAAGACATATCCATCAGATTAACAAAAGGTATGTAGGAAAGTATGTATGATGCCTGTCTAGGAAAGAAGAAAAAACACTGGTCTGTTCCAAAAGTACCATAGGAAAAGATAAAGGAAATTGACTGCTGCAGATTGAAATCAAACTCATGAAATCAATGATATCTGAAGGAAACTCACAGTTAAAAGGAAGGAACTTTGAACTGTAAGAAACACCAAGAGCCAAAAGAAGTTCCTTCAGGTCAGTGCTATGGATTTTCCTTTGATTTACTTTCGATACAAAGTAGGCATCTCATAGAACAAAAGCGTAAGAGAAGAAAGCACATGGCTGCATTAATTAACAGCATGAGGCCAGCAGCTTGTCAATTAAGCCACATAACGATGTGCATAGTCATCATCTACATACAGATTTCTGGGAATTGTGGAGATGTGACAGGCGCTACCATCAAAACTAGCAGTTATTCCTCAACTACATCATCCATACCTGTCGCTTGATTGAGACTAATTCCATGTCCAGTTGTCTGAGTACAGTGGTAGCAGCTGTGGCATTGGCAGAAACGGCCTCCACGTCTTCTTGAGAAAGGAACATTCCTTTGGGAGGTTTCCTCTTCGCTCTGTTCTTGGCCTGTGTACTGTGCTTCTCCTTCTTCACCTGAGGAACAGTTTCAGCAGGAGGCACCTAGGAAAGATTTTACAAAACACATGCGATGTTTTAAGTGACCAAAGAAATATTCATGCAAGCTGTGGATGCTCTTTACAAGAATTCTAGAGCGATCGCAAAAAACACAATTCTGGATACCTGTCATTTCTCAAACAAGGATTTATGCTCTCGGATTAGCAAGATGCTTCAGGTGCTCATTTTCAGTCATCCTCAGTTTGCAGAATGAAAGAAGTAGCTTGAAATTGGGAAGGTCTTGTTTTAAGTAGCACGTCATACATACACTGTCTTATACAAATCTTTCTTCTAGCCAGCTTTCAACATTCACAGGAGAAGCTGGTTGCTTCTCAACACATTCCCGTTTTGGGAATTTTCAGTCATTTAAATATTCTGGATACTTGCAAAGACTTCAAAACCTCTCTTCCAGCTTTTGACATCAGGTCTCAACACACTAGTTTAACTGAACAGCAGAAGAAAACAAAGTGGAACTTGGAGACGGTAGAAGAACACAGCTAGCAAAGTTTATAAAGATTTATCTTTTCTGTATGTCAGACAGGAAAAGGATATAGCAAACTAATTTAAAAGCTAAGGATGAAGGAGTGAGGTGACTACAAAGCAGTTCTTAGATCATTAAGCAGTTTCTTAGAAGCTAAGTTTTCCTGCCTAGCACTGATATATAATGTTCAATTAAAGTAATGCCGTTTGCCCACAAACAAAATTTGAATCTCTTTTGGAAAAGGGAATACTTCACACACCACTAATTTGTATGCATTCTGGCTAAAGCAAAGCATTGACCACACACTGCTAACAGGTATGCTAGGTAAGATGCAATACTAAAGGATTCCTGAAAGAGCATGTTTAATTCCCTAATACCAAACATCTCTTCCAGAAGTTACTCTCAATAAGCAACACACACCCAAGATTTATTATCCAGTGGCTGGAATATTGCCCAGAACACAGAACAGAAGACGACAGGCAGGAGGAGAGAAAGAGAGGAGAGGCCACACATCTGAAATCCTCCACTCGATCACTGCCAGTTTTAAAACATTGGCCTCAGTTAGCACTATTGTTCCCCTCCTAATTTGCAGCTACACGCAGTTTCTACCCAATCTGTGGCGTTTGCTCATTAGCGAGCACTAAAACCCACACGAGGTTGCACAAAGCCCCCTGTAAGCACTTGGCTCTGCCTCCCAGAGCCTAGAGAAGCCCAGAGCAGCTGCAGCAAACAACATCCTGCTCACTCTGCATGCGCTCAGGAGACATACTGGAGCAGTAATGTGGACAATTGTCTGTTCTCAACTTTTTTCTTGCCTCTTCTAGCATGAAGAACTCCATGAGAGATGATGCCTAAGGCAAGCCCAGGAGCAAGAAATAACTATTGTTGTTGTGGGAGATAGACCAGATTTCTTTTTTCCAGTGGAGAGTAGAGAGTAGGAGAAACCAGGCTGGCTTAGCTACAAACAAATGAGGTAAGCTCTGCACTCTGCTTCAGAAGCAAGCACTTTGATAACCGAGCCAGGTAAATTATTCAACGTGGTTAGATATTTCAGATTTATTCATATTTCATCTGCATACAGAATTTCACAGGATCGTGCAGTAATGTCTCCAACAAGTTCAAGCCGTAAGGTGACCAACCAGCAATGCTGGCACTGCAAGCATCTCAGAAGCTTCAACTTTAAGTTAAAATGAAAGCAAGTTTCAGATGATTGTTTTACACTGTGCAAAAAAAATGTGAAGCTCATCCATTTTGTGGACAAAAAGCCAGAGCTCTAGCAGAATCATAGAATCACCAGAGTAGGAAAAGACCTCCAAGATCAAACAGTCCAACCATTCCATTACCACTAACATTTCTCCACTAAACCATGTCCCTTAGTACAACATCTAAGCGTTCTTGAACATCTCTAGGGTTGGTGACTCCACCACCTCCCTGGGCAGCCTGTTCCAGCACCTGACTGCTCTTTTGCAGAAGAAATTCTTCCTAACGTCCAACCTGAAGCTCCCCTGGTGCAACTTGAGGCCATTGCCTGCAGTCCTATCGCTAGTAATACAGGAGAAGAGACCGGCCCCCATCTCGCCAGAACGTCCTTTCAGGCAGTTGTAGAGGGCAATAAGGTCTTCCCTGAGCCCCCTCCTCTCCAGACTACATGATCCCAGTTCCCTCAGCCACTCCTTGTAAGACTTGTGCTCCAGATCCAGCACAGAATGGTTTCTGACAGCTCCAAATGCCTCCAAGCTCCAAGCAGTGATACTGCACAGGCTCTGAAAATTTGAAAATCTACCCTATCTTGGAAACTCTTGCTTTCCTGGCCGCACATGCATTACTATAGAATTAAACCAACTCATGAAAAACAACTAAAATGCAGGATTTAGCAGCACTCCTCTATTCAGAAATTGCCTCTGCTACCCAGAACACTTCATACAAACCCTTTTAATACAAAGAAGGCTTCCTCAGATTTGATGGTTTAAGAAGAAAAGACCAAACTCAATCCATGTAAAAGCATGGGATGAAATGGGAGGCATTTCTAGGAACAACTGCCTCAGGAAGAGGTGTTAAGAAAGCAGCCCTGACATCTGCATTATGGAGTCACCATCTGAGGGAATCTGAGTAGCTGTAGTAATACTGAAAGTACTAAGAAAAGGGAAGATTCCCCCTCCAATGATCCCCAAAAGAGGAAACACAGATGAGAGATTTCAGATACTCTGAGAAGTCCCAGTATTTCTTGACAACTCATACAGTAAGTGACACATCTTAGAGCTGAAAAACTGTCACCATAGGGCTGGGACAGGGAGGTTCTTTACGGTAACAACCCGGGGCTGCTGGTGCGTGGCTGACCAAGTCATTAAATGCAACTACCAGGAACAGCCCCTCTTCCCTGCCCTCTCGAGGCATTTTTAATCAGCCCCAGGCTGAAGTACTGCAAAATCGAATCAACTCCAATCAAAGCTGGTTGTCGGCTTTGTTCCGAAAGCAGTACAGCCAGCCACTGTCCAGAAGAGCCCCCAGAAGGCCACCTGCCCTTGCAGCCAGTGTGACCGCACACAGTTGGTGAGTTCAACTGACCTCTGAGTTGGGTTAGAGCACACTGTGGCCTGGGGCAGTACCAAAGGGGGGCATTCAACTCCCATACAAGACTTTCTGCAAATGTCTTGATGGTAGTTATTTGCCATCTGCTCTGCTTTGGCCTTAAAGCAGAGGCAGCAAAGCTGGCGAAGAGCTACTGTTCCCCCTTCTGCAGCAAGTTCACAGCAAGCCAGCGTGTTAGAGAAGGAAGCAGTAATAAAAGGGATTGAAAGGTCTGTAACAGATGCAGTCTTTCAGAAAACGTAAAGTGTGAAATACTAACTAGAAATATTTTTATTAAAAAAAACAGGAATGAGATGATATTGTTAATTATTCACAAGACATTCTGGACAGCCACAGTATGCCACTGATACTTAGCCAATGAAGGATCCTTCAAGTTTGGGTGTTGTCAAGGCTTTCAACAGTTCAGCTTCCTGTAAGAATGAATGAGCGGCTTCACACCAACCCTGCTCCTAAGGAAATCAGAGCCACTGCTGGTGGAAGGCTGTTTCTGGGAAATCTATGGAGCACTCTACATGGGTAGAGAACAGACCAGAACGCTATGATTTTTTCAGTTACTTCCCTTCAGAATAATTTGTTAGAAGAATTAATCTCACTGACAGTGACTGACAAAAAGCACTGCTCTAGGTCCTTGCTCTTGCCTGTTGTGCAACCACAGTTTTAAACAATTTTAGTGCTCTTTTCCTACAAACAGCCTCTTTTAAAGATTATTAAAAAAATAAATCAGATGACAGTGACTATCATCACTGAGAGAAAGCAGGCAACAAGAAGCCAGCAGATGGAGTTACTTCCAGGAGAAGGCCTTAGGGTAAATGCCTTCCTGTAGCACTCACCAATACATACACACAACCCGTCCTGCTGCTGAAGTGCAAGGTTTGTGCCAAATAACCCACAAGTTACGTGCCTGAAAAATAAAGTATATGCTTTCCAGATGAGCATCACAGAGTTAAGTTTTCAAAAGTGTTATGTCTATCTGCGTGGCTTCATCCAGAACTGTATGCCAACTTAAAATTAAAGTATCTCAAGTACAACATACAAGTAGTATGTTTTAAGTATAATATTCTGCACATAATGACAAGGCCTCTCTGCCAGACAAAAACTGTCCAGACAAAAGCTCTCTCCTTTATCATTCACAACTGTAGCTGCAAATCCTGGCGTCACTGAAACCCTCAGGACTATTCCCAAGGATTTCAGTAGATCAGGAATTTGCCTTAGAGTCTATATCGTAGATAAATACGTTCCTGTTAGTCTATCTATAACAGTTTAAAGTATTTATTTCCCTTCCACCAAGCCATCCACGGGGGGGACAGAAATGCTTCTATCCCATCTCAGCAAACAGTTAGGTTGCCTTCAACCACCACTGAGGGTGGTGCAAGCTAACACAGCCAACTCTGAACAAAGACTCCAAACATCCATGTAGTACACTAGCATGTGCTGGTAAAGTCTTCAGATTTTCCACTTTCATCCACATTTATCTATACTTGTCTTGATCTAAGAACAATTCTGAAGACAATTCTTTTCTTGTATGACAACCATACAAAGCACAAATAAAGAAAATTAGATGCTGTCAGCTTCTACATCAAGCAGTTAGTAAGTAAACACTTCCATTTGTACAGTAGTAAGAAAAGAGTTATACCTCCTTTTTGCTCTCCTTGTTTTGTTCAACTTCAATATCAATAGGGTTATTTCCATTTGCTTCCTCCATTTCATCCTCACTGAAAGACAAAAGTAAATAGTACTGTATTACTTTGTGAGGCTCTGTTTCTCTGTAAATAACATACTAAAAAAATGCATGGATGCAATAGCAAATTCAGCAGCTTTCCTTATGTTTTTACACCAGGGTGGGCTCTTCAGGGGTCTGCAGTGTTGGTTTGTTTGCTTTTCCCCCCCCTCCTCGTTTGTTTCTTAAGTCAAATAATTCTTCACTCTAAAGATACTGGAGACATTTATTTTAGAGAAAGACTTGAGTGGTGTACTTAGGCAAAATAAGTCTGCTCGGATAGAGACTGGATACATTAAATAGCTAACAAGTTACCTCTTAAAGAACATTAGACATTGAGAATCCTAACTTTAGGCAAACCCGGACAGAAACAAAGATTTAGAATACCAGCAAGCAGTTCTAACACAGATTTCATACAACTCTAACATTCAGCCAGAAAGATATGCACAAGATGAACTCCCTCAAGAACAAGCATTAAAATGTTTGGGTTTTTTTTTCAGTCACAATCTCCAATTTCATTCTCCCTTGGAAAAGAAAAAGAACTATCAGTTACAGAATAATAAAATGCATGAAATTGAGGCCATATTGAAAGTGACCTTGGCACACCTGGACAGTTTGGCTTCATTAGAATTTTAATCAGACATTAAATCGAATGTATTTTCACCATTTAGAGTTTTTGTACTGTACACAACTAAAGTTAATTGCGCCATTTGGGATGATGCCCAGAAACTGAAGAAATAAGCTGATCTAATCAAAGCTTTTTTTTTAATTACTATATAAAAAAAGGTCTATTTTGTCATGTCAAACTTCACAGCCTGGAGGAGGAACTTCAGCTGGAAGAGGTATGTCACAGCAGCACCACACTGCGCAGAAGAAGCCAAGGGGAGCTGTGCTCAGTGCGGGTGTTTCTGGAGGAGCAGGGGACAACAGGCTGGTGTGTGCCACAGGTAAGGCAGGTGCTAAGGAGCATTCACAACAGTGGACTCATGGCTGCCTCCTTGCAACTCTGCAGACGTCACGTAAGGAATCTGCTGCTGTGTGACGACATCCATCACCACAAGGACAGTCACTTTACAAGCCACTCCTGCAAACCCCCTGCTGATCCACAGGATATTTCATTTGTACAGTCACAATTCCAAGGAACAAAACTCTCAAGGACCTCTCAGATTTGCACGTACAAGACCCCTTACATGCAACGAGCAAGAGCTCCTGAAAACCTGGTCCCAAATGCACTGGGAGCTGTTTTGATGACAACCTGAAGAATAGGGGAATTTCCCGGCCTAGCCACAGAAGAGAAAGCACAGTACCTGAACAAGACACCTTGGGCTGCCTCTTCCCTTAACCTCATCCCCAGCAGAGCTGCCCTGTGTTCTTACCTGGGCTCAGCTGTCAACCTTTCTGCAGAAGCCAAACCCCACAGGCTTCAGTGTGCTGGCAGTTTGCTCTCAAATTCCAACAAGTTCTCCAGACATGCGCTAGATCAAAACCCACTCACTCATTTTTGCAGTTTTAGACATTGATCATTATTAACTGAAGGACATTTTTGAGATTTTGCCAACACCCAGTGGCTCAGTACTACATCAAAACTTGGGTATTGTGAACTCACCCAGCTTTGCTCCCACACTCCACGTGGGTACATTGACAAACGCTTGGATTTGTAGGGGCTTGACTTTTTGACACAGTGGAGGGGAAGAAGGGAAGCCTAACATCAAGCTGCAGATGTAAAGCAAATTTATGCATTTCCAACCCAGCTGCCTTCCTCAAAGGCTCCAACATTACAGTATGAGGCTGCCCAGACAGTTCTTCCCCAGCCTCCTTGTGGCCAGAGGATATGGACCAGAGAGTTGTCTTTCCAAATGGCAGTGATTCCATTTATGAGCACAGAACAAAATTAGAAAGGCAGTACAGAAATAAAATCTTAAACTACATAGTACTAGACAAACACACATTCCTTATAACTGATATATTTCCTCCTTACAAATTAGTAGTAAATAAACAAGCAGGATGGGAAGAAGAAAATCAAGACAGCCTTTGCAGTGAAGAACACAGTGAGGAAGAGAAAGCCAGGCCAAATACCGAATGAGCTGCCTGGTAGTTTTCTCCCCAGTCCTGCCTGTTAAACAAGCACTGTTGATCTAGTGGAAAGATGGGAGAGGTTGAGTGACTCAGTGTAGTACGTCTCAACCCTGGAAATGTCTCTCCCCCCCTCCCAAACAGGGCTCCGTCATCCAGCCCTGGAGCCAGCACACAGCTGGAGCAGCAACTCCTTGGAGGGAAAAGCTTTTACAGAACTTTGCCCAACTTAGGAGTCTTCCAAAGCCAGACACACTTCAAGATTGGGCAAGTTTGGTTGCAAAGACGTGAGCAGCATTTTAGCACAAGTTGAGAAGGCATCTACGTTAAGCAGACAGACCTGCTGCTGTCCAGAGGGATGATTTTCCCTCCCAAACATCTGAGCCACCATGTTTCTGAGGCCGTAGAGCTTCAGAATGAAGCAAAGTCACCAAGTGGCAGTAACTTTGCAGTTATCTCCAGCAATACACACAAGACCACTGGCTGAGTCACCTGTCGCTGGCACACAGGGGTACCCAGGAGAATGAACTTGCAGAGAAAGCTGTACCTGCAAGAGTTAAAAGCTCACTAGCTAGCAAGCTTCTGACTACCATCACCCTTAGATCTCAATACAACCAGCACTCCTTGGAGCACCCCTGCAAGAGGGCTTATCCTAAGTTTCCCTGAGACCTCTTCTCAGTCAAACAAAAAAATGGCCTGACTTCATTTATCTCAGGGAGTACAGCTTGGCCTGAAAACCTCACGCACAGGTTTCCATGTAAAAGGCGGAGGGAAGGGGGTGTGGGTGCACATACAGTCTCAGAGGAGCAGCACTGCAACCTATGCCCTACTGAGTGCATGTTCTCATTCTACTGCACACAGAAGAAATAAAGGCAGGTTTCTAGTTCTTTTATTACTTATATTGTGCTACTCGTTTTCTGGCCCTGCTGACACCAGTGCCAAACAGCTTGTAAACATTAGTTTTAATTTCATTTTCTCCACCCCCAAGCAGTATCAGAAGAAAAAACACCTAGCATGCTGGGATGGCGACCATTGCACTAGAGGGCAACCAGGAATTGCGCAGTGTTAGTGAAGGGAGCACACCTAATTGCTGACACATTCTTTTTGGCTTTAAGCAAAGCAAAACACGCATAGCAGGGAGGAGGGGTGGGGGAAAAAGGCATGGTACCAGGAAACATGAGGGAAAATCCTACAGCTAGTTTCTTACAAGCTAACAGTAACATCTGAGATAGCCTAAAGAAATCAGTGTGTGTCAATACACAGCCTGCTTGCAAACCTACCTTTCCTCACGTTCCCTTTTTTGTTTACGAGCATGACGGTCCATCACGCTAGTTTTAGTCCTTGTCTTCTTCCAGGAGTAGTAAAATTTCACCAGGCTGGCTATTGATTTGTCAGGAAGCTGTAAATTAAACATGTATCCTTTTATATGCTTATATGTAAAGTATCCCCAGGAGTACACATACAATTGGTCTGTTTTTGACAAGGAACATCTGATCTCTCTACTTTGAATTCTCTCAGAATTTCAAGAAAGGCAGTTCTGCAGCCTTGCAAAAAAACACTGTTTCAGGCTAAAGCCTACTATTTGTGACATTAAAATCTCTAAAGAACATCTCATCAAGCCTTCAACCAACCAGGCCAGGTAGCTGTTTCTCTTCAGATCAAGGAAACATAGAAAAAGAAAATCCAAAACAGGACCTTGAGAGTGAGCAAACAGTTTTAAAAGCTAACACAGGCATGTGGAAGCAAATGTAGGAATTGCTGAATTGCAGGCTATATCCCAAACAAATCTTTGTTATTGGGTTAAAAAGCCCCATTCACATCATTCATGTGATGAAGCATATTCAAAGGTCTCAACAAAAGATGTTTTCAAAAGGTGAAACATTATTGTATGGTTAATTGAGGATATAGGAAAACCACAAGTCAGATATTTTTTTTGTCCTCTTACGCTAACGTCATTGTCCTGTGGTTATGAATAAGAAGTCTGCCTCAGAAAAGACTAAAGCTACATTAAGAATAACTCTCTGCTTGGGAGGTATTCAGCATGCACGTTCTTACACAGGATTCTACAAGGTAAAAGTCCAGCCTTTTGCTGAATAAAACATGTTTTAGGTGAGCCTGTGATTCAGCTCAGAGGGCTGGATGAGTGGGAAGAAAACAAAACTGAGCAACAGCCAAATTACTGAGATACTAGAGCTTAAATCTTCACTTGAGATAAGCTGGTTCTCAGACTGCATATTGACTTTAAGTCCTAATGCATCACATCAAACTACCACCCTGGCCCACAACTACACGCAGGCATAAATCCATCCACTCAGGCCAAAACACACACTGTGCCTGCACAGTGAGCTATTTGGATGTCGGGCTGCCAATAGCCATGCAGCAGGCTGGTACGTTGGAATTAAAGAGTTCCACAGAACAAACTCAGGGACAAGGCTGTTTGTCACAAACATCAGCTTGGCTATAAGCACAAGCTAAAAGTGCCAAAGCATCAGAATCAGCTCTGGTAAATAATGTAACTCATCTTCCATTATTTGGCTTCAGCGACTCTCTCGTCGGTTCCAAGCCGCACCGGTGCTAATGGGCCAACAGATATAAACTAACAACTAACACACTCCAGAGCCATTGATTCCTGTCCCCTGCTAAACACAAAGCTTTGTGCCATTTAATTCCTTTTATGCAGGATGGTTTTTCTGGGAGCAACAGTAAAAGAAAAATATATCATTACCTAGGGAACAGTGTACGAGCTTGGCATCCCTGTACTGGAATGCACTTCATCCAGGGACAGCATCATGTTTCTGCACATAAACCGAGTTGTAATTTTTTTGCTCTGGTGTTAAACCAAGTAACAGGTCATATTCCTTCCTCCCCCACAGGACATTCCCCCCGCTTTTTCCCCCTGAGCAGTAAATTAAAAACAGAGGAACAAAGAAGAAAATTGCTTCAACCTTCAGGAGTCCACAACTCTCCAGACTGCCTGCATCAGCTGCCCAGAGCATGTGCAAGCCTCGAACCAATGCAGCTGGGTGCTACAGGACTCTTGAGAACAAATGAACAGTGAGGGGACATTCAAGGAGGATGTGAGGAGAACAAGCCTCTTTCTTTTTGAAAAAAGGGACCTGACACTTCAGGGAGCTTTCCTTCACACTGTTAACCTTCAATAGGATCAGCAATGCAAGCCTTCACCTGCGCCTTGAAGATGAACAAACCGCAACCACATAGGTCACAACCATGGGTTGAAGGTGCATGGAGAAGAGTTTGGTTCCCACTGTGGTGGCAAATTAGTCAGAGAAAGACTCAAAAAATAAAAGTCTACATTCTATCATCTCCGTATTTCAAAAGGCAGCCTCATCACCTTTTGCTTGAAGTTGGGTTTTTGACACCCTGCCCCCCTACCCACGCACACGCCAGCAGTTCCCTTTCAGGCAAAAGCCTACCCTCAAAGCTTTCAATAACAGTTTTTAAAATATTGTTAGAAATTGAAAGCAAAGGACTGAAATGATATACAAACCTTCACCACACATCCACTGACAGTCCCAAATCACATTAAGCACAGACTTCACGCTCAAAATGAATTCCTAAAAAGCAGGCTGCAAGAAAGGAGTCAACTTTGCACAGAGATAATCTTTACTCCATGTGTGGGTGGGCATGTGTGTACAGACCATGCCTGAACTCCAGCTGAGACAAACACTACCGCAGCACACGGGGGACTGAAAACCATAATTCCCAACCAATAAAAATTGCACAGTCAGAATTTATCCTTAGCTGGCAAAGCACTTCAGGAAAACACTTCTGTAGGGACTCCAGAAGCAGCGCTGTTTTTATCTAGTCACAGTATTACTTTTCCTCCAATCTCCCCTTCGGCCTGCTCTCTCTCAGAAGCATTACACAGCAGCTCAGCACTGAAGATTGTCCAATTGCCTGTTCTGCTTTTTCAGCCCTCTGACACTACTTACCATCTGCTGGATCCTGTGAAAGGTTTTCCCATGGAAACTGAAAGCCTGTTCAAACAAGACCTTGTCTTCCACTGTCCACTCATCTGGGAATGGAGTGAAGTTCGGCAGATCCGCCAAAGACTTCTCAATGTTGTGCTTGTGCCAAAACAGCATCCCAAGAGCCTAGAAATAACAAGGACACCACAGGGACAACTGTAACCACAAGTAGTATTATCACGTGCGAAGGGACAGCTACAGCATCTTTCTCACACACCAGGTTAACTGTAATTTTTAATTCTCAGCTATGTCAGACACATGTGTGTGCAAGAAACCTGGAATCTGACCCACGTCGTTACACACTGAGCAAACTGAAATTTAGCCAAATTATGGAGATAGTAAAGTTAGAAAGGAGTAACAGCTGAAAGGCAGGAGAAGAAAACTGAAGTGATTCCAACTTTCCTGATCATTATATGCACGGAAAAGCTAAGCAAGGCCATGAGAAAGCCACCTAAAAGCCAGATTGAACTTGAGGAAGTTTCTTGCCAGTGCTGAACCGTCACCATTTCCCACGCAGTCAGGAGGGCTGCAGGTTGGGGGTTCTTCTTGGGGGTGGGGGTTCTTCTTGATTGTTTAGGGGCTTTTTTTGAGGGGGAGGGCAAGAAAAGGTGAGAGGGTGGGTGAAAACACAGGAGAAGCACAGGGCAAACAGCGCGTGCACCCTGACTTTGCTGATAAGGTGTCCCCATCCAAAAGGAGAAAATCTCATTCATTCAGGGGCAGCTCATTTGTTTCCATCGGCTATGTCTCACTTTGCTGCAGCAGTCTGTGGAACTGAAAAATCAGAGAAGTGTGCACACTATGCTTCACCACCTGCAAACAGTCCCCTCCTGCATCCCCTAGATGTGCATCCAAAACCACCCCTCTCCCAAGGGCATGCAGCTCATATGCATTATGACACACCACTGCATCTGGCACAGCAGTGACCACTGCGAGTCATTCTGGGAAGGCCTGACTCTGCAGAGCTGGAAACCAGCCTTGCACAAGGGCTGCAAAGAGAAAACAACCCCTAACATGCTGAGTAAAACACCAGAGTAACCTGCTTGTCATATGCAAACTCAGTTTGGGTTTCACAGTCTCAGTAATCCCCACCTCGTAGTTTCATCCATTCTACTCAGAGCTACAAAATCACTTCGAATTTGGGGCTTCCCCATTATGCTTTGCTATGCAAAAAGCAGTTCCTTTTCGGGTTCTTGCTTCACTGAAACTGTGCAGAGGAGCAGGATCACAAACATTAACCTTACCCGAGATTTTGCCCTGACCCTGCTGACCTTTCAGCGTTGTCAGAGCACCTTCCTTTCCCCAACTCAGAAGCCCCCTTTTGCCAAGGGTCAGAACAAGAGAAAGTCTTGGTCACAATGCAGTTGTTCAAGGTGTCCCAGAAGCCACAAACCCAGTTACATCCATCCACTTTGGCAAGCGTGAAGTGAAAGAAACTCCTTTGCAGGCATAAAGGACCAAGTTTTCTGTCTCATCATCCCCACCAGCTTCGGATAAGCGCTATACAAAACTTCCATGAGAGAAAGCAAGGGAAAAACATGGAATGAGCCACTTGGGTGCTAAATACTGCTAATTATTAGTGAGGGCCAAGGGGATAGCTGCTTACACAAAGCAAAGGGAAAACAGGAAGGCTTTCCTTATTGCTACAAGAAACCAATATGCGTTAAAAGAAACACACCAAAGATGATAGTGTTGTCAGCTCTATATGATAAGAATAAGCACCAACAATATCTGTATACACCCCTCCACTCCCATCCTGCCTGAGGAGAGCTTTCTGGACTCTCACACGCAGCTTTTCCAGCCTCCTTTGTCCCAGGATGCATGATCCAGGCTGGCAGAGGCATAGCACACAGCCATCCCATCGCAGTGTTCCCTCAGCACAACACTCTGCCAGCAGCAGCCAAAGCGGGCTGCCCTGCTGAAGGCTGCCCTTCGCCTGCCCAGAGCTGGCAAGGCTGAGGAGAGCCCTAGCAGCACGGCCCTAAGCCCCCGCCAGTCACCTCCTGGCAGTGGAGCCTACAGCATGGCGATGGGCCATGGGCAGAAGAGGGACAATGGTACGGGAGCCACTCACAGCATGGATGCAGCCAGTTGGATGGGAGAGCCGCTGGGCAGAGCTGGGCGCGTGCCCCGGACACCAGCCAGGCAGCTCACCGTTCGCTGCAACAAGCCGGCATGTCTTCATCAGCAATGGTAGGCTTTGGGCAGGGGACACGGATGGAGGAATAGGAATCTGTGTTACGGTGTTAGCCAAGCCACCTGCACACTGGCCGGAGGAGAACGGCTGTCTGGGGAGGTGTGTGTGGGAAGGAATATACCAGCCAGCAAAGCCCAAACGGTGGCCAAATCCTAAAGCTCATTCTGACTGGCTTCCAGGGAGTCCGTATGGGCTCTTCCAGAGCTACCCAGCCAACAGTAACTCTGATACCTGCTGAAGAGGAAGTGTCCCTTGGTGACACAAATCATCTTGATTTGAAAGCCCTGATGCTAGTCCCTCTGATACAAAGTGAGAATGTGCTTTGCAGACAGAAGACCTTTCCCAGCTATTTCCTAGAAATGCCTAGTTTAGCTGCCTAGGAAATCCCAAAGGACCTGGGACACATCTCCAGAGCATTACATGAGTGCTAGGGAAGGAATGAGGAAAGAGTTAGGAAGGGCACTTACACATACAACTCAGCTACTCTGTGTCCTGATTTGAAGTCCCCTAACTTCTACTACTGTACTCAGTAGATGGGGGCCAGGGGGAAGACAGATGGGGAAGGTTGAGGGAAAGGTGGGAGATATCTATTTGCAGCATTTACAGGAACACAAGTCTGTGTTAGCCAAATAAAGTTTTCCAAAACAGAAGTTTTGTTTAAAAATCACAAGCTTCATTTTCATCCATCTCCTGGATCAGTTTCAGTGGACACTTCTCTGAAATCACAAAACCCTAAGGCAATCTCTTTTAGCAAATATTACCCACTATTTCCAGTACTAGGATATACCCAGCTCAATTGACGTGAGCCATCCAGGGATTTTTCTGGACTAAGTCTGCAGGCTTTTGGTGCTTTTTTCTTCCTTTTATTGCAATTTTCTGCTCTTAGAAACTATATATATCCACTCTGATCATCCTTGATTTTGCTGAAAGTTTTTCTGGCTAACTCAATCTCAATCCTCACATCCCACAAGAAATCTTTTTGAGCATGAGTATCACCCACTGAAAGCCTGACTCAAAGATGACAGCAGAGTCATTTAAATAGAACCCCTGCCTGACCAAATCACTGGCTTCTATGCTAATTGCCTGTGCCTGAACAATTTCATGATTTCCGAGTTTTCTGAGAATCTCTTTGCAGAAACAGTCTGTAATTTGCTCATACAGTAGACCATGCAATTCCCTGCCTTACCTTTCCGGAAAAGTATTAGTGAACAAGGAAACTCCAGAAAGAGCTCAGAAAAACTTCCCAGTCACAACTCATCCCTCTTGACAAGTGTTGAAATCGATTTTAGTTACAGAGAACAATAGTACACAATACTAAACCAAGTAAAGGAGAGGTCTGCCCTCTCAAAACAGGATTTGAATCTCTAAGCTAAAGGCACTGGCTAGCCTCAGGGACAGCTAGATACCTGAGCTGTTAACTGTGAACCACAATACAGTTTGCAATACAATTTAAAAGTAAAAAGCCCTGGATATTTGTTTGTGATGGTTCAACAGCTCATTAATAACTGCCAAGACATCCATGAAGCAGAGGTAGAGCAGTCAATTAGAAAATGCAACATAAGCAGGCAGCTGTCCAAAGACAAGCCATCCCCTCTAACCAGTCTTTTTAATGATGTTTGGGGATTCCAAAAGCGTTAAAGGGGTGGCCATCACAGGAAGCATAGTACCCATGGCCCAACTCTGCTAGAAATTATGATGCCGGTTTTGTTTTTCTTCTCTTGACTTTTTAATGCCAAATTCAGGGTGAGCTTTACACTCCCAGAAGACAGGTCACCATTGTGAACAGCCGGTTTAGGGAGAAGCAGAAGAGGAGAAAACACAGGCAGTACAAAAGGGAAGAAAGACGTTCTTGTAGGCAGTCACTTTAAGACAAGTTTCAATATCTGCTGAAAACAACTTTTTAAATAAGGTAAGTATTCAAAGGTTTATTACCTGCTCCATATTGTATCCATGCTTCTCTTTAGCAATGGCAATATATTCGTCCACTGAAAAACAAAGAGAAAAAATAAGGGCATTTCTTACAATGATCTCATCTCCTCTCCCCTGGCTAAAATCCAGTCCTGCAACTCTGACTTCAGTCATGGCCACTGTATCCTCCGCAAAGAACCCTGGTGAAGAGCTACTGAATCCAACAATTCAAGAAAAGAAGGAAACAAAAGAAAAACATCAGACACCTGGCTCCATAACAAGTTTAAATGATACCTGATACCCAAGCCAGTAACATGAAACATCATATATAATATTTCAAAACTACAGATATTTTTGTGTTAAAAGCACCAGCCTTTCTCCTATAGTCTGCTCGTTTACTCTCTGAAGAGTTTCTAATACAGATCTTGTTCACCAGACTATATAGACATGAGTTTCTCAAAGAGATATGAGCATCTCAGTTTTTTTTTTTTTTTAATCCCCCACCCCAAAGCAGCTGTTTTCTTAAGAACAAGACACTCAAACATAATCCATACCTTCCAATACTACCAGAATCCTAGTGCTGCACAATCACTGCAGATATCTTGGCAAATTAGTCAGGTCCTATGCCTCAGCAATTCTCATCTTGGAACAAACCCCACCTCTATGAATTATTAGGCCCCTGTGAGCTTTTAACCTTTATAAGTGAGGATGCCCTGAGGAGTCATATTTTGTACGGATGGGACTAAAACCCAAATGTCTATTTTAGTATGAGTGAGTGAGCTTCCTTTACATCCAACTGCACCCATTTGAGGACTAGATTAAAGTCAGCACCCAGTGCTGTTATTCTGAAATCCACGGCCTTGTGCTTGGTCATTATTTGACACACTGAAAAGATAACATCGTTGAAAAACAAGTTAGAACATGAGACTCCCACTTCCCCTGATGGAATGGAGCATGCTGGAAGCAGTGACTGACCATAAGATCCCTGATGTGCAAGTCCCCCAGAGGGCTTCAAATAGGTACACACAGCCAGAATTCACTCATGTACTAATTTTGAACTTTAAGGCGAGTCACTTAATAACAAGCTCAAAAATCCCCCTCCTTTGTTTCTCTGAAGATACTCAGGGAGGGATGCAGTGAAATTCCTGTGCTGAGCACCCTACACCCATAGTAACATGGAGAGCATGCGCAGCACCCAAGGAAGGAAATGGGGCTGTGAGCACTGCAGCTGAGGAAGCCACAATTCCCACGGTTTGTGCCTCATGATTAACTTCAGCTCTCACATGTGCTTCTCCCACATTTTTTTTTTTTTGCCTTTATGAGAATTCACAGTGAGCCTGTGGCATTTCTTAAAGTCATTTCTTCACACTGGGGCACTCCTCAATTCTTTCTTCAACTGAGAGATCTAAGAGCTCAATTATGGGGCAAAACAGAGAATAGATCAGAAAAGACACAGCCTCTTCTCAGCCTGTCATCGTTAGAAACAAATAAAACTTAAGTAGTTAAAGTAGACACCCTGCCTTATTAGACAATAGAGCACTTGATAGCAACACCAGTCCTTCATTTGGCAACAAGATGCATTAATTGATTTTCACACAAAGGTGTTGCAAAAAAGGGTTTTTAAGTGCCATAGAAAAGTCTGTTGAGAACACTGTTGGAGCCACATGTTGTGGCAGGAGAAGAGCATGCATGACATACAGGCACAGTCAGCATGGGTGCAGCGGCACGTCAGCAAGGACACCCTACTGAGCTCCAGCTCTCCCAAGCTCCCACGCACTCTCCCTACTCACCTGAGCACAATGGGCACTCCCAAAGGCTGACAGAACTGCTGTTGGATCATGCTCTGGAGCGGTTCAGTCAAAGTTTTATTAGCCCTTTGAGGAAAGGCGTAGCCACAGCCATTCATTTGCACCCCTGCAGCACAAACACATCTGTCTCTCCAAGTCAGCAAATTGCTTCTAAGGGACAATAACTATCCCTTCTTGCATTATGCAAACATAAAACAGTTGCACAGACTGTGGAGGTGACAGAAGCTGACTGAAATTGCTGCATTGCTCCATTGAACATCCTGTGTATTACAGAAGGGTAGGAACCTCTGAAGCCAGCTTTGCTATGGGAAAGAAAAAGCTTGCAAACCCACACCCTGGGGGACAAGAGGATCCAGGAGGATTGCATGGGGACAGCAAAGGGAACTGCCTCCTCCTCACACACCGAGCAACAAAGGGAACATCAGCAGGATGTGGGCAGATGTGCAACTTCTGATGCTCCCAGACTTCATAACCATACCAAAAGCAAAAGCTGCCAGGAAATCCTAAGTGCGGCATTTCTCAGTACTTCAGCTAAGCACTCCTGGCTTCCTTAGGACGGGTATTCCACATGCAGTGCTATATATTTTGTCTGAGGGGGAAGTGAAGGAAGGGGGAGGGAAAGGAGCTGAATTCTCTGAAGTCCAAGGCTGAATTAAGCCCCTGAATGCTAAGTACTGCTGCATTAACCAGCTCATTTTCACTGTAGAAAGATCCACAGTTCTTATTTGACTTCAGCGCCTTATCCTTTAACATATGCAGAAAAGAGATGAGGTCGTTCTCCTCTTCAGCATATTACCTTGCTCCTGCCAGATTGTTATAAGCAATGAAAACTTACTTCTTCCTCCCTATGCTTCACACTACCCAAAATCATAAATTTTCTCTCCTAAACCTACAAGGACATCAGCAAGGATTCCCCATACCAATAAGACTTTTCTCGAATGAAGTCAGAATGCCACAGGGCCAAATAGCCTATCAGCAATCTGACACAGTGAAAGGAGACAGAACGCTTTTCTTGTCATGGTGGGGGCTGTGTTACACCTTGCTGCTACACGGGAGGAAGAGAGAAAGACAACAAGGTCATTAACCAACCACAAGCACACAGGAAAGCTCCTTCTAGAAGCATTTGCAGGCAAAGAAAAAATAAGGAAAAGACAAGGAGTATACTGTACTTTACTCTGGTACACAGGCAGGCAATGAGCTGATTTAGCCCATTTTGCTTGTCATTTCTCAGCTAATCGTGGGCTCATTCGCTTTGATGTTTGCACCACCTGAGATGTCTGACAGACTCTTAAGCAATCCCTCCGATTACTACTCTTTACCATCCCCCTACACAAGAAGTGAGCAAGAAGGAGCACGGCACCAACTGAGTCACAGGATCCCTTTAGTCTCTCATACCAGTAGAGCCTGCAATTGCCACAAGCTTAATGCTTCACATGCCACACTAGATAAATAAGTGCTCTCTTCCATCTCTGCCTTCCCGACGCACTTCCAGCAAGCCCAGGGCAGCAGGCACGTGAAATTCTGCTCCACTGCATTTCAGTGGCATTCAGTCATGCTCAGCATGTAACCCACCAATCCGTTTAGACATCAGAGCTCAGCGCCAGAGGACCCTGGAACAGAGCCCTGCTTGCACCAGAAGAGACAGCGTGCCAGCGTGCCTCTTAGCTGCTTTCCAGAAGAGTGAGAGCAGAAGTGCAATCTTGCCCCATTCTCCCCAGCATCAGCTATGCCACCACAAGCTCTTCTACCAGCATAACTTTATCCAAACTGAGGAGATGAGAATATCCTCCCTTCCATCCAGCCTGTTTCTCATTTCTAAAAAGATGTTCATGCACAGACCAGGCCACAAAGACAACATTTGAATAGAGACAGTCGTGTGACACAGGAAACGCACTGCTCCTATGCAGGCTCTTGTTGCTACTAGAAACCAGATGAGGGGAGAAGGACAGAGAAGAGAGTAATAAACTGGTATTTCTTTACCAGTTTGGCTACATTTCTTCTCTTGTACACATTTTAGCAGTGCAGAGATAGCAGGACCCCTCTGCCCATCCCATAGCAAGCACTAATGCAGAGAGCTCCTTCCTACAGCTAGCTGTGCTCAGGAGGGCAGGAGTAGCACAAAAGGTGGGACACAATGGGAACACAGAGCTTTGCATACACCATCACAGCAGAGAGTGCTCGGATGCTTAAAAAAAAAATCCCCTCTTTCTAGCACAAGAGGGGAGATGACCAAAAATAAGACGACTGAAGATCCTGTGTGTAGCATTAACACAGGGAAGGGAGATGTAAGGGAATGTAGAAAGGGAGCAAAGAAAGATGCTTCCCCTCTACCATGTAGAAAGAGAAGAGCATGTGACCGAAATGGCGCCCTCAGCCCCCTGAATGCTCTGATTATTTCTAACTGATGTTCTCACACAGCCTTTTTTTCCCACTAACCACCTTCCTACAAGAATTTTTCACTAGAGGCAAAAGAAAGGGGACGCTCCTGGCTGACATGAGCAAACAACTGCATTGCTGATTTTCAGTCCTGCATCCTAGAGCACTGAATTCAGAGATGTAAAACAAGAGCATTAATTTCAGGGTGGGAGAACTCTGAGAAGAGAAATGCCTGAAAGCGATGACTTCCCTCATCACCATTTCATCAGATGAAGCAATCACTCCAAGTGGGTCTCTTGGGAGAACTCTCCCTCCTCAGGCCCCGCACCCAATTTGGTTTTTAAAGACCCCACAAGCATCACATCATGCTCAGTGGACTCAGTGACCCCAAGCAGGGTTTGCAGCAGAAGCAGGAGAGCTAAAGCCCACAGAACGCAACAGGAATGCAGAGGTAGAGCTGTTGCTGCAACCTCAGTTCACCCCTATTACTGGGGTACTGCAGGAGCTCTGAACACTTTGCATATTACGTGATGCAATACCCTGACAGAACGGGGTGAAATAAGGACAAAAGCAGCCTTCACAGTCTCGGTAACGTGCTTCACGGGGTTTGATCAATGCTGGAACCTGTGAGGAATTTTGGATGTGGCTGTACATCTCCCACTCTTCTCCCTCTCTGTTCAGAGCAGAAAAAAGTCAAGACCCAGAATAAATCAGTGTTATATAAGGGAAATAAGGAGCATGGATTAGACATATACATGCAAAATTTTTCCAAATTTCAAACCAGTTATGACAGCACACAAACAACTAACCACAGTTTCTACCTCTGCTGTAACAGCAGCAGCTGCATTGCTGTCTCACGGCTTCGGTGGAACACTCCTGCCACCTCGTGGCCACAGCACAGGGAGGAAGGCACACAAAAAGCAAGGAATTCAGACAAGAGCCTCACTGAAGTGAACTGCAACAGGAGGCAGCAGGGAGCAGGCAGAGATCAAAGCAAGATGGGCTTGACCACTTTCCTGGGCAGAATCACTTACAAACGCAAACAAAACCCAACTACTTTAAAAAGCTCGTATGCCTCAGAAAAACTGCTTCATCTTCTTGGCAAGACAAAGTGCGTCACAGACAGGAGAGGAGAGCCAGCACAGAGCCATGTTGCTGTCCCTTGCCTCCTCTCAGACTGGTTCTAGGAAAACAGAGCACCAGTGATCGTGACACAAAGGCTGCTTACACACTTAACGTGACAGAAGGCATGAGAGGAATCGTGCTGTAGACAGAACTGAGTTAAGGCCTGTGAGCCAAGAGACTGTTGCAACCTCAAGGCAAAGAAAAACAGACCTTACCAGAGCAGGAACAAGATGGAATACCCTGCAGCAGGAGCACAGTACCGAGCCAAGGGACTGCACAACAGGCCTCACACTCCCACCCACTTACCTCCCCATAGCTCAGATTTCACTTGTACATCACACCCCTCACCCCCAGCCACCTCATCCCACCTGGGAGCACAGACATCCACCTGAATCTCCAGGGAACTGGGCTGGGAACACGATCCACACGAAAAATAACCAATTCCTGCTGTGCTATCACCCTAACCCAAGCTGCAGTGAAGTCATACAAGCCCTGAGTGGTGTTAGTCAAAAATACTGAGATGCCTTCATGAGTAGCTGCTGTCAGAAGAGGCAATCCTACACACTGCCAGCTGGGCAGACTTTCCCCCTTATTTGACTTCAGCAAGCCATGTAGGCTAGCAAAGAAACACACCTATTTCCCATCTTTTTTTCCCCTTCTTAATCCCTCTCCTTGCATGGTCAGCACTTAAGGGGAAGCCCAAAGCTGAAGCACCAGTGATGGCTGAAGACCTGACCCACCTGCCTTTCAGCTCTTCTGCATCAGCAAGAAGGCTGTACTGCAGACACAGTTGCACTGAAATCCAGCACACTGTTTGCAGCTTGTCAGAACTATTTCAAGCTATTTACCAGGAAAGGCAGTTTTTTTTGCTAGCATGCATGTTTCTTTTAAAGCTTTTACCAGCACAGGTTTGTTCCTAAAGTTGCCCCCTCAGTTGATGCTATCACATCAGGGCAAGAAAAGCTCAGCTGCTGCTTTTAGTACAGATGCAGTGTGTGTGATGGGGGGAGGAGGGTGTTAATGAGGACTACCAGAAGGAAGGAAAGCCAGCCAGCTATGTACACTTACCTCTCTCCCTCTCTAATGCTGCTACTGCTCTGCCTCAAAGGTCATGGTAAGGACACACATGGATGACTCTTCTTACACACGCAACACATTTCAGCTAGAAATTGTCTCTGTCCTGGCAGCAAATGCTGCTGTACTGGAGGAGCAGCACACTTTTTGTACCTGCAGAGACCCCCAGTTGCCTCCATACATACCACAGAAGGGAAGGATGAGGAAGATCTGACAGCCAAGAAGAAACAGAACCCCTGGGACCCAGCAAAGAATAGGCAGAGCCACATCAAATCACTTTGGGAACCTAATCCATGATGAGCATATGGGATCCAAGCAAGGCTTGTTCATTCAGCAGTGCCAATTTGGTCCTAAATCAGACAGAGGCACTTGATTTTATTAAATGTAATCAACTAGAGCACATGGTATTGGGTTTGGAGCCACATAAGAACACAAACTACTATGCAGTACCTGCTGGCAGGAAGGGAATACTCCATCCCATGTATGACCTTCCAAGACATAGATAAGAAGTTAACAGACAGGATAATCAAATGGGGCACGTGCCTGACCAACAAAGCAAGTTTATAGAACAGTTCTCTGCATTATTCAATAGTGCTCTCAATTCAGTATGAAGAGCCCTAAAGCCAGATTTATTCTGCTGTCAAACCATGGCTTGAGGTAACTCTAAGGGAAGACTATACAGTCTCAGATTACATACTTCAAGGCAGCAGCATGCCCATGCAATGCAAATAACATTATCAATACACTTGTGACAATAGGTAGAAGATTAAAAAAATATACATTTGGTCAGATGGTTCAATGCAAGAGACATTAACATGGATTAGAAGAGTCATTCATCAAGATTTTATTATGTAAATTACTCATTTTTGCACTCCTAAATAACAGCCAATCCAGTGCATCGTTTCCAGAAGCCACAGATTCATTACTTTGGGAAAAAATGAAGTGTGTCTCACAGTAATGACAGAGTCAGAATGAGAAGCCACAGATTCATACTACTAGCTGTCTCATGTAAGGTTTGTCCTTGGTCTCATACCTAGGAACATTCTCCCGTTCCTCACATCCACGTGTTGTGCTGCATACACTGAAGTTTGTGGTCTGCAAAATGGCTGGGTATTACTGTTTTGTATTACACCCAACAACAAAACACCATGAAAACTATTTTCTGAATGAGTGAGTAAACTAACTCAGGACAGAAACAGCCTCATACACAAAATAAAAACAAAAACCTAAACACACAGAGCACTCACTCTGGGTCAGCAGAGACTACTAAAAGGACTGATCAAGCAGCCTGCTGTCATATAGTCTCAGAAGCCACCAACAAGTACCTGGATTCAAAGCCCTCTAAAGAGGGCAAAACCCTTCCACAAGGTCCATTTCCCACACTCAAGATTTTGAGAGCTCCGGCCTAAAATCAAAACCATTACATCCTCTATTGTAGGAGGAATAAAAACTCATAAAAAACACTGTATCAGAGCCAAGCTTCCTAAACAGCATGGGTAATTCCACTATGCCACAGCCCAGGGTTTTTGTGCAGCATGAGGGCACACACACAGAAGGGGTGTGTGGGAGCAGAATAGCCATTATTACAGCTCATTATTATTGCTACTGATAATAAAACCCATCACAAGAGAGTAGAAGCCATGCTGACCCCCTTTATAACACATACAAAGGCAAAAGAAACGAACAATTTGTCCCTTAGCCACCTCCTTAAAGAATGATATTTAGGTGGATAGGACACATCAGGCAAGACAGCAGACAGTAAGATGAAAAGTCAGAGCCATGCTGAGGAGCTGCCCATGGTTGCTAGAAGCAGGAACATGTGGTCACCCACCCCAGCTCCACTACAGCTGGAACAGGAGAAGTCTCCACTGCTGGATGGCAAGGGGTTTAGTCACAAAGGCAACGCTTATAATTGTAGTTATTCTTTGCTGCTGGTCCCCTTCATTCCCAAGCCCAGCTAGAAGAGAGAGAAGGGTCTGGAGCAGATGACAGTTCTCAGTGACCAAGAAGGCCTCTGCACTTGAGTGAACAAAAAGTTGTGAAACAAGATCAAAAAGGATAGGGAATACATGAAAGCAGCTTGATGTTGGATGAAAACTAATCCTTCAGTTGTAGCTTCTGAAGTATAGCTGAGAAGTACTCCTAGATTTACAGCTAAAAACTCATTTTCAGATATTTGGGGCTGGCCCCTCCTGAGAAGGCAAGTACCTTCCCACAACAGCACTCTTTGGACTACTGCATCTAGATGCTGAGAATCAAAAATTACTTCTCAGACTTGCTTGAAAGGCTCCATTATCCCCTGGGTGCAAAAAAGCTAGAAGGGAGCAGGACAACAGAGACAAGACAAACTCAGCACGCAGGGTACTGCATAGCTTACAGGAAACAACTTATCCCAAGGGTGGCTGTGCCTCTGACCTCCAGCTGTCTGCCCCATCAATCTGCTGAACATTTCTACTCCTGCTTGCTGCAAGAACAGGTCAGCTGCTTCACCACGGAACATGGCAGGCCATGAACCAAGGCAACAAACAACCATAGTGGTTCACAGAATTCCTGGTACCTTATTCCCAGACAACAGGAGAACATAGGAAATAAAACAGGTTTAGATTAAAAACACCATCTCTACTGGAGATCAGAAGTTCCATTTGGACAAACATTCAGACTGCCCTACCATAGACAGGCTGGCTTTCAGGAACTATAAACACTCAATACATCCAATCCTATACTTGTTTGTTTCTTTTAACTCCACTTCCAACAGGTCTGAAACCAACGAGTTGCACAAGTGTTTTTATCCCATCCAAGAAGTCCTTACAGAAAGACAGTAGGCTTACACAGCCTGATCTTGGACAACATACACTTCAAAGTAGCCTGGAAACCAAAGTACATTATGTTGACAGGTATTAAGGTACTAAAAAAGTATATGTATGTGTATAAGTAACTTTCAGATCATGTAGAGAGTGGAAAAAGAGTATGGGAAAATAATTAGCAGGAGCAGTTCCTAGTTAGAACAAATAACACTACAGCATACGCATTCTTGTGAGGGAAGCTCTGGCACACACCCTCTGCCTCCGGAGCTAGCACCTCTGTAAAAGCCATACTCAGCAGTACTAGCTCATCACAGCCCATTTATGGCCATGACTTCCTCAAACATTTGTCAATGAAGGACATACATAAAAGAGCTCCTCCTTCCTGCACGCAGCTCCCATCACATCCCCATATGCATCCACTGGTGCTTTTGCTGACTAACCTGCTCTAGGACTGAAAAAGAATAAAAGCCACCCTTTAGATGCTGACTCTTCTTATTCTTCCCTGAAAGCTACAGTAAGAGGTCAGAAAAAGAGACTTAGCCCTCTGAAACCCTCGGAGCCTGCCATTCCTGCTGAAGCCAGCAAGGCAGGGGCACGCTCAGCCTGTTCCAGGCTGTGCCAGAGCAGCAGGATGTAGCTGCAGCCTGCCAGTTCTTGTTGTACTGGTCCTACAACTTGCACAGCACCTATCAGACTGGCTAGGACTGCTCCCAAACGTGTTTCAGATCAAGGCTTGCTGCCAGGGTGACTCTTAACGCTGCCATCGTCACTCCATTACATCCACATCATCTCGCTTCTAAACTTCTCTTGTAAAAACGCCTCTTCCTAGTGCCAGCCCTGCTGCAATCCCTGCAATAGCAACAGTAATGGCAGCTGGCACCTCCAAACTGGGTCATTTCTGCACGTTCAGAGGCCTGTTTCACACTGCAGTGAGAAGGAGGAACAAACAGGTGGCAGGAGAGAACAAGGCACACGAGGAAACTGGGGACTGCCCACTCTCCCAGCACAGCAGCACAAAATTCCTCCAGGATTACACAGCTACCTCAGACAAGGCAGCCTTCTCCTGGATACTCATAAGCACAATCTCTTCCTGGGGGAATTTTTTTTTGGAGGGGTGTTGGTTTTTGTTTTTATTATTATATATATTTCTAAGCAAATCCACTGTACCTTGGGTGACACACACAAGCTAGATTGCTTTCCCAGCTCTAATACAAACCACTGTGAAAGGGTTAAAGCCTCATCTTCATTTAAATAAGCATTCAGGATCCAGAAGCATCAACCTGCAGTAAGAATGATGAAAGAGCTGGGCTCTGAGATTTCCACACAGCATTACAACAGCAACTAGAGCACAGCAGTCGATGAACAAAGGGGAACTGCAGCGAAGTTTGAGGCAGCCCAGCCATTTCTGGGAGACACCCACAGCCTTTGAAGCCTGCTATCTTTTTTGCTGTTTGTAATATTGCCACTTCAAGCATTACCAGTTGCTTCAGCTAACATGAAATACTGTATCCCTTCATCTTCTGAGCATTTGCTTAAGCACAGCCACTGCAGCTGCTGGTAGAAGTGGCCATGACTGCATTATTTCTACAGCTACACTCAAGTAGAATCTTAAATTAAACACCAGTTATCTCATTTCTGGATTCATGGAGTTGTATTCTTCAGTTACTGTCTTTGCATCCAAGCTTCACAGCTGCCAGGTTTGCTGCAGAATATGAAATTTGGATTAGGGATAAACACAAACCCAATTCTGCTCTTCCGTTAATCCTTTTTGCTGTCACTGGAACAGCCAAAGTATTATTTCTAGAGAAGGAGCACAAAGATAGAAAGAAAGATCAGGAGTGATGCATTGGATGGGTTTCGGTTTGGATTTTTTTTGTTTGATTTTTGGTTGTTTTTTTTTGTTTGTTTGCTTGTTTGTTTTTTGCTCTTTTTCTTTGCTTGGTTGTTTTTTGATGGTTTTTTTTAATTATTATTGTTTTGTGGGGGGTTTTTGGGGGAGAGAAGAGAGGGCTCATCTTTATTTTTTGTTTGTTTCCTTTCTGTCCAGAGCAACAAAAGGTGAGCATGTAGCTGCAGGCAAGTATTACAGTCCCTCAAGTCCACCCCTCAGACACACCTGGCAGCTATTTTTAAGGCTAACACAAAAGGAAAAAAAAGGGAAGGAAGGGAAGGAAGACCACCACACCTCAGACACAAATGAGCAGAAAACCCCCAAATAGGAAGAGCACAGTACACAGATTCCATCTTTTGGAGCCTCCCACAGCACAAATACCGAAGTGTAAGCTCTGCTAAGAGTTCACACTACCTCTCTGGTGGCAAAGCCTCAGGTGCCCACACTCCCCCATCCTGAAGCCAAGAGGGCTGCACTTCCACCAAGTGCCAACCAGATCGCTGCTCCATAACCCTTCAATATGAGGAAAAGGGTGTGGGGGGGTGGAAACCAAACCCACCATTCCAGCCATTTCAAGGATGCTGTTTGCAGCACGTTGGAGAGAAGGGACTTAGAGCAGCTGACATACATCTGACTGCATCCTCCCTCTCTTGCTGCTGCATGGAGCAGGGGCTGGAATCGTTCTTGGGTACCTCTGAAGCAATAATCCTTTCCATTTCAAACACATCCTGCTAAACAGAGGCTTCATTTTTCAGAAGTGATTTTATGACCACTTTCCCCAGTCTAGTCTCTCCCATTTGGGGTTTTCCACTCACATTTATTTATTCCCAGGCACCCTATACCCCAAGAAAATGAGAACTGATGATAATTGCTTATGGCATCATATGCCCACACAGAATTTAGAAGCCAAAATAAGCGAGCCTAGGGTGAGAGGCTCCATCCACACAGAAGCCCTTCTTAAAACAACCTGCTCAGCTACATGCTGAAAACAGGAACTCTGCACACACTGTGTCAAGTCCTTTCAAAGGCACACTCAGCAACGTGAGAAGACACACATCTTATACTGTCAGTCATTTTAGGTCAGAAAATTCAGACAAAGAATTTTCAAGCTCATGTAACGTTCTCCTTAAAAGAGAAATGGAAGAACAACCCTAGCCTGCTCTATGCAAAGATTAACCCATGAACTACAGAGACACTCTCTAGTCACTTAAAGGCAACCAGCTCTCAGAAAATTTTGGGATCGACCTCTCCATCACACCCAAGTACAGCTACCAGAACTCTCTCATCCCAAGGAAGGCAGCAGGCACACTAACACCCTGCACATGCTCCAGACTTGGATGGGACACAGGACTGAGCTTATAGGTTCAGGGTGGAGCACCACTGCTCTGCACCCCCTCACTCCAACCATCATGAGTGGGTGGCACTTAACTCCAAACCCTGCCCAAACGCACCCCACAGGGTTAACATCCTCAGTAACCATAGCAACCAGCACTCTATCAGAGCCTCAGCTGGCATGCTGCTGCCTTCCCAGGATCCATTTTTGCAGCACATTTAAGAACCCCCACCCAGCCCCCAACGAGGATGCTAGAGCACTCACTGCTTCCTGCCACTCCAGCATTCCTCTGACCTCACATCCCCAGGCTCACCCACCTTCCCCC
>JACDJE010000028.1:1088453-1128515 GCA_016647715.1 Pavo muticus | reverse complement strand
CCCCCCCCCCCAGGGAAAAGGGGGGCTGTCTATAGCCTACTCAGACCTCCCAGTGTGGGCAGAGCATACAGCAGGCAGCCAGCAGCAGTCTGGCAGGAGGAGATGCCACAGGGTAACAGGACTGGAAAGCCACCAGGTCAGACAGAGGGACCAGCTGCCACCCATGACCCACCCTCCTGTGGGTATCAGGAACAGTGCCCACCTCTTCAGCAACACCCCAGCAACAGCAAGTCCACTGGTCACACCCACCAGAACATCCCCACACCTGGTAACAGCAAGAAATCAAAACTTACAGCTACAGGCACACACATTCTGTCAGAGCAGACAAACCACTTTCAAAACTGAGCTTATCTCAAGCTAAACAATACATCTTTCTCCTCCTGCAGTTCACCTTTGAACTACAGATGCATGAAAGCAATCATTGCATCCCATACTCCTGCCTAGTTTCCATTCCTTCCTCCTGGGCAGCTGCAGTGTGCCAGCACTTACTTATTTCTAAACCAACCCAATGTCGTTTTTATGTTCCACCCATTGGAGTACTTGGCACAGAGACAGACACTGCTGCTTTATAAATAGCTCCATGCTGGCCCAGCTCTATCCTGCACAGAGCTTCCACAGCATCATTACTATGCATTTCTCACCATCTCCCTCTCCTTCCCCATTTCCCATGTGCCACTCAGAGGGCAGATGCCCACCTTCCACCTCGCTGCTCCTGTTCCTCAGTGCCACCTCGCACATCTCTTCACGCCCTGCCCTGCCCTCCCTAGCAGTTGTCCTCAGCTGCACCAGGTCTTCAGGAACGTCAGTGAGAGCAACCTTTGTTGGAGGTGGGTCACCAGCTACAGGACATGGGGTACTTGGAGCACAGCTGGAAGGGGAATGGTTATTTTAAGCCCAATTCTGGATGAGGAGCTACAAGATATGGTTTAGTAGCTTGTGGTAGCAAGGGTAATGGGAGGACGGTTGGACTAGATGATCTTGTAGGTCCTTCCCAACCTTGTGATCCTATGATTCTATGACCTTTCTTGAAAACAGACTTCTAGTTTCAGGCTGACTTTGTGAACTCACTAGTGCTGGCAACTGCTAGGCAAGCGATCCCTCAAATGCAAAAGCCTGGCAGTAGATACAGAACTTTCATACTAACATGGGGCAAGGGAGAAAGTGATTTGTACCAGGATTAGTGAGTGGTTAACAAGGCACAAGATAAAAAAAAGCTAAGTGATCAATGTGCCAACATGTTATTTGCTGGAGGGGAGCAGAGGGGAATCTTTAAGTGATCTTTTTTATTGTTCTGTGGGGTTTTTTTTGGGGTGGTGGATTGTGGGAGTTGTTTGGTTGTCTACAATCTTCTCCACCATAGACACTATTTCATGGCACCAAGGCAACAGGTTGCTCCAGTGTGATTACAAAACTGCTCTAGTATGTAAGGCACATGGGACCACAGCAAGTTTTAACTAACTGTACGAGCCTGGAGCAGACACCCACCAGGTCATCCTGGCTGACACACAAACTTCCATCTTCACATGCAGCCCCAGCCACATGAACAGAGAAAAGTCCTGTGACTCCTACAGAGTTTACCACAAAATCAGGCACAGGATGGATCAAAGGTTTTGGAGGACAGATGAAACAAGCAGACACAGGTACCAAAACGCTGCTGATTGGAAGGGTTCATTCGTCCACCCTTCAGCCTGAACACATCCTAAGAACAGATGTGCTAGCTGGGATGCACAGCAGTTACAGCTCAAGAGGGCAGCGCCAATCTCTTGGAAAGCACAACTCCTTCCACTCACTGCTTCATGCAGCCAGTGATTTCTCCCCTCCAAGGATAACACATCACAAAAATCCATGACTTAAAAAGGCATCAAAAACACAGGAGTCCATCAATCCCAATAGCAAATCACAAAAATGAAGAACACATACTCAGGCATTTCATTTCAACTTCTGTGAACTTTTCTTGCAGCCTTTAATTTGCATTAAGCACAATCGTCCAAATTCCCTTCTGAGAAAATTTAAGTCCCCTTCCAGTCTCTTTTCAGTAAGCTGAACAGAAGTGTTCAGCATTAGAGCCTCTGATCTGAAGTTTTCTTCCTGAACGCTGCAGCATTCAGAAGCAGCGAACCATTCAGTGAGCACCTCACTCTTTACACCCACATCATCTTTCCGGCCAAGCACAACGGTGGAAGTGTTGTCACGTTACCTGCTCGCTGTGCCCCTAAAATTGCTCTCCCAGCTACTTCTTCCCAAACATCAGCCTCGGTGCAGAAGGTAAGAACAGAACTGTTAGAAATGAGACTCATAACTCCGCAGTTGGGTCATTAATAACTCACCATGTAGGCAGCAGTCCAAGCTAGGAAAAAAACAAAAGCAATCCACAAGACTGCCAGTAGTCTTCACTTTCCCAATCTCATCAATCTATGGTTCATCCTCAATTTCTCTCCACTGCAATCCCATATCCGCTTCCATATCACTGATGGAAATGTGGATCATTGGTCCTATTAGGCATCTTCACAGACCTCATTTAATTAGGATTCTCCATCAACAAATGCCAAAACTTGTCAATGAACACTAGAACAGCTGAAGAGGCTTCTTTTCCCCTGATGCTCCATCTTTCATACACCATAAAACAGGTTAGGAAACTCTGCTCATTATTTATTATAAAGTGCTCAGACATTACAGAATGTGAGGTTTTGGAGGAGGATTACTCAAGGATTCCAGGAAGAGAGACTGAATCAGATTTTCATGCAGTAACAAATCAATGTCTAACAACTGGCTGAATACATTAGAGATAAGGTTATTCCTGTAGATTAATCCATTTCTAGACTCATGAAACAAAAGCAGTCATCTTCAAGAGAATTTGTTTTTCATAGGTCATTTGTAAATAATGCCAAGTTCAGACAGGAGTAACTGTTACCTCTTTTGGTATTGAATTAGACAAAGCAGTGACCAACCAACGTACTTTTCAGTTCTCTCCCTCCCTGCAGAGCTGCCCTCTCCCCATCTGCTGGAGCATTTCTACAACCCCAGGTCCCCTCAGCCACCTCTCCCAGCATCCCTTTGTTGTTCATTGCTTCTGGATGCTGTTTGACAACCACATCCCCACGCAGGTAGGTGCCTAGGAGATATTTTACATGTTGCATACCGCACAGGAAGGTCGTACTTCCTTCACCCCGAACACAGTCTGAAAACTTACACAGTTTTTTTCTGCATCTTTAGATGGTGAAATCACTGACATGCCTACATAGTTATCTTGCCCTCACACTCACAAAGCTTCTCCCGACTTTCGGCATACCAGGAACAGTCAACTGTTACCTAGTTATTAAATTAGTCATATTAAATTTTTAATCATTTCTTAGGTTTGTGATATCTTAGCTGATATTTGCATAGTTTCGTGTCATAGATCATTTTACTCAATTCAATGTATCATCATTCCATTTCCACCTCCACTCTGTCTCCAAAAAACTCATTTCCTATCAGACAGAAATTGAATGTTCCCAAGCACAGCTTAGATTCACAAGACTCTCAGACTTGAGAGACAGCTACAGAAATCCTCTGTCACAGATGACCCATGCAGTCTTTCCTTCTGGTGGAGGCAAAAGTGTTTTGCTAGAAACCTCTGAAAAGGTATATAACAACCATAGATAACTGTCAAGTATATCCCACTTCTCATCAGTCTTACTTAGTTCAGCATCCAACAGCCAGCAGGGAGCAGACAAGACACCCACTGGAAAGGGAAAAGGCAGACATCACCTTTGTAAAGCCCTTTTCATCTTCAGATCATAGTATAATCCTTTTATAATTTAAGGGGCAACTTCCTCAGCAGACCAAATGTCCCAGGGCAGACCTCAGTGACTTCCTGGCACAGTTTATGTGCAGTCTCTGCTGCTTTAATTAGCAGAAGCCCCATAACTGTGCTGTGAAGGATCTTAGTCCTTGGATCTGGAGGAAAACCAGTGATCAGTTTAATATCGTCACCACAAACAACTGCAGAAGATAGGCATGTAAAGATTCTTATTCTTGGTCCTAGAGTCTGAAAGCTAAAAAGGTATAAGCACAAAATCAAAAATAGCTCCTTTCATCTGCCTCCCCAGGTTTAGTTACTGTATTTGAACAGCAGCCCTTTAATCAAGAGAGCCCTGCTTGCTCATGAGGGGAGCTGCAGCTCAACAAACCTTTCAAGCACTAGTTCTGCCATCTGGCAACAGCACTGAGACCTGCTCCCAGACACACACACAGAGCTGATAATTGCCCTCACGTGGAATTCCAAGGCACTGCAATTGTTCTGGCATTTAAACCTCCATGAGCTCCAGATGTGAATTTTGTGTCTTTATCAGAAAAAGGTACTACAAATCGCCAAAGATTTCTGCCACCCCCCACCTCCAAAATACTTTTCATTTAGCTCTCAGCAGTTATTCGTCATCTTCTACAGCACCAGCAGCAAACAAGGATATTGTGTAGGCCTGCAGATAAGCATCTTGAATTCATAGCAAGGAAGAAAGTGTCACATTTCTCCTGCTTTCCCCACTTCCATGGATTCAACACACTGAGCAGCTGCCCAGTGGGGAACAAAGTTCTTTTCAGGATTGCTTTGTAGGCTGTTCTTTTTTCCAATGCTCAAATTAATTTCAAAGCATAATGAAAAGGTCACAGACATAACCTCTGTACTGAAAGTGGCACCTTCATATTCTTTAAGCTATATGTTTAAGAGAAAGAGGAGAAAAGAGAATTTGAAGAGACTTACATTTTGCTTCAGAGAGATTCTGATTAGGCGACCAGACCAGCATGCCGAGGTTCTCTCTCTCCTGACTTCGTCTGGCAAGTTTGGCTTCAGAGAAAACAGATACAAACCATGTTATAGAGAGAGTCATTTCAGATGCAAAATGGATACTAAAGTAACTTACCACACATCTGCAGCTTTTAATCAAGCTACGAAACCCATCTGTGGAGTCAAAAACCCTATCTTCCCAGTCAGACCTGAGGCTTTTCCTTGCGTTTTTTTTTTCTTTCCAATGCATTACTCCCTATATAACATGACAGATAGCGCAAACTCACTCTTTCATGCACTGCACTAAGCAGCATACATTAGACCTAAATTAAAAGTTAATTAATGTTTCTCTTCCAGCGTACTTGATTATTTTTCTTCCAGCCATCGCTAAATGAAAAGGGAGGAGCAGTGCTCAGGCTGCAGGCCCCAAGCCCTCACGTCACTTAGATGAACACTTCAGGGTATGTGTACATGAACGTCCCAGATTTCACTTCTGAGAACCTCCTCTCTGTCCCAAAAGCCCTCCTATGCCTCCATCCCCACATCAGAGTCTCTCAAATCAGCCCTTCTACTCAGCCAGTTCAGAGAAACTCTGGTGCATCACACTTGTGAGAACCAGCCTGGTGCTGGCCAACTTCGCACCGGCTGAGAGCGAGAGCACCAAAAGGTCGTAAGCAAGGAATCACAGCTGCACGTTCTTAGGAAGAGAGTAACCTCAAGGTAAAGGTTAAGTTTCAACAGCATGTTCTCATGAAGCTACTGTTCCTGGGTGCTGAGCAATCAGAAGAGGAGGAGGAGAGAAGGAAACAAGCCCAGTGAGTCAGTAGCACAGCCAGCTCAGCCACCCGCCCCGGCCCAGGGCAACCCGCAGCTCCTGTTAGGTGCCCACAGCACTCCTGCCACTGCAGAGCTCCACATAACGCTGCAGCTTTATGCAATATTTCAACACAGTGCTATTTTCTTTGCACCACCATTTTGTGATACATGGAAAAACAATAGGTCAGAAAACTAGCGACGTGGAAGATGCAGTGCCAGGGCCCTGATGTCTCATCGCACAATGAAATCAGAGCACTATCTGCTCCTCCATCTCCAGTGCACCAGCAGCAACTCCTGGCTACCTCAACAGGTCAGAAGGTTCAGCAGTTACAGTACCATGAATGCTCATGGTCTGACTACTGTTACAATCACAGAACTGTTTGAGTTGGAAGGGACCCTTACAGGCCACCCAGACCAACTCCCCGCAATAAGCAGGGATACCCACAGCTCCCTCCATCAGGCGCTCAGAGCTCCATCCAGCCTGACCTTGGCTGTCTCCAGGGATGGAGCACCCACCGCCTCTCTGGGCAGCCTGCTCTCAACACCAAATCCGCTCAGCTAAGAACACACAGGGTTAGATGACAAGAATACTTCAACATCAAGTTTAAAGCAAGTATAACATGTATTGGAGGAGGGAAGACCAGTAACATACTAACAAGGAACTAAAATTTTACTTTAAATTACCCAGACATCAGCCTACCTTATTTCTTCCACCTTGCCAGAAAACAAAGTTTATTTTCACCACCATTTTCTCAGTTTTCATAGCAAGCCTGGCAGTAGATACAGAACTTTTATACCACTTTTTTCTTCTATACCTTTTTTTTTTTTAATCCAAGGATAGCAACTGCACACACAAGGTATTTTGTACACAGTATGTGTTCTTTACTATCTATGCTAGGCAGAAAACCAGGAGTGAGAAATACAAAAACAGCCTCTGGTGGAGAATGCGTCCACATATAGAACACAAAAGGTGTCTAAATTTAAAACTACATAGCTTGAACTTTACAAAAAGTCTTGCAACTTTTAGGATTAAATTTTACTTTCTCCTCCATATCAAGTCTAGGTCAGGAATGCAAAGAAAAAGGCAACCTTAAGCCTCTGCTTCATCAAATTCTGCTCCTCACTCCCCCTTACACCACAACCTGTCCTGCTATTTAGTTCGGTGAAGGGTTTGAAACATGGAGAGAGAAAGCAGGCTTTCTCATCACTTTGTATCACACTGAAAAGCAATTCCACATCCCCTAAAAATACCTACAGAAACCAGTAGGGTCTCCAGAAGTTAAACCTTTCCAGTCCCAGTCCCATCTCAGCTCCCCACACCAGCAACCTATCCCCAGAATTACAGGAACCCCTGAAAATCACAGAATATCCTGAGTTGGAAGAGATCCATAGGATCAAGTCCAAGGGTGGGGCAGCTCTCAGGATCCCCTTCTGAGAGGGACACAGCACAAGGAGCACAAACATGAGGGAATTCCTTTCCTCATCCCTTCTTCTGCACAAAGGGTGAATTCAAACACACTTTAGTGGCAAAACTGAAAAGCTAAATGCATGTGATCCATTATATATTTTACATAAAAACAGTCACTTAAGAAGGGCAAGGTTTACTCTTTTTTAGGGTAACAATTTAGGATCACTTTGCTTGTTTAAGCAAGTGCAGTTACAGCAGGGTAACCTGCGTTTAAAGAAGCTGTACACTGGCAGACATGACCACCCGACATTTCAGTTAATTCTGCTCTTTCATCCACACTACTCACCTCAGAGAATAAGGCATGAGGCCTGTTCTAAGCAGCACCTCCTTAGCTTTGTTCCAGGGCCAAACTTTACGGGGAATGAGAGTTCCCACTGCCTACACCAAGCAGAGATGGGCAGCCCAGCTCCTCTGATCAGGCACAGGATCATGGCTCTTTTCCATAGCCATTCCCATCCCTCTTCCCTCATCCCCAGAACATACCCCTGCCCTATATCCTCAGGGGCACAGACAACTCTTTGATGGACAGTACAAAGAAATGAAAGATGGCCAAATCCAGGTTAAAACTCTTTCTGTAAAGAAATGGTTATTTTTAAAGTCAGTCCTGTTTACAGATCAGGTTGACAGCACAAATCCACAAACAATTCACCTGGTACAAGGGGAAAAAATGAGGCATGACATGCAACCCATAAGCCAACATCATTCTAAAAGCAGCAGTGTTTTTTTCTTTTTTGAGCTGGGAGGACACATCTCAGCAATGTGCAGCTGACCACAGTGCATTGGCAAAGCAGAGAGCCAACACTGCTGTTTGAGTTACCATTCCTCTGCTTGTAGGCTGATGTTCCCCAACCCCAGGAGCAGCTACAGTTCTTCTCAAGCTTTTGGAAACTTGTTGCAATGATTGCCACAAAGAAGGGGGGGAAAAAAAACAACTACAAAAAAACAGAAACCACAAAAGGGAGGTTTCATTCAGCAGCACCAGTCAGACTCTAAGAGGCATTAGGTTGATTTAAAACAAAATATGTCTTGTCTCTGAGTCTTTAAAGCATCTTTCCCCTGCTGTGAAGGTTGCTGCAAGGGACAGCCTTGCTCACAAGCATCTGTCTGCTCAATTTGCACTCACATACAGAGATGTCAGCCCCGCTCTCCCACCGCCACCCACACAGTTTAAAGCCTCGGAGGTAAGTCTAGCTCAGATCCCACATGATAGATCCCAGCTCAGAAACCAGGTAGAAAACAAAAAGGAAAGTGTCAATACAAAAAGGACTCTTAAAGCCCTCCCTTCCCCCTCAAGCCACGCACTGTTGCATTCACTCCAAGGAGGAAGCAGAGCTTCTGCCCTGCCAGGACCCTCTGAAGAAACAGAGCAGAAATGCAGAGCTTTCAAGTTCCTTGCAAGTAACTCGCAGTCACTGAGTTCAAAACATCCCTGCAAATTCCACAATACATGTATCAACTCATCCCTGAGGTCCAGAACTGCTCCTCAGACCAAGGAGCACAGCCTCCAGCCCTACAATCCCTGAGCAACACCCACCACCTCACCAGCAGCCTGACATATATGTATCCATGTATCGTAAGGGGCTTCCTGCATATGTTGTAAGTTCTTACTTTCTCCATGCAAACTTAAGCTATGTTAGTGCTAAAATTAAGACTGTACGAATAAGCTGAGTGCTGAACATGCTGCTCAGTTTGCCATCATGAACACACCCGTGGTGGCATGAAACCACAGATCTGTGCTGGGGCTCTCTTCAGAGCAAAGTAAGAGCAAGGACACACGTGTATGCCCTGCAGGCTCCTCAGCCACCACACTGCTCAGTATGCAGAAACTTTGCCAACACAGCAGGACCACAAGCAAGAAGTGTGCTTCTCTCCCAGCCTGTGCCGGGGTGCTGTGGTCAAGACTTCTTTTAGAGGAGGGAAAAGAAGGTGTTCTCAAACAGAAACTACTAAAAGCCACTGCTACAGTGCTGAGCAGCATCAAAGGTGCAAAGTCTCCCCTGCAGGTCACAGTGTCTTCCTCAGGGGGTCGGAACTAGACAATGACCTCTGTGGTTCCTTCCAACCTAATCAATTCTGTGTTTCTATGACTGATCCCAACCCCTTCCCAATCCAAGTGAGCCATAGAGCAGCTGCAGTCATCAGCCCAGAAAGAAGGCTGCAGAACACCACTCCTCATCCTAGCCAGACCTCCGTTCAGTAGGGTAAGCCAAGAACCTTGGAGCACCTGAGTCAGAAGGCCAAAGGGCGAAGGCAGCATCTCACAGCAGGAGCCCATCCAACACCTTAGTGCTACTGTATAAAGAGGGGCCCTGCCCAGCCAGCATCACCCTGCTCTCCTCACACATGCTTGCTTCCTTCTTTCGGCTCTGGCATTTATCCATCTGAGCCAAGCAGCTCTGCTAAAACTAACCTGGCAAAATAAAAAGCAAACAGCATTCTCCCCAAGTTATTAAATCAAATCAGTTGGCTGTGAGATCAAACGAACAGTGCAGTGGGTGCACAGGGAACAGCAGGCTCACATTGGGGGTTCTGCCTTCACGCAGAACTTCATCCCGCTGCCACAAGCCATAGCAGGAGCCTCTCAGGGCAGAAACAAACCAGGGAACAGGCAGGAGTTCTCCCTCCAGCACAGCACAGCTTTGTGCTGCCTGAAGGACTGCGTGCACAGTCCTCAGAGAAACACAGGGTAGGCAGGACACCTGGAGCCCCAGTCAACCCAGAGCGCAGTTCTAGTCTGATATATCCCACTTCATTTTCCTTCTCCCACCTAGAAGCGTAATGTGCCAGAATAAACTCAGAGGGAGCCAAGGCTCCTCAGGAAGCCACCCACCACCATCACCTATCTTCTGCTTCTGCACAGAGAAGCAGTGCCAGCTCACACCTGGGTTTCTGTACTTGAGGGAGCTGCTCCATCTTGCAGCTCTGCCCAGGGATGCTGCATGCTCCCACCGTGGCTGCGTCATTCAAGAGCACACTCTGCTGGTTCTGGCACCTCTCCTGACCCTTCAGAGGTATGATCGTGGTCTCCTGCAGATGCCAAGGCACACTGCTCCCACCTCCACCCTGCCCAAATCAGGATGAAGCTCTGCAAGGATTCCCAGCCCTCACCCCTCCTCTGTAACCCTTCCAGTAGTCTGCAGCGTTTTGGTTTTTTTTTCTTTTGCTATCTGCATAAGGCATTTCAGAGCTATGGGAGCTCCGTGTTTCAGAGGAGAAAAAACACACTGCAACACACCACCATGAGAGCATTGCAACACAGGCCACAAAGAGGGAGCATCTGCTGCTACTGAATTCCTCTGTTAACTAAGACAGCAAAAGGTAACCCAGAGAAAGCACAGCCAGGTGCTTGACACAGATACACACTGTTCTATCTTTTTGGCAGGAAAAAAAGAGCAAATCAACACACCGTAAAAAAAAATGCTTCCCATAGAACAGGGAATTCTTCTGATCTTTTGTCAGGCACCAGGTAAGAAAAGATCTAAACAAAGTATTTCATTAAGAGTTATTGAAACTTACACCAAGACTGAAATCCCAAGGGTACAGGACAGCAGAACACCCACCTGCAAAGGCTCCTGCGTTACTAACGGCACTTTCTGATTCCTCCTCCCTCTCAATAAATGGCATTAATTCATCATTAAATCACATACTGCAAGTTCTAAAAAAGTCTGAGAAGCACCCTCTTACTTTTAATATGTAACCCTTCACATCATCTATAAAACAAGCACTGCACAGTATACAGAGGTGAATGTACATTTCTATTGTTTGGGGAAGAGATGGAGCTGACATGGAATAACTTAGTTGCTGAATGCTGTTCAAAGCAGTTTTGGACTTGGTCTAAATGCATTTACTTCTAGCGAAGTGAGACTAAACAAGTGCTTCCATTCCCAAATTCTGTATTTTCTTTATTGATGCTGACCTTGTATTTACTGCATACGGTAAAACCCCTTCTTACAGTACTCATGAAGCAAAATAAGACAAAGGAGACACAGCTCCCATAGTTTGAAGAGCCATTTCTTACTGGGTCACTGATATTGCCTGGGCTCATAGTGTCGCGCTTGTAAGCGCACAGCATTTACAGCAATGAAATACTTATGGGGCACAAGAGAATTCAAGCAAAATTAAGGGCTGGGAGAAAAGCTGTCCCCACCTTCCTTCCCTGCTGCTGGCATTGGTGTCTGAAGCAACAGCTCGGCGCCACATGGAGAACTCTGCTGCCCAGCTCCTTCCTCCTGCACGTGACTTTCCAGCTCAGCACACAATGCTGCAATCCCCTTCCCTCTGCCTTCTGAGAACTGCCTGGCTTTAGCAGCCCGTGCCTCCTAGCAATGCTATATTTGTACATGCTACAGCACAGCTTTACATGTAGCAGAATTTTCTAAACGGGACTCCTGCAACTTAAGGAAGGTTTTTAATTAAGAAGTTATAAATTAAGCAGCAGTTAGCTCTTCCTATACTTGACTACACCCGACTGGCACTGCAATCTATATGCAAATAAAGTTCTGAGGGCATTTCTGTATCTGCCTGGGGAAACAAAAGCCACTATTTGGGCTTGGGTACAGAGCCATGGCACTGCACACACAGACTGAAGGGCCTATTGCTTCGGAGTAACTCTGCTACAAAACCCACAGTATCTCACACCTCACAACAGTGTAAAAAATATACTGCTTTAAAAAAAATCACCCCGTTAAAGATTAATCATCCAGCAATGATTACAAAGGTCACTCTGTAGTGATAAAAAAATTATCAACATTAGAAAGGCCGGAAAACAAGAGAAAATGTGAAAGCAATACAGTTTCCCTTTTTTCAAGTAACCAAGCTCAAATACTAAGTTTGCACTTCACATCTTAGGATTTAAAAAAAAAAAAGAACTTTAAGAACATATCTGGCCCAAGCTGCCTTGCCAGTTTAAGAGCCAGCAATAAAGCAGAAGCTGCAGCCCACGTTGTGCCCGCAGCCCAGGCCAGGCTGAACAAAGCCGAGCAGATGTCGAGGCCTCGCCTTCATATTTTTCCTGAATAACACGAGTCCGCTCATTCTTTCCTGCAAGCAGGTGGCACCAATGTGCAGCCAGAGATGAAGTCTGAATAACTATACAAGCAAACAGCCTTTCACTATATACTTTAAGAGTGTAAAATTATTTTTCTATATGCATGCAATTCCAATCCAGGCGTTGCCATGCGTTCTGCATACACAAGCCCTGCAACCCTTGGAGGAGCAGGAAATCCATTAGCATAACATCAGAAGTATGGATACACCCCCCACACGCAGCACTGAGAATCACACCTCTGCTAATCACAGCAGGCTTTTGTCTAGACATGGCTGGGTTTGGTACAGAGAGGGAAAGGGGCAGTTTCTTTAAAGAGAGAGTTGAACTATTAAATTAAGAGGAGAAAACGCATGTTTGGATGAGATTTTACCAGAGATCTCAAGCCTTTTTAAAATGTAAAGATTTGCAACGTTGACTTTTTTTTTTTTTTTTTTTAAATCAAAAGGAGGGCTGGTAGCTGTATAGAATGCAATCCTGAGCACAGAACCAGAGCAATGCTCACGCACACCAGGCTGCAGCTCCTGCAGGTTCCCTGCCCCTCTGTGGTGTGCTGCCCCATGCTATTCACCCAGAGCACCAAGCCTGCCAAGAGCAGGTAAATGCACACACGCTGGTAGTTCTGACAGCCGAGCCACAGCCCCGGAGAGACAACTGCTGCTGGTTTCTGTTCAGCCTCCCTGAACGGTGACCTGACAAGAGGATTCCTTCCTTCCCTCCTCCACGCTATTTCCCTTCCACTTTCATTTCAGTGACCAAGCCATGCCTACGTGCATGCAAGAAAGATCTGAATACAGAAACCTACACTGAAAGGATTACGAAAAGGAACAATTCTTGCACGATTCCCTCAAGCGGCAGGTTTACAGCGCTGACAAATATTTAGGTGCTGCCAAACCTATCGAAAGCCAAACTGACAAGAAAGCAGAGCTAAGGCAAACATCTTCCTTTTTCCACCATAGATTGTAATTCTGCTGCCTCCTCTGTTCCTTGGCAATCAGAGACTCCTACACACAGCTCTGCACCCACCCGGCCTCCCATTTCTCTGCGCAGCCAGCCCCCAGCTCTTCCCACCCACTACCCAGCTCCTTCGCCATGCTCCCTCACCCCAGCAAGAAGAGCAGCTCAGATTATTCACTGACAGCACTTAGGGATAACGTATGAGAGCAGGGCAAGAGCAGAGACTTCCTGAGCCTGGCACTGCGTCTGCATCACTGGATTTAATGGCTTTTCATGGAAGGAGGAAAAAAAAAGTCCATCAAATTGTCTAATTCTTTTTGAACCCATTTATAATTTTGGCATCTACAACATCCTGTGGTAGAGTGCTACAATTTAATTACATGTTTACTGTCTGAAGAAGAACAAAGAAAACCCATGCACACACTCCCTTCTCGGCTCTGAAGCTGCCACCCAGTCATTTCATTTGGTGGCCCCATTTCCTGGCTCACGAGAAGCAGAAGTAACTGTGTCCTGCTCACCTCCTCCTTGTCTCATATCGTGTCACAGACCCTCTACCACACTCCTCTCAGTTACCTGCTTTCCAGGCAGGACAGCCTGGGTGCTGCCTCTCCCTCGCACTGAGAAGGAGAACCGTTTCTGCACTTTATCTTGTTATCTCACAGCTCTGAGAAGCATGTATGCACGAGGGAGGGATGAAAATGGGGCACAACCAGAACTGCACACACTGTTCGAGAAGAGGGTACACCACAGATTTATAAAACATGCCATAATTAGGTTCTGTTTTGTTCTCAGATGCTTTCATAACAGCTTCTAACAATACGCTTGCCTTTTCACCGTTACCATTGAGTTGATGAAAAAACCACTATGACTCCCAAGATCTCTATCTGGAAATGCAGCAGCTAATTTAGAGACCACTACTGTATACATACGGTTAAGGGCTGCTCCACTCACTCATCCCCTTTCCCCCCACCCCCATCTAAATATTGTTTAGCACTAAACAACAAGTTTCACCTGTCATTTTTATTGCCAAGCTGTCACAAGACTGAACAAGTTGCCCATTCTTCCCCCCGCAAGTAAATATCCACAGTCCCCCAGCCACTCCCTCCTTTTTCATATACTGTCTTTATATACTGATGAAGGGACAATCCAGCTGTTAGTAGTGAAAATAAGAAAGGGGATAAAAAAAACAAGTGTCATTTGAAATGGAGAGTACAGAACTGCTGCTTTTTCCAGAGTGAGAAGTGCACAGTGGCTACTCTATAACTGCAGATTGTGGGACACCTCTGGCTTCCCTGGGCTTCCCAACCACCTTGCAGATGATCTAACAGGAGAAGCAAAGAGCCCAGGGGTTTACCTGAGCCTGTGGGTTCCCCACCCCCTTCCCACGAAGCCAGGGATTCAGACCACTGATACAAGCACGCCCCACCTCCCAGCTTCAGCCACCCTTCCTCATTCCCCAGCACTTTTTGGGGATAAATTAGGGCAGAGGTGAATGGGACTTTTGTCTGTGCTTAGAAAAGACATTCACAACCTCAGCTTCAGAAAGCCCTGAAATTCCTTATTCAAAAACCAGGTCCAGCTTTCCCTGTAAAGATTCAAACTTCACAGCACATACAAGTATTTGCAACCCAATCAAGCACCATTTTACTCAGCATGTAAGCTTTACTCAGAGTACAGCTTACATGAGCTTTACTCATGCTAAGGACCAGCTAGACAGTTTCTATTGCCCAATGCAAGCGAGTCAGAGTCATGTTAGCAAAGAGATTACTTTTCAATGTTTTCAGCAACACCCCTTCCCTTCCCACCCATCCAAAGTTCACACTACAGCATCCTCTTGAGATAGCTCACGCTGATCAGTGAAAGTAACCAGTGCCTAGAAAGCAGTGTTATAAAATGCAGATTCTTGCCTAACTCAAAGTATTACTGTCCGCTGTGGGCAGCGGGGAGGACAAGAAGCAGTGCAGCTATCCCAAAGGACGCTGGCCGGGCTGGCCAACTCAGCTCTACCACAGTTAATGCAGCTAATTCTAACTCCAGCTGGCTCTCCATGGGTTACACGAGTGCCTCAGCTGGCAGCAGCAGAGATTGCAGCCTCTGAAAGGAGGCCCCAACTTGCTATACTGATGCAGCTATCTCCAGGAAGACACCTGTCCTCCGGCCAAGGCGAGCATAAGAGCAGCTTATATATCAAATCCCACCCCGCAATCTGAGTCACGCACCAACACGGCGTGCAACTGCAGTCACCAGGCTGCAAGCATGCCCAGTTTAACCCACACAAATCCGACTTCTAAACATCTGTGACGGCTACATATCCTCCTCTCACCCCCTTTCACGACGGTCTCCCAGGTCCTTATCCTCACAGCACCCCTGCTGCCATACCAGAGCCTTTATCAGTACACAAACAGCTGAGGCAGGCATGCAGGAGCTGAGCCAGGTTTCCTAGGTCCTGCATTAGAGTCTTCTCTATGGGTCATCCTTCCTCATCATCCCACTCTCAGAAATGCTGAAATCAAATAGGAGCCCATAAATATCACATTCAGTATTTCAAATCAGATTGTAAAGCCTCAATCTGCTCCCGGTTCTCCTTGGAGATGACTGCTGTATTCATTAGCTCACAGGCTCCCCAAGGCACAGGCAGCTGCCTGCACACCACACTGGGTGCTGGAAGGATAAATATCCAAAAACACAAAGTTGGGTTCAACGTGTCCTTGAAATGCAGGCAGCTCCTGAAAGCTACTAGATCACAATTCTCCTACAGATTTCACAAGTCAGGCAGTTTTTTCCCCCCTCATTTTTGCCAACTTGGATAAGTAGTAAGTACTATATTTAAATGTAGCTAGCAAACATGACAGATCTTATAACTTTGTCTCTAACATTCAACTTTCACTAGATGACTTTCCAACACAAGTCTGCTGGATTCTCTCCTCCCCCAGCCTCCGAAAGACTCTCAGAACAAGTTTGTCTTGCACTCACATTAATAACTCCAGAGCATGATAAGCACGAGAGCCCCAACACCTCATTCTTCACTGCTCCTTGCAGACACTCTGCACTGTGTTCTGCCCATACTCCCACTTCATGCTGAAGCATAAGAGATCCCAAAAAGTGCCAGGGAGCCATGGCTAGGGGAGACGAGATGTCGGCAGTGGGCAGCAGCAGGAGCACTGGCAGACAGAGGAGCAAACGGGGGCACAGCCATGAAAGGATGTTGGATTTTCCTGAGCTGCCTTCGCTTTGGGATTACAAGTGCTCCTTCTGCAGTGCCAGCGTTTGCATACCGCAGCATATTTACAAAGAAATCAATTAGGACATGTGCAAGAAGGTGAGCACAAAGAGTCCCATAGCACTCAGAGCACTCTGCACTGCTTCAGGGCAAAGCAAAGTGGTGAAAATGTACCCGCACACCCACACTTGAGGCACGGTCCCCATCCCCATCTCATTTCACAGAAAGAAGTTCGTGCACATACAGCCTCTGACATGCAGCAACCACGTGGCGAGCACTGGAGCAGCACTCACACAAAGAGCAGCAAGGGAGCAGAAGGGAAAAAGCAGTGTGCCAGGGGAAGGGGGACAGGAAGACCAAGCCCTGCTCTGCAGCCATCGCTGCATGGCAGGGAGCATGGAGGGGACAGAGGGGGCAAGGCAGATAAGGAGACAGCAGCCAAGTGCCAGCCTGGCAATGCAGATAAACGTAGCCAAGCCCTGCTGGAAGGAGGAGAGTGCGGTTTGGTGGGAAGCCGAGGGTGGAACCTGGTCCAGTGCCCCGGCAGTGAAGGAGGAGCAGCTGCCTGGCAGAGCAGAGAAGGAGCCTGCAGCACACCTACCTGCCCCACAGCACGTCTCTGGCACCACGTGCTGCAGTGCGGCCCTCACGCACACGCTCATACACAGCCACGAAATTAACTTAATTTTACTGTGTTCAGGGCCATTACTCTCTCCAATCTGAGGACTAAAATCCCATTCAGGACTTAAATGCATCTTTATTGAGGCTGAAAATTCCGCAGTTTGCTTGAGTTTTCAAAAAATTCCTTTTAGATTTAATTCACACTTAGAGCAAAAAGAATCCCTCTCCTTCCTTCCAAAACCCCTCCTCTTAGCCAGAGCATCTCTGCCTATGCAAGAGCCGAGAGGTCTCGTTTTCCTTTCCCACAAATTACATAATGGAAAAATGCAGTGGTCAGCCTCCAGCAGCTGTTTGACAGGAATACAGCTGTGTCTCTTCGTACATCAATTAAGCTGCCCCATACTGTACTGGACAAATTCAAAATGTGACTGCTAAGCTTATTATCTTTACCCCGTGACCACTGGATAACTCTGTAAAAGCGACAAGCAGCTCTCCTCAGGGCACCATACTGAGCTCCGACCGCTTCAGGAAGCATTCTGCAATTCTCTCCACCCCACACCCTGCGTTACCACCCTGACCACCGGAGCACTTTCTCCACACCATCACCTTCTCAGCATCGGTGACCCATGCAGATTCTCTTGTTCTGCCTCTTCAGTACCAAACTTCAGCTCGCCCAGCTTGTAGAAAAGTGCTTAATGGGGTGTTATACACGTCCATGCAGAGGGGAAAAAAATGAAGGGAAAAAAAAGAGCAACAAGAACAGGGCAGCGAGGGAAACAAAACACACAGGGACAGAAAGAGGACAGAGAGCCTCAGGGGAGGGACAGTATTTAGAAAAGCTGAGTTATTAGAGACTGAGAAGCTAAACCCTGCTAAGGTTGCTAAGGGCCTTCAGGGAAAAAAAAAAAAAGATCTGTACAGAGCTCCCTGGAGAACAGAACAGCCTCATGGGTAAAGATGTGGGCTGGAGCAGAGAAAAGCTGTGACACCCTTGCACCAGAGAGGAAATCTGGCTGTCGAAGAACACAGGGCACAGCAGGCCAGGGAGCATGCAGCATTCACCTGCAGAGAGGGGCTTCACCAAGAGGACACTCATCAGAAACGCAGTGCCCTCTGTTTCCACTCTAGCCTGCACCTTTTCCACAGTACTCCCAGCACAAAGCTTTGCATTTGCAGAAAGATGCTTTTCCCTGACATCTGGATTTCACAAGTCTCTTGCTTCATGAGAAGTGTGTAGTCTATCCTTTAGGGCAAGAAGAGAGGGGCCATGAAACAGGGACCAGCCACCACCACTCTTAGTGCAGCTGAGCCAACTTGCAACTGAGACCTGAGCTGTAGCCAGTTTTGCACACAGTACATCCAACTGCCAGGCTCCTGACTTCATGGGGCTTTACATTTTCCCACAAATGATCACAGAGAAAGGAAGACAGAAGCTGCTTTTCTTACAAAAACTTTACAAATCTGCTTTCTCATTGCGGCATTCCACACCCAGTACCAGCTGTCCCAGGCTTGCTCAACAAGATGATTCCATTGCACCTGATGCTGTCCTGAATCAGAGGCATCAGTTTACATGCAAGAAAGTTTAGATGCCAATTGCCTGCTGATTCTGGTCTTAACTCACAAACAAAATCCCCTCCAAAAGCCCTCATTTTCCCTTCCCCATAAGAGGCAATATTTCAACCACTGGTATGAACAGGCTCATCCAAAGACATCAGTCCAACAGCGGTTCTAGGGTGAGGCCCAGAGCCCCAGCATATCCCCTCTCAACCTCAGCACCTCACAGCATCACAGACTGGCTGAGGTTGGCAGGGGCCTCTGGGTCCATCCGCTCCAATCCCTGCTCAAGCAGGAACACCCAGAGCAGGCTGCCCAGGACCACGTCCAGATGGCTCTTGAAGATCTCCAAGGAGGAGACTCCATTCTCTCCAGCCCTCTGGGCAACCTGTGCCAGTGCTCCATCACCCACACAGCACTGCCTGATGGTTAGACAGGACTTTCTATGGCTCAGTTTGGGCCCACTGCTTCTGGTCCTAGCACTGGGCACCATTTAGAAGAGCCCGGATCCATCCTCTCTGGTCCCTCCCTTCAGGTATTTATAGACATTGATGAGATCCCCCTGAGGATCTCCTCCTTATGCAATAGCCAGTCAGTATGTAGGAGAGTCACATGAGACTAGCACAGATGCTGGGAGAGCAGGTTTTAAATTATTCCTGCACAAGAAGGCACAATAATTAAGCAACACCACGTAAGATGTGCACTGTATTTGAGAATCCTTGCACCCTTGACTATAGCAATGAACCAAGAACACAGCACTCCCTCTTCACAGCATGTTTAAATATCAGTGCTATCTCCAGTAGAGAACTCTGCAGCAATTTCTAGGAAAGGTGACACCAGAGCACCGCAGTTTCCACACCTCCTGCTCACTGCCCTTGGACAGTTCTTTGCCTGCAGTCAGAAGGGCTGGAAGACTTGCTCCCATTCAACACCAGCAATGTAACCTCCCTCCCCCACTTCCCAGCCAAGATCAAAGCCCTTCTGAAGATCCCACCCAAGCAGTCTATGTGGGAACAGAGTAACCACCCTTTTTTTTTTTTTTTTCTCCAATCCTCACTTAGCTGAGGGTGATGCTGTTGGAAAGAAAGCTTTTACACACAGCTTCTAGGTTGCCTCTCCATTCCTGAAACAGGTCACGTGCCAGTAGGCTGAGCTGGTGCCCTGCAGTAACACTCCACATAACGCAAGGGCACTGTGCCTTTGCTGTAGTGCACCACCTGCAAGGAGGAATTTCCCCTGTAGGAGCAGGAGAGAGACAAACGGGACAGGGAACGTCATACTGGGCTATGGTACATAGAGACAAAATGTAAGCATTTGTCTCCTACAGACTTCTGAAGGAAGAATACTGCAGAGCTATCTCCCCCCCACAAGCTGTATGCATATGCATCACAGTCACCCAGATCACTCCAATGCCATGAGAGAGCCCCTTTAGGTGGTCACCTGTGCTCTCATCAGGTTTGGGATTGTTCACATCTATCTCCATACTGTGAACCTTCCTAAACCGAGGTTGCAAGTCAGATGTGAAGGTCAAGGATGTGCCATTAACACTGCTAAGAAAGCAGATTTTTGACAGAGGTCCCCTCTGCTCTTCCTACAGAACCATCAGTTTTGGCCACTAAAAACCATAACACAAGGGATTATTTATTTATTTTAAATAGAAGCAGTGATTATCATCCCCAAGTTCACAATTTAGCTATACTAGCAATCTCCTCCTGCATAAGCTTGCTTCTTTCGTACAGATCTCCCTTGTAACCACAAAACTCTATCACTGCTCAAAAAATATGGGGAGTTTCCTCTGTTCTTCCCTTTTCTTTGTCAGGGTGTTACTGTACATGGCCTTGAAATCACCATTCTCAACAGTGCCTTGCCTCTAAAAACACTTGTGAATCAGAAAGAGAACTGTCCCAGACATCCAAATCCTTGGCAGCGTGGGGCACACACACAGAGAACAAAGGGAAAGGTGTATGCCATGCCCTGTGTTCTCACAGGTTGGATGCCATCTGTCCTGCACTATGGCATAAACATCACTCTTGATCACTCTATGCATCACCCAGATGCAGCATTCTGTGAAATTTTGAGATATGAAGGGAAAATGAGTGTTTTTTTTCTTTCTACCTGCTCTTTCCTAGAATTTTTCTAAGAAATCAGCTGTAGGAACAAGAACTTCATTTACTAGCCTGGGAATTAGAAACACGTCATGCATAACTGAGTTAGCACATCAATTTTCATCAGATATGCTTTCAAATAAGACTCTTCAATGAAAGGTACATTTGTTGCTATTCTGAAGCGAGACCAGCACATCACAGCACAGGAAGGTAACAAGTGTATTTGTTGCCAGTTGGTATCTCTCCAAAATGAGACAAAGCAGGGAGGAAAAGCGTCAGAAATAGAAAGTATCCATATTGTTAACTCAAACAGAAAGTTATATATACTTGGGGCTCTGAACCAGTACATAGAGACCTAAGGCAAGGGTAAAGAAACAAGCGCAATATCCCAGTCTAAATAAAAACGTCTTTTGCTGTAACATGGTAACTGCAAGGACTGAAGGTAAGTCCAACCACACATCACCAGTAACATTTCACATACTGGTTTTTTTCCGTTGTTGTTTTCAGCAAAGCAAACATTTGAATTAATTAATTACAAGAAATCTTCTGAACAACTCAGGTGCAGCAGTGATCTCCTTTTAAAGCTTTTCACCTCTAACCCTTTCTGATTTTTCCATGCTGGACTTGGGGAGAAGAAAGTGGATTTTGAAAACAAATTACTCTTTTTCCCCTGTTATCAAGTCCTCACATTTAGTACATTACATCCATGACCTTTCCACAGAGAGTAAATGTTGTCTCATGTACTGCATCTTTCCCTACAGAACTATCTGGCCTTCTTGGAACACAATGCTATCACTGATGAATGAGTCAAAGGAATCATCCACTTGGTTTTTAGTGTCTGTGTTGATTCTGACTTCAAGCCCAGAATTCACAAGACATCCATAAAAACACTTAAGAGTAATTCAGTTGGAAAGGACCTACAAAGATCATCAAGTCCAAATGCCTGATCGCTTAAGGACTAATCAGCAGTTAAAGCACATTACTGAGGGCATTGTCCAAATGCCTCTTGAATGCTGACAGCCACAGGGCATCAGGTACCTCACCAGGAATCCTGTGCCAGTGTCTCACCACTCTTACAATAAAGATATTGTTTCTAACATCCAGTCTGACCTTCCCTTGTTACAGGTTTGTGCCGTTCCCGTCCTGCTGTTCCAGGAGCAGAGCCCGGAATCTCTCTGTGCTTCCCCTCCTCAGGGAGCTATAGAGAAGTACAGAATCATAAAATCATTAAGGCTGGAAAAGACCTCTAAGACCACCCAGTCCAATCCAAATCCGTCCCTACCATGCCCGCTGACCATGTCCCTCAGTGCCATATCTCCACACGTCTTGAACACCTCCAGAGACAGTAGACTCCACCACCTCCCTGAGCAGCAAGGTTGTCTCTCAGTCTCCTCTTCCCCAGCCTGGACAGCCCAATGCCCTTGGCCTCTCCTCACAGGACATGCCTTCCAGCCCTGTCATCAGCTTAGGTGCCCTCCTCTGCAGGCTTTCAACGACCTTAAGTACTTTTTTTATAGTTTGAAGCCCAGAAATGCATTCCATGTTCAAGGTGAGGTTGCACCAACACTAAATATAGCAGGAGAATCACCTCTTTATTTATTAAAATGAACAGAGGGAACTACTTTCTTCCTGTAGACCTTAAAGATCTGTTCCTTGGAATGGCAATCCCTGCATTTCATTACTGATTTATGAAGACCTTACCTTTATACAGCCAGAAGCTGTAAAGGAGACCCATGTCTTCTCTTGAGCACACTTACAACAAAAGCTTAGATCATCTGCTATAAAGCATATGCACTGCAGTCCTAAAGAATGAGCTGTATGAAAATGGATTTCCAACTACCACAGAACGTGGTTGAGGACAAGAAATAAAAGGACTTGAGATACTCTGCAAAACTATTCACGGAAGTGCTATAGATGGCACAGGGATGCGCTGTAGGAAATCAGACTTTGCTCCCTGGGCAGAACCATCTTCCTTTGTGCCTCGACTTTCCTCCAGCCCTCAAACTTGCAATAATACTGAGCACTTTGCAGACACATGCACAGTGCCAGAAAGTCTGAACAAGATCATCAGCACAGCATACCAGGCTCCATGGCAGAAAACACTGCCACATGCATGCAGGACAGGCCCTGACAGTCCTTGGGAGCATATTCATCACAGTGCACTCCAAGTTGAGAAGAAAGTCAAAGGGAAGTGACAACCTCCTGGAGGTAACGGTGGCAATAAGCTTCCATTTAACACATCTCTCTCCCAGTATTAACAGCTTGCCAAGACAAGATCACCACACCTGCCTGTGGAGGAGGTTAAAAAAAAAAAAAAGGTTCTGCAGCAGAGCAGCTTTGCAGTCACACCCTTAATTAATTCCAGTACAGACACCAACAGCAAATGGGAACTTGTCCATCCAGTCCCAGTGCAGGTGGGAGCAGACAACGGTGTCAGGCCAGTTACCTGGACAGGTCATACGGGACTCCTGCTTCACATCGGCCATTCCAGTGACCTCGATATCAGAGGTCTCCCTAAAATGGTTCCTGGCCCGAAGGGACAAACACTTTTTACTCCAGCAGCACCATGAAAGGTGACCTCAGCTTCACCGCCTCAGATTGGTACACGAGATGCCTTGACTACCTATAGGAAAGGTTACAGCTTCACAAACAACATTTAAGATCTCATAAAATCCCTTCCTAAACAGGAGACTCCAAAGGAAGGAGAATAAAGGACAGGGAAAAGCAAACCATTCACAACTGGCTGGAGTTTCTCCACAACAGTTACACAGCCTTAGGTAAAGCAGATTAAATTTACACCTTAGCTCAGCTCACACAGGAAAAGCTTTTTAGCAAAGACAAAGAACATCAGAACCCTACAGATCTGTTGCCAGAGTTGTGCTATACACCTTAAACTTTACTTAAAACAACACTGCAAGAGAATGATACCTTTATATCTGAGCTATAGAGAAGAGTTCCTCACATCCTTACATCCAGAGGTTTCACTGCAGAGTACAGTACACCTACCTATAGCTGCTACTCCAAGCAGAAACAGCCATGACATAATCCAAATCTCTGTACAGGTATGGAAAATGAGAACAAACTGAGCGGTTTTATTCAGTGGAAAAAGCAGTGAGGCCACATTTTATGTCCACTCCTGTAGTGGAAGGAGGCTGCTCTGTGGTCATACTGGTACCACTGACTCAATACAGCCGCAGAACTTTATAAAGAAACCAAAAATCCTGTGTCCATCCAGTGTACCCCTCCTCAAAGGCTGCTGGACTAAGTCTCCCCTTCCTTCAGCCAGGTAAGACAGACAGCAACCTTCGGGCTGAATCCAAGAATGCTTTGACATTGTGCTGTTTTTTCAAATATGGCACCTTTGTATGGAATACTGCCAAAACACTACAGAGATTCAAGGCAGGAGCAACCCCACTCTCCCTCAAATCCCTTGAAGGGATGACAATGACACTTGATAGGTTATTGTGTGTCACAAGGCAGTCTATACACCTAGCTCAGGACAACTGGAGCCATTAAAAGGAATTTTAATGCGGCCAGTAAAACGTTGGATGAAAAAAAAAAATCAGACTGAACCAGCCAGTTATTTACAGCACTGCAGACTTCCTGTCTTGATGCAAGTCAGCAAGATCTTCTGGAAAACCCAGGAAGAAAAAGCAGTAGTTAAGGAGGGTAAGTTAGTTAGCGAAGCTAATGATCTGTCAGTGCTAAACCACAGAACAAACTGCACCTGCACCTATCCTTTTCCAGCAATAAGTATGCCAAAGACTAATGCACGGGAAAATGAAGGAAGCAGAAGCAAGCAACTAGCCATCAGAACAGTTCTGGATACAAGTTTTCTCCCTCCATCTCCTGTCCTTCTTTTGTGCACCACAGCAGTGTATTTATTACAGCCAGGTAGTGCAAACGGGACAGCAAAGGCAGAGCCTTTATCAAACAGGCTGGCAGAAGTGAGGCTGAGAAGTTCAGAGCAGCAAGTCTTACCCCATCACCAGGTGAGCCACCTGGAAAAGATTACTAGAGATAGCTATTAGAAAAAAAACCACTTCACAAATGAAAATGAAATATTTCATATCTTATTCTTCTCTATTCTTAGAAAGCACTTTTTAGTACATTGTTATGTTCTAATCAAGTCTCTTGCAAATCTATAATTTCGGAGGATCGCAGGTAATAATATTAGACAATACTGTGGGTTAAATCTCACAGTTACATTAAAAAAAAGAGAGATAAGAAAAAAACACTATCACACCAGGACCTGGGAGAGTAAGCAGAAAGGTGCAGGCCCAGCCTACAGTCCTCTGACCCTAGGGGTCTTGTTCCACTGACCTCACCAGGCTTTGGTTCATGGCACTGATGCTCTGAAGCTCATGGATTTACTTCAAAGCAGTTAAGCACAAAACCATCCCCAGAGCATTCCCACTATACATCCTGCTATGCCACTATACATCCTGCTATGCTGGCAGAGCTGCATTTTGTACTACTATAGCAAACCATCTCCCAGCAAGTTTTGTCAGTAGAAAGGTAGGTTTTGCTAGCCAGACAAAGGATTTCTGCCTGCCAGCAGCTGACCTACACCTCCACCTCAATGCTGAGCAAACAGCCAATGCAGAAATTCCAAATTTATTTTTAACTGATTGATAAAGCCAAGTAGAGTGGAAACAGCTTTGCAGACTAGCAGCAGCACCATGCTGCAAGCCCTCAAGCAGAGCCAGTCACAACGTGACTAATGACAGACCTCGAGGACTGCTCTCACAACTCCAGTAACATCACTTTCTGCTCTGCTACGTGCAGAACTACAGTCACAATATGGCGCTGCACACCTCTATCTTCCATATCTCTGAGCCAGTTTCTGAAAAAGATCGCTCACTGAAAAGCATGAAGAGGACTGTGGTCAATTATTATATATCTAGGTGAAGGCCAGTGATGAGTTGTGTACCCAAGGGGTCTGTTTTAGGACCAGTGCTCTTGAACATCTTTATCAATGACCTAGACAGCGGGACTGAGTGCACCCTCCACAAGTTTGAGAAGGACACCAAGCTGAGTGGTACAGCTGACATGGAAGAAGGAAAGGATGCCATCCAGAGGGACGTGGACAAGCTTGAAAAGTGGGTCCATGAGAACCTAATGAAGTTCAACAAGGTCAAGTGCCACACTGGGTCATGGCAATCCCAGATTTCCCCGAGTCCTTTTCAGCAGGGCAGCTCTCAATGAGTTCTTCTCCCAGTCTGCGTGTGCCCAATCCTTGGAGGTACTCAAGGCCAGGATGGATGGGGCCCTGGGCAGCCTGACCTGGTAAGTGGACTCCTTGTCCATAGCAGAGGGAGGGGCGGGGAGGGTTGCAACTGGATAATTGTTAAGGTCCCATCCAACCCAAGACATTTTATGATTCAATGCTGAAAAGACACAAGCTGCAGGCAGCCAGTCTCACAGTCTGTGCCTGGGGACCCCTTCGCACACCACACTAAGCCAGCAGCATGCATTTCAGACTTAGTACACCAAGACGTTCACATTGCGACTATTTAGCAGCAAGTTTACAGGAAAAAGTAGTACGGATTTTTGCTGCTAGATATGACTGCTGGATGATTTCTATTAGTGTGATAGATATACCCTACAAAAAGTCATACCATAACTAAGGTACTGCTACAGACCAATTCCTCTGAGACACAAGATGTTCTGTATAGCTAGCAATATACCTTAATGAACCATTTCCAAGACACTTGTGTGCACACTAACAAGCAGGCTGCCGAGCCAGTGCTGGTTTTATTCTTCTCTCAGCACGCCTTTCCCACAGCGCGCTGCTTAGGACAATGGTTGCTTGACTGCTAGATCCAGCAGAAACCTCATTGCTGCTCTGATCTCCTGCCCTCCTCTCTGCTCACCAGTATGCTCACCTAACACACATGCCAAGCTACAGCAGCAAGGCGCGCTTGGTCATAGCCTTGGACCAGGTCCTGCTCATCCATATAGCGATAGCATCTCTTCCCAAGTAAAGCAGGTTGTCAGTAGGCCTTGAACCCTGAGATGGCCTCTTTGCATTATGCCCCTGTATCAGAGTAACCAAGGATTTTATTCCCTTCAGGGTACTCTGAGGCACCATCATAACCGAGCGCAGGATAATTCCACTATCCAACAGACACTGGCTTTCAGAGATGACAGCAGACACTCTTAAGACCTATTTTATCCTCTCCTTTCCAAGAGCTGACTGAATGTAAGCTCTGCTAAGATTCCCAAATAACAGGTACATACCTTATGTGGAGTGGCTGAAGGAATCAGTGCCACACACTGCCGTTACCAAGGGCTTCCACAGGATGCTGCAGGCACCCAGCACCCTCTGGCTACCTTACACACGGCGACAGCAAATGTCGTGGTGTCTCCGCAGACCAGCTGTCCTCTCATCTCTTAGCAGGGGATAGTGCCAGAGTTGTCATTTAATACAGATTTGGAATTCGTTCCCCGTTTTACACCATCACAGGGAAAAATTAGCTTAGCTCAGAGGCATGAGACAGAGGTGTGAGTGATGCAGAAGGTGTTATTTAGGCAGGCAGCTAAAGAAGAGTCCAGGAGAAGCGAACACACTCCTGTTAGCATCACTTCTGCAGCTTCAGCAGTAGATGAGGCCTCAGTGCAGGAAATTTGGGGCTCCAGGCACGTGCTTGAATCCAGTATGGCAGAACACACTGCCTCAAGAGTTTTCTTATTTTCCTCAGACATTCTGTATTCCCCTTTGATATTTTCAGAGGACAAGCCTTCAGATTTTCAGAAACCCTCTGGTGAAGCAGCCACAGAAAGAAGTGTGGAAGAGAAACTGCCAAGTCACATCCTCCAAACCCTCTGCTTAAGGTGGAAGAAGGTTTCTCTTCCAACAAGCTCCAGCACTATAGTTGCTCCATCATGCCAGGCTTCCCCTGCAGAAGCAATATTCTAAAAACACAGGACAAAGCAAAAGCAGGGTGGAAGGTTTTCTCACCTCGTGGTCCCAGGAGCAGTTTCTCTTACACAAGCAAGTACAAGAGGCAGCACCATCAAGCAGGAGTTTAGGTAACCTGAAGAAACATGCCCTTATACAGGCAGGGCTGGACAGCCTAGGAAGCCTTCCTGTCCTTCATTACTGCATTAAGAGCAGAGGGACAGGATTAAAACTTTCAGAGAAGTGCTATTCATAATGCATAGCACTGGTCTGGCACAGTTTAACCCCAACACACACATTTGTTTGCTATGTATTCCTCTTTCTTCCAAGCAGCCTGAAAGGGAAGGTGCAAATCTAGCTCCTGCCTTCCCTGCTGAGGAGATCTCCCTCTCCCTTCCCCACTCCTGGCACATGCCTACAGGCAGCTCCCTGCAAAAGCTAGACAAGCCCAGCGCCTGCTTTGCAGTAAAGCTATAGCATGCTGTCTCTACCAGGAATTCACAGTGGAATAGCTAATGCACCTTAGTTATCCTGCCATAAGAAATGCTTTTGACTTTTGCAGGATAGATTACAACGGAAAATTTCTTCCTGTTTTACCTTCAGAACATGAATTAATCCACTGTGGTCAGATCAGACTTCAGATACATCAATTCTGTTAACAATACAGACCACAAACACTGGCATCTCCTCTCCCTCATCCTACTTGCCACCAAACTATATGGGGGATTCCAGCCCTGTTTTGTAAAAGCAGGTTTATTCTGAAATGCTTTAGCCTGCTTCTCCACTCCACCCACATGCTGAACAACAGTTAGCTTTAACAGAAAATGGAAAACTAAAAGGTTCAACTTTCTGCCCAAGGTCACACTGGAAGTCAAGTAATGAGTTTCCTATGGTGAAACACCTGTCACAGTCTATGCCAAGTGGAAATGATTCTCAGATGTCAACATTTTAGGTGACTTTGCTTAATGAAACCAAGCCCTTTTTTGAGTTTTCTCCTCCCTCCCCCCCTTACCTTCAGATGTCAGTGTTCCTCGCTGTGGGGCAGAGTAACCTAACCCAAGCTTACCTGCCCTTATTAAAAGAAGCCTTGATATTTCCCCATTTTAAAAAACAAAAAAATCAAGTGGAGAATGCTTTTCAGAACAAGGACAAGAAGGGAGAGGAAGGGGAGGAAATATCACCATATCTGCATACCAAGCTGAGACTGTCTCAACTAGTTTCTCGTTCATCTAAGCCCAACCTATACTGCATGAGCACTAAGAGGGGTGACCCAGCTGGGGGCTAACAAAAAAAGATCCACAAGAACTCAATTAAGGCTCAGCTATGGAGAACACACATGCAGAGCAGGGGTGTTATTCCTCACCTTAGCACCTGGATTAACTGTGTACTGAAAGACCTGCCCTAACTATGAATAGAGGCTACTTTCCCCATTGCAAATAAGCATCCCATGATTATCCCAACACAAGTTTATAATCCTACAGACCAAAACCCCAAACAACTGAAAAAGGGAAAGCAAATTATTTTTCTCCCCTCCATGTCCCACCTTCTCCCTTTATTACATTTCTAAGCTCTGAAAGGAAATGATCAACCAGCTTCACAAACCACCTCCAGTGGTCAAACAAGCCCCCGAGCCCTTCAGACGCTGGCATGAAATCCCAATGTCCTACGTGCTCTTTCCCCCATCGTTGCCAATTAGTCAGACGACCACGCAGAACAGCCATTTCTGGTGAGCTGACAGCTTCCCCCATCCAGTCCTTTTCAGAGTCTGTCCACGATCATTATTTCATCCCCTTGCTCGCTTCACTAACTCGCTAGCTCAGCTTGGCTACAGCCAAAGACTTACTTTATGCTATTCAGAGGCTCTATTCCTACCACCTCCAAAGTTCACCGGCACTTCTGCTTCACTCAGTTGTGGTTACATGGAGATGGTTCACTGCAATGCAAACTAAATAGCCACCTGAACACCTGCTTTGACAAGATCTTTGTCACCCTAGTTGTTTGACATGGACACATCTGTGAAATAACACAGCGTAACAGTACTGTGATCTGAGTAACGACAGGGATCTTGTGCCTAACAATGCCAGCATAAAGTGCCTATTCTTAAAGAAGAGTGCCCTGGGTATGCCTAGCCAAATTAAACATCAGCATAACCACCTGCTGCAGAAAGAACACCGAGGAGCAGAGGAGGCTCATGCAGTGAATGCACCACACTAGCATGGCACATGAGTGATTGCTATGTTGCTCGTTTTTCAGAGCAGAAGGTTGAGTCATTGCATGGAATGAGGCACAGGAATTGGCATGACCTACGTGACTGCAGTTAGGCAGGCCCCATTCCAGCCTCAGAGAGCTTCAGGAGTACAGGTACAGACTATTTCCACCCCTGAAAGAGATATGGTGCTCTGTGCAACTCAGGGATGAGGCAGCAGCTGCAACATACAGACAGGCAAAGGAGTCTGGAGAAAGAAGAGGTTGGAGGTGGAAAGAGAGAAAGCCATAGGGACCCTTTAAGCCAAACAAATATTTAGCCAAGAAGCTGTATGGACTACAGTACAGAAAGATAGAAGAACAAGACCTGTACTACTCATCTGAAGCGACAAGACTGGAGGAGATCCATTCAAAGGCGAATTCAGATACCTGACCCTGCAGAGCACAGGCCTTGCATCTCTGCTCAGCCAAGCACTGTGACAAGGGCTAGCTTGCACGGTGCTCATTGCTCGGCTCTGCCTGCAGCTGGCTGCCATGTGCTCTGCAGAGCCAGCGGCCATTTGGCTCCCCCACGGCCTGCTGCAGCACAAGGAACTACATACAAGGTCCCTGCACCCCAGCAGAGGCACAAGGGAACACTGCCTGGCTTCAGAACAGCAGAGGAATGCACACTGCCAGGACAGCTGAACTGCTCGCGTACAACCGCCTGCACACCCATATCACAGGTCATGGCAAGACAGTCATCACCTCCATGGTGACCATACTCTGCCAAGCCCAGCTCTGCAGGACCAAGTAACAGTCCACTCTGCAGCCAGCACACTTCAGCAAGGTCATCAACTACAGCAGCCTTTGGCTAGTGAGATGCTGTCATGAACATAGGCTTCCCTTCCACCACTCCCACCTCTCCAGTTCACATCTCCTATCTCCTATCAGAAATACATCTCAAGATCATATTCTCGAAAGGGCAAGAAGGTTAGATTTACACCCACCTGAGCTGGCAACTACCTCTTTAATCTACCAAACAATGAAAGAACAGGAACACAAAATACCTTTCGAAGAGAACGTTAAAAGCATGAGATTTTATTTAAAAGGATTTTTCCACTGTCACCTTTCCACCCTTCTGTGCTGGTTCTCCTCTTCTTGCCCCCTCCTAAAACACTTGCAAGGTTGGCAGGGCTGGAAGCTGTGTCCTTCTTACATCTTCCCCGATTCCCCCCTCCTTACAGCCACCCTCCAAGACTACAGAGCCTTGCCAAAATGCAAGGAGATGGAACACATTCTTGTTGTCAAATCTGCTTGTCCTTTTAACATATGGCACACAGAGCTTTGTTTCCTCTCAAACTCAAAGCAACGAAGTTTAGCAGCCAGCTCTCATTATAGTATCTATATAGATCGAAGAATACTGGAAGATACTTTTAAAAAAGGCAACAGAAGGACAAAAGTTTTGTACAACCTGGAAGCAATTCTGCCATTTGTTTAAAGCTTTCTAGTAACAGAACATGGCCTTTAAGTTAACATTTCATTTCAAACCACTTTAAAAATGTGATCGTACTGTGACTGTTCTGCACTCGTGGATATTTCAGTTGGAAAAAAAAATCTGGATACTTATGTTCTCTAGTCAGTGCTCACTGATTCCTAAAACCAAGGACAAAAAACCCAAAGGAATCAAGAGATGTTTTAATTACTATTACATTGTTGATGAGAAGCAGACATCAGCTCTCAACTGCATTTTTCCCCACATGCCAGGTACTGCACAACTCACCAGAATGCAGCCAACGCTCAAAACAAGCTTTTGTATTTTGACCGTACCAAGGCTGTACACAGTTATTAACCAAACAGGGGTGGAAATGACATAATACGGCGATCCCACTGAAATTTGCTAGAACCACCATTCCTAAAAACACCCCCCTGTCCATTCCCATCAGAGGAGCAGAGATTGATGAGATACAACTCAGCTCAAGAAACCTCACAGGTAAGCCTCAGCCAGATCTTGACCGCAATTTCACTTAGGAAAGGGAACTATAGTTAAAAATATTAGACTCAAGAAGATATGGAAAGATAGATTTATTTTGAAGGTAGCATCCCGTACCAAATCCATTCCCACCAAGAGAACAGCTACTAAGAACATTTTGTTCAAACTGAAAAATTTCCAGCCCTTTGATTACAAAGGCAACCTGCCAAGCGAGAGTATAAAATTAGCACATTAGTGCAGTAGTGTCTTCCTTAGTCTGAAGACAGTATCGGTGTCTCAACTGCATGCCACAGCTCTATGTGGGTAAAACTGAGTTAAGACAAACTAGATTCATTCTTTCCTCCAGAGGCTCAGCATCACTTGAACAGCAGTGAAATGCAGATATCAAGCCAGTTTAGACTAGATATTAGGAAGGAATTTTTTATTGTGAGTGTGGTGAGACACTGGAACAGGCTGCCCCAGTGAGGTTGTGGATGCCCCCTCCCCGGAGGGGCTCAAGGCCAGGCTGGATGGGGCTTTGAGCATCTGGTCTAGAGGGAGGCGTCCCTGCCTACAGTGGGTGTTTGGAACTAAATGTTCTTAAAGGTCCCTTCCAACCCAAACCATTCTATGATTCTATGATTTTTTTTCTACTGATGAAAAAAAGCAAGAACTGAGTAGCAATAGGAGCACTAAGGCAAACCTAGCACACAAGGAGAACTTCCTCGGCAGCCAACCAACAGCACAGTAAGCGAGCAGCACCCAACCATTTCATCCCTTGATGCTGCAGGGTGTATTGCAGCACAGGTGTTTCCCACTACGGCTTCTAAGCACCGAGCCAATTTTTCAAACCCTGGTTACAACTGCTGCTCACTTCAGAAATGTAAGCTATTTTTAAAACACATCATCAAAAAAGGTTAAACGCAGCCCTTTTCCTTTTATTCTCATGTTTGACAAACAATTCAGCAGGCATCTATCCAGCTTAAGCAAGGTCTGGGTGTGCACCTGCCCCAAGCTTGGTCCAAGCTCCAGCAACACAAATTAAGCGTGCTGCCTTTTTTTGTATAGGCACTATATAGTCTCTGGAAAGGTTTCTCCTGCCCAGCTCTTCCACAGGAGCTCCACTACACCTACTCCCACCGAAATCGTTTAGCAAGCAGTGCTGCTGCACCCAGTAGTTTCCTCGTCTCCAGCTGCCACAAAGAGACACACTGCTGCTGAGGAGGCATTGCTCTGGGCAACAAGGCAGCCGCCGGCAAAAGCGATAACCAGACAGGGCAGCATTCCTCCCAGCTGAGCTGGAGACTTTGGTTTGAAGAGGAGGCTGGAGTCTGGTCCCGCAGCCTTTTTGCAAGGACTTAGGAAAGAGGATGTGAAACAGTTCCCTTCCCTGCAAGTTTCAGAGCAATGAGGACTGCTGCCAAGCCTAATTCCCCCAAGCACCTTATTGATTTCCTTGAACTCTAAAAATATTTTTATTAGGGGCTTATGAAGTTTTGCATTTATTTCTCCTTTATATTCCAAAATAACCTCAGCAAGACTGCTGCAATAAAAGACACCGACTTGCCTAACTTAACTACTTGCACATGCGCTTTCACACAGCTCCTCCAGCACACACCTGCTCTCTCAAACAACAACAGCCCATCTCAGGCTACCAAAGCTCTGCTCCCAGACCAGCACATGATGCTGCTCAGTCACTACCTGCACCGCAGCACCAGCTATGCACACTTACAGCACCAGCTCCAGCCGCCTCTGCTTCAGCGCCAAAGGAAAAAAGTCATTTGTCACCCAAATACACAACCAGACACCCTTGCCAATTTGCAGGACGTTGGCAGGATGGCTGGATTTGTGCCTGTCCTGGTTGCGCTGTAAGGGCAGTATCTGTACTGCATGTGCAGGACAGCTTCCTGCTGCACTTGAAGGTGCCTGAGAAAATAAAGCAATCCCATGCATTCCCTCTCCAAACCAAATGTCAGAGGAGGGCACCTTAAGAACTAAATCTACAGAACCAGAAACCCACCCAAAATACAGAAGGAGCTAGAGCACAATGCAGCAGTTTCCCAGAGAGCAGCCCCGCTGCTCAGAGCCAGCACACACAGAAGGAAGCAATTTGCCAAGCAACTCAGATCTCAGGCTGGAAGCCAGAGGACAGCTCTGAAAAACCTCCCCTCTGCCACCAAGCTCCCACCAGCAAGCCTCTCCCCCGAGTCATTCAATATTTGCACAAAGCTCAGGAGAAGGGAGGCAATGGGAACACCAGATGAGATCCAGCTGTTCTCCTCCCCCAGCACCACCAAGCTCAGCACATCCTAAGCTGAGCCTGCAATCAAGCCTATAGCAGAAAAAGGAAGTACTGCAGAGCACTTGCCCATCCTGCCACAACCCTGGGCTCTCGGATGGTGCTCTCCCACCAACCCAAGGCTCAGTTATTCACCCAAGTAATAAGAGGGAACTTCAGAGAACAACTCAGATATAGAGAAAGCGCCCCTCAGGAAGTGACAGACTGCAGGGAAAGAGGTCTTGGAAGCACAGAGAGAAGAAATCAAAGTAAGGCTGGGCTGACAAGGTGGACAGATAGGATCTGCAAGTTGTACACAAGTTGTAATGAAAGTGGGAGAACCACAAACAGCAAGTTGGGGATGAAAAAAGGCTGGGGCATATTAAAGGAAAGAAACCTTCTAAATGAGTCGACTACAAAAATATTTGGGCACAAACCATGCAACCATTTTTCAGCCTCAAAAGCAAGTAATTTCTGGAAGGACAAGCAAGGACAATTGCAGTTTGTTCAAGTGGTCAGAGGGAAAGCGGGTAGTAGTGAGCCACAGTGTGAACGGGGGAAACAACTTCAAAGCAGTTGCTGGGGGAGGTTAAATTAGGTGAGAGTGTATTTTCCTAAGAAAAAGAGCAGGTGGTAATTGGGAGCATCTCTACAGATGGCCTTATTCCAACAGGATTGACAGTTACTGCACAGCAAATGTTTATAAAATAAAAAGATCCATTTAAACCAGTGGCCAGAACAGAACCAATTACTGCTCGGGTACAGGGAGCCAACAGCTGCAGAGACAAAGGCACGCTGCAGTTCAGTCCTCAAGGAGCACGAGGCCCAGCTCTCCTTAGAGGTTGGGTCTGCAGTCCCTTTCAGGCCCCTGTAATTTACCATACATCCTTTGTCAGGCATCAACTACAAAAATAACACGAGGGAATGCTGCCCTTGTTTATTAAATGGGATGAGCCAAAACACAAGCCTGGGACAAGGCGAGTTATCAGAAGTGCCCAAGCTAAGAGGTCTAACCCAGCTCACCCAACACATGCTGGCACCTGGGCTAACACAGTCTGCAACAGCATTTTGAGTTTACAAGGTGTTTACCTCACTTTAGCCATAATTTTAAGGTTTTACAGCCAGAGTTTAGAAGCGATCTTGTGATATTTTAAGCCTGTGACCTTTGTTTAGAGTGTACGTCACTTTTAGCAGTATCTATTTTAATGCAGGCCACAACTTTTAGACTATACGAGCCATGCAACAGTTTTGCATGGGACGACACACTGCTTTACCTTGCAGCACTTTGTTTTTTAAGGAAACACTGGACAAAAACTGACCTGCTAGAACTCTGCCCATCCCTTCCCTCTTCTCAGCAAGCCACTGTGCCTCTGTTAACAGGTGTCCAGGACAGCTTTCCTGGAGGGCTGGCTGGTGCCAGAGGACCCTTCCATCACAGGTTTGATGCTGCCCATCCAAAGATGAAGATAGAATATGGGGAGCATCGAGCTGCCTTCCCTCCACAGGAGGTGAATACCAGAGGTGGTTTATTGTTGCTGCTAAGACTACTTAATCCCCACATCGAGCCGGGTCTGCCTAGCAACAAGTCGAAGTTTTAAACTTGTGTCATCCTCCCTGTGTTCCCATGGCTACTGCTGTGCACAGCGCCTGGTGGCTGCAGAGGGTCTCACCGGGGCACCTTTGGGATTCACAGACAGAGAACAGCACCAAAGCAGTGCTAACACTGCACCTGGCACATCCTGCCAGGGATGGAGAGCTGTCAGGAGGGGAACAGACGTCTGCTGGCACCTCCAGATCGTGTGCGCTGAGTGGCACCACAGGCTGGGATTACAGATCCAGCACTCTCAGCTTCTTACACAGCTGTTAGCAACCACAGCACAGAACAATGCAACTCTAGCAAACAGCTATATGGTATGTGGGAAAGATAGCTCTTAACACAATTAAAATGGGGAGGGGGAGAGGTTTGTCAGTTAAAAAAAACCTCCCCTCCAGTACACGTCCAAAACTCAAAGTGATGCTGTTAACAAGAGCAGAGGGACAAGTTTGAACCCTCAACCAAAAGGGTGGAGAAGAAACAGAAATGCTCCCCGTTTCAATGCAAGCTCTGAGTAAAGAGCTACTTCTGAAACAATGCTGTTATGTAAACCAGACTTTCCCAGTCCTGGCTTCCCAGTCGAAAAGGAAAGACCATTTCTGACATAGCAGCAGTTCTTCTGAGCCTTTGGCCATTCGCAGCCCCTCTGCTGGGGCTCTGACCATGAAACAGCTAGCAGGGGAGGCTGGACGTTAAGCAAGTATCAGTTTTGTTTGTACGTGTTAGTTGGGGATTCTGAAGCCAGAAGCCAAAGCTATGATTCCACATTTGTCAAGCAGTACTTCCACATGAGGGTTAAGCAGTCTGAAAGGACACCAATTCCAAGTCACATACACTGGTAATTATTTTCGATACCCAACTTCCAAATGGAAGTAGTTATATAAGATAAAGCCCAATCTGATGAGACATCTGCTTGTCTAAAAGTACACATGACGGGCTACCACAGATACCCACAGACAGCAGGTCTGCACCGTCAGCTGCGTGGTTCAATCCCTCCCATTAGAAAGCTACACCACAAGCCCTAGGCTCTCTTCAGATGATTGAGAGATTTATTCACAAAATCCATTCAGCTGAAGAGTACAGAAATAAGGCAGGCAGCAAGGAAGTTGAATTAACTTTGAGGCCAAAACCACTTTTCCTGCTGTCTCTGATGGATGGGGGAGCACCCTTCTAGAGATACATGGTTAAACACATGCACAGAGTACGTGGGGAACCCTGCTGATGGCCCCCAGAGGGACCCGCACAACTGAAAGATGGGGCTAAAGGGGAAAGCATAAAGAACAACTTCCTTCTAAGAGGGGATTTTTGCCATTTTATCACACTGCTGCAGCCTCCTCCCCCTAGAGAGGCAGCGTTTACCAATACTTCCTTTATGAAGTTCAAAGAGCTAGCTGCTGCACAGAGCTGAATTTCTGAAGATACTTGGAAAGGTAAACACACTTGTTTAGTCTAAAACCCTTTAGCGAGAAGTGAAGCAATTTTAGCAAGTTTGAATACAATACTTAAAAGCAGTCACATCAGTCTGTTCCATTTCAAAACAAACTGCAACGGGAGCACAAAAGCAACCCAGTTCTAGAGTATGCTGCCTTCAGTAAGGCACAGCATAGCACATCCTCTTGCACTTTCGAAAAGCCCAAAGCAGTCAAAACTTTCACGTGGAACTATAAATCAAAGCTTGTGGAGAGAAACCTAATCTAAGATTCCTTATAAAAGCATCGTTAAGATCACCCTCAGTTTACACATCAGTTTTGTATTTGGAGGAACTGCATTATGAACTACTCTTCTTTTGAGCTTAAACACTTAAGAGCATGGCACTGCTCACCATGTCACGTAGCCAAGTCAGAGCCTCAAAAGAGGAGGTCCCCCAGTGCACAGAGGTACAGACTTCCTAGGAAGTAAGCATGCTCCTTCTGCCACCACAAAGTTTTCTCTCTGTTTCAGTCTCCAGCCTCACCAATGGGATCAGTCAGCGCTTTACTACTGCCTTTGACTTGCAGTGGTCACGGTGAGTCTTTGCCATAACCAGAAGTTGTTGTGTTTGAGGGAAGCAGAGACTAACACAAGTACCACGGTTCTGAGGAGCCATTACTCAGATTTACCTGCCCAGTTCACAGTAAAGTTTATTAAAGTTGCAATACAGGTTAAAAAAAAAATACATACAGATGTCTAACAGTGCATTGTCATTTATAGCACTGAATGTATGTGACAGAACTAGAGCCCACTGTAAGCCGCATTATACAGTGCACCTTGATCACAGAGGCAAAGATTTCTGAGCTAATTATAATGACTAATCACAGGGAGCTCTAAGCCCTCACTTGGCTAAGTCATAGAACTAACCAGGTCTGAAAACAAGAGTTTAAGAGCAACTCATTAAGCAGCAGGAACCAGCTACGAAGAACAAAGCATTCCCTCTACCTAGTATTAATTCCAGTCCAGCCATTAATACGTTTGTCAGTGCATGAGACAGCTATTACCTCCCCATACAAACACTGCATGTGCCAGGCAGGGAAGAAAGCCACAGGCTTTGGCTGCACCACAGACTTGTTTGTTTACTACAGCACTCAGGTTTGAGAAGGGACTTCTTGCACTATTTGAGGAACAAGAAAGCTCTGAAACCCTGCCTTGGGATGAGGTGGGATGGGATCTCTGCACCCTTCACAGGTCAGGCAGGCAAGGTGAAAGCTAATTGCAGAGCCATGCAGACTAAGACATGGTCCCCCTGGGGCAAGAAGCTCAGAGGTAAGAGGTACAGCACCAAATCTACAGCTGTGCTCCTGCTAGGGTGCCAGATACAGATTAAGAATTCCTCAGCTTAAACTCTGCTCTCTTTTCCTTTGTCTCCAGTCTGGATTTAAGTAAATAAACTTAAAAAAATAAAACAAGGATAAGCTAAAGTGTCAGCATCTACAAGCGAGCTCCACTTTCCTCACATGGAAGTGGTGAGGCAGCCCCCCCCTTCCTGCCACGTAACTGTGTGAGCCTCATGTACTGGTGAGGCACAAGATTGGCAGAGGCATTCCCGCAGCCAGGGGCAGGGCTACCAGCACAGCAAGGAGAAGCAGGAGCCATCTCCCCTCCCCTGGGGCAGCAGGGATCAGCCTGGCTTTAAGAATCACTTACACCTAGATGGGGTTGAGACATCTGAAAAATCAAGTTCTGTGCAATGGCATTCAACAGGAGCTCCTTGCCTGCTCTGCAGTATGGGGAGTACAAAGAAGCTGTCCTTGTGGCAGGAGCAGAGCAAGACCAATACAGCCCATGAGGGAGAAAGGGGCTAAGCAAACTACAACTAGGGGAAGCATCTCCCAGCAAGATGTTGCAAAGACAACCCACAGTAGCTAAATCTTTCACATGGCTGGAAGAGGAGAACAAGGTCAACTAGAATTTAAAACACTTAATACTATCTGAAATCTCAAGTTAGGAAGTAGGAAGTTATGTTGTAACAAAGCTTAAGGGTTTTACGTGCCCATTCTTCTCCAAACAGACCCACAATCTAATCACATCCACTAGAATTCATAAGGCTTTCCTTTCCCCACTCCCCCCCTTTTCCAAAAGCCCAACCACCTCATTTCCAAGCGTATATCCAACACCAAAGTGTTGTTGGGGATGGTGCAAGTCTCCTCAGATAACAGTGAAAGGATCAAGACACAACAGGTTTGATCAAGAAACTATGTGGCCTCTGTCAGCCCAAACACACTGGTCATTAGTATATTTTTGTTTGGTATTTCTGATTAGATCAAATATCCTCATTACTCTCTCTTCCAAACACACTGCTGCACTAAGAGAGTTCCTGCCTGTTGTGTTTAAGGCAAAGCCATTTGAGGAAATGAGATAGCCTTCCAGGATACCAGTATTTCCAGTTGCAGGAGCGTGGTTGGGCCTTTTCCACTTGCTTAGAGGTAGATCCCAACATCTCACTTAAAGAGCACACTGTTTTTCTGCTTCTCGTTCTGATGAGTCCACTTATCTAAATACCATTTTCTCTTACAGTCACTGGGTGCTCAGTCTATTTGCAAACTATTAAGACTGTTAGGTACAGGACTAACAGTTTTATTTGCAAACAAAGAAACAGAACAAGCTGGCTGGGAGCTGGGCTTGCCAAGTGCAAGTCATAAGGGGCCTTTTAACAATCCCTTGTTAAATGAGTGGCAGTCCCTGTTGTGTAGCCCAATAGGTGCTTCTGCAGCCATGACTCAGCTGCACCTTTCTGGGGAATCCCGCCAAGTAGCTGAAGACACAACCTAATGAAATCTGGCCCCTACAACAAAGAAAGAAATACAGCTATTCTAAAGGTGTCAACTATCTAGGGGCTGGTCCACAATAACCTTCCACCTCTGATCCTAAACAGAGGGAGGGTAGGCACGCTTACAGCCAGAGCTCGATGAATGCATCCCAGCTCCCCCCCCAGCACACAGTGCTGGCACCTCCTCCTACAGCACACAGCACCACCACCACTTCCCTACCAGCACTCTGACCAGAGGCAGGGGACAGCATTTGTCTCCCTCTCAGCTTCATTAACACTTTCTGACTGCTAGAAAGGTGGGGTTTTGTCTGGAGGTTTTTTGGGTGCTTTCGCACCCCCC
>JACDJE010000028.1:745774-1076489 GCA_016647715.1 Pavo muticus | reverse complement strand
TTTTTTTTTTTTTTTTTTTTTATTGGCCCACGCAATTAAACCTGCAGTCTGACTGCAGCGGTTATCTCCTATCAGACAAACTGCCCCGGCCGCTCCCCTCCTCCCTCTGCCATTTTAATCCAAGAGAATTTGCACAGGGGGAGGGGGAAGCGGCCACGAGCGCTGCGGCTCCGCACGGAGCTCTTCCTGCGCAGATCCCAGTGCGATGTCGGCGTCTTGGCAGCACCTACTGGGGAGGGCCGCACTAACCTCCACGCACTGTGTTCTGCGTTAAAATCAGGGAAATAAATACGTGTGTAATCCTTTCTGAAACGCGTGTTAGATTATTTCGGAGTGGTGACCTCGATATTTACTTTCTTTTCTACACTCACTGTGCACTGTGTGCACGCTGACAAATGCGTAATCGGTTCCTTCTGTGCACAATACACGGACACATAAATATTAAATCTACACGGTATTTATCTACTGCACACACACAAAAGTTTATTTACACTCCACAAATATAACTTTTTCTAGCTCACTGACCCAAACTTTATGACAGCGACTTGATGCCACTACCTGTAAAAATATCAGTTCTAAATCAGAGGATAGTGATGCCCTTAAACCCTAGCACTGTCAGCTGCAAGCATTTCCTGGTGCAAAGTGTATTACTCCTTCAGTGTGGAATATGTTTTTATGGTAGACAGAAGTGTAAGCATGGCAGAATATTTGTTCTCAGTTCTTATGCCCTGATATTTCTGCTCCAGAACTGCATGGTCAGGAAGGGAACTCTTGATTTTTCATTTAAAAATGAGTCTGAGTGACAAGGATTCAGTCTGCCCTACAGGTCCCACCCGGACCCAGGCCGACATGTATCTCAGCCTTCAGTTCAGGCCTGAACCTGAACCGTAGCCATACTCACACTGAGACACGTGCACGCAGCTTTGCAAATCAAGGCCTAATTTTGGGCTTCCTTCACTTCCTCCTCCTTTGTTCATAGCTGTCACCCACTGAGGCTTCAGAATGAAAGTCTGCATTAGTTGCACAAAACATAACATAACTGCAATGTTTTGAACTGATAAAAGCAGCACATAGCACAGACCCCTCACACTTTGCCTCCCTGAAGGCTCGTGCCATGCACAATTCCCATAGGAGCAGGCTGCATGGTGACAAGAGCCACCCACAGCGAAGCCATCACTGGGTCAGGGGCACACTGCTGCTCCCCAGCCGCACTGCTCCCTGGGTAATGGGTTGGGAGATGCCCAGGGACAGGGCAGACCCCGTCCTGTCTCACTTGGGCACAGGCATGTGTGTGTGTGTGTGTGTGTGTGTGTGTGTGTGTGTGTGTGTGTGTGTGTGTCACAGGACAGGAAGTCCCGGGGCTGTCACCGTACAGCCACTTTGCACCTGTCACAGCCGTCATGCAGGCTAGCAGCACTGCCTGCAGCATGGTGGGGCTTCTCTCAAGCCTCTCTGCAGAAGCTGTGAACTTTGATGCTGATGAAGCTTTTTGTTTCTAACCATTGAGAAAGCTTTCATGTTTGTTTGTGCTTCCTTGAAAACAGTGCTGGGTTTCTTTCTTATCCCAAACCCTTGATGCTCTGCATGAGTGTCCTGACACAGCGTGGCAGATTCAGTGTTCCTCTGGAAGCAAACTGAAAAATTCTTTTCTGGCCATAAAGAAAACTCTGCACCAAGTGTAGGCGACTGTGTACACAGAGCCTGCACACAACATGCAGAGTAGTGTTTTGTTTTTCAGCCCCAATAGTGAACTTTCTGCAGCCTCTGAACACTGCAAATGCTAGAAAAGCAAGGTTTGAAGCAACAAACCCAGTCCCCCAGCTCACCCCACTTGCTCTGGAGATACCTGATGTTAAATCTTCATTATTTTGGAGCCAGTGAGGAGGAAACCCCATGAGCAATGAGAGGCTCTGGTAGGTGCAGGCTCTTGCTTCCCCACATGGATCCTGCCCTTTGGCCACAGCCCTACAAGGGCCTGCATGCACTGTGAGGCCTGCCAGGCTCCCTAAGGCATGTGGGATGGCTGCGAGCAGTTCCACATCAGCACTGAGTCACCTGAAGCCCCTGAGCTTGACTGGGGCTTCTGGAAATAACTGTGACTTAGTGGTTAATCTGCCCAGATATCAAATCAAATGGGGGGAAGAAGTGCAGTGTTGTTGCTGTATGTTTGCTGCAGCCAAACAGGTTGGACCAGGCAGGACTGTCTTTTTAAATAATTTACTGAAATTTGGTTATCTTTGTCAAGGGAAAAGCTGCTCTCTTTGCCAACTTTTAAATGAAAAAATGTTATGGCCATTAACCCTGTCGGTCCCACAAGTAGAACACAGCTGGAGTAAAACACAGCAGGGATGCCTGGCAACGAACAGGCTGCACTCCCCAGACAAAAAGCAAAGTGTTTTCTGCTAATTTCTTGCTTTCCACCCTGACCAGATGAGCGCTGTCTGCACCAGGACAGCACTGCTCTTGGCACAGCCACGTCACTGCCGGCTCTTGCAACAAAGGGTTACATAAAGTAAAACTGCTCCCCTTTGCTTGAGCGGTAAAAAGCAGCTCTCACCTCCTGTGAATTGTGTTTTCCTTGAGAAAAGGCACACTGAAAATGCTTACCCCAGTGAGAACGTTCGTGTGTGTTTACACGGCTGTATATAGATATGTGTATGTACATATGTGTATGTATATACAGATGTATTTGGTTACTAGCAGCAGAAGGGACAATTAATCACCCTCTGGACTGATTGTTTTTAATACTGAAAGGCTGTTTATCAGGAAAACATGACCCTTAGAACAAGATGTTCATGTAGCCAACAATATGTGTTTTTTTTTTTCTGGTGCTAAACTGCTGCTAAAGCAGAGCAGAAGTCGGATTTATGGTCTCTTACGTTAGAACTTCTTGCTCCAAGTTTGACAACAACTTCAGCTGGAATTTGGAAGGAATGTACAGGAGCTGATGTCCAGCTCTCTTTGGTTTCAGTGGGACTTTGGTGTTCAAAAGCTTAAAGTCTGGAGGCATTTAGATTCCTGAAGATACGAACAGTTACCATGTGGAAATTAAAAAGAAAAAAAAACACTTCTGCTGAAAAATCCCAAGGGCCATCTAATTTCATTTTAATGTAACTAAAAGACCTTAAAAATCTGTCCTTAAATCTCCTGCACTCCCCTGAAAATTCTTATTTTCAGCCTAATTTTGGAGAGGGAGCAATAAAGGCAAATTTTAATCCAAATTTTTATTTCATTGAGAGAAGGGCTCATATCCTGCAGCAAGGGAGGCTGGCAGAAACAAAAGGACCACGAGGAGGGTGGTGGTGGGGTGAGAGGATGCAGGAGGAGGGCGATGTGACAGCCTGCAGAGACCAGGGGTCTGCAGCAGTGGAACTGTGTGGGGCTGGCTCGACTCCTGGCTGACCTCAGAGGGAAGGTGTAGTGGGCTGGCACTGAGGAGGAGAAATCCTGCACGGGCAGTGGCTGGCAATGCCAGGAGGATGGAGCAGACATATCTTGTGGTGGGCAGAGCTGTGAAGAGCTTCCTATCCCATCCCAACCCAGTAAGGTGTAAACAAAACCCCCATTATTTCATTTTGGTCCAGTCACTACGAGGTTTCTCATAGCTCACAAAACCAAGGGGAACAGGAGCCACACATCTGTGCACTGAGAGCTTCCTCAAGCAGGGATCAGGTTCCCGGGGCATATGGCCTTCCCCAGCACCCCATGTTGCTCTCCTTCCTCCTGGGAACATCTCTCTGCTAATTAAACATGAGGTTGCTGCAGAGCCCTGTTTGTCCTTGATGCCCAAAAGCAGGCTGATTTCCTTAAGGCTTTCGAAGTTCACCTCCTGTCTGCTCCCCACCCCACACCCCTGAGCTGCCTGAAGAAAAGAAAGTAGGAAGGGACAGCAGTGACAGGGTGACACAGGAGCATTAACCCCCCCATAGCTTGTGCCTCCTCATAGAAACTGATCCCTGTATTACAAGGAAGGGCAGGCAGGCATCCTTATCCTTCCTGAGGAGGAGGCACTTAGCAAAATCAGTGCAGAAAGCCTTGGATAGCTGATGGCTTTGCTCCACTCCATTCTGTGTCTAAGTAGAGAAGATCTATATCAGAACAGGAGCACAAGTTGCAAACAAAATCATCATTCTTTAGCAAAATGAGGGGATAAAGATTTCTGTTTGGGAGCTGCTTCATCATAGGAGTGACTCAGTGAGTGCAGACCTGGTCTGGAAGACACCACTCACTTTCAGTAAACTTCTTCAATTTCTCTCCACCATCATCTCAGCAGTGAAACAGACAGTATGGTTAGATGTCAGGAGATGGTGTTGTGAGGGACAGCTGCCATGGTTTTCAGGATGACTGGAGTTTAGAATGAGAAATCCACACAATCCCCTTCAGGGAGCACTGTATCATGAGACCTGGTTGGAGAAAGATTGGATGCTGTACAGTAATAGAGCCAGGGGGTTAACAGTAAATGTTAATCCAGGTTTTTTGGTTTTTGCTTGCTTGGTTTTTTTGTTTGTTTGTTTTTGTTGGTTTTTTTTAGAGGCTCACAATACAATTTCTTGCACTTCAGTATTTAAATCAACATTTTTTGGAGTGGTGGAGGCAGCTTTCCTCAGGAGCAGTCTGGCACTCCCATGGGAAGGGAAATAGAAACTCACCTGCAATTGCTCTCCTAACATGTAGTCATAGCTTCAAGCAAACCTGTCTAAGAGAGAGTAAAAACTCAGAGCTCCAACCTTTGATGTAATACATTCTCCTCCATTTATTCCACATGTAATCTGGATATCTCAAATGCAGCTGATGGCTGGGGGGAGGAGCAAGAAGTCAAAGCTCATTCTTCACTGCTATTTATATAAAGAAACACTTCAACACATGAAAACCTGGAAAAGAAAAAAGAAAATCAATGCAACCTCAATTTGGCAGCAAGCGAGGGATTAATCAGCAACTAAAACAATTTTAGAAAATGCCACGACTTCAGTGACATGGGTGTAAACCTAGAGTATACAGATCCAAACCTGCTCAGAGGCACCGGGTGGCTCTGGGTTAATCCGGAGATGAGTTCCAGGCACAGGGAGCTGCCCCCACTGTCTGTGCCTACAGCATCAGGAGTGATGTTAGAAATGACTGTTTCCATACCGGCTCTCATGACTTAGAAGGAACAGCCACGGCCTGTTGCATAAATGTGAACAATATTCTCTTTTTTTGAATGTGGATTTTTCATACAAGGGGAACTAATGGCTCTCTCAAAGCAGTTCTATCTTGTCAATTTGGTTCCTAGTCATGCATGCTGAGTGAATTTTTATAGCTGAGCTAGGAGTCCTTAAAAACAGGCCTTACACTGGAAATGCAGATGTGCCTTACTGTGGGTTCTGACAGGAGAGCATCCCTGCCCCTGGGGAGCCAGAGCCTGGAAATCAGAATTCCCTTTTTCGATGCACAGAACGTGACTCCCAGGCGCTCTTTCATCTGCATTGAAAGGCAGGAAGGAGAGACAGAATTATCCCCTCATTACAATAATGCTCCTCACACTTTCCCCAGCTACTCTCTGCAGGCGTTAGCAGAGGGCCCTGGCTGCCAGAAATGCCAAATACCTACAGCTCCAGTTAAAAGCAGTCAGAGAGCAGGGTGCTCGGCAGCTCTGCAAATCAGACCCACAAAGTGTTAACCAAAGGCTTTTGTAATAAAAATAATTAAAAAACAAAAACAAAATATAAAACGGACTCAACTTTATTCTTTACTGAGAGACTTTATTTTTTAATGTGAGAGCTTTGTTTTTGAAAGAAAACTGTATATTTTATTGTCTGATTCCTCTTATGGCCTCCCCACTGTAAGCTGAACGACATGCATACACACATCAATACATTTATCTGCTTACTTCGCTTCTGGAAAAGACAACGAAGCTGTCTCAGTCATCTTCACATCCAGCAAAAAAAAAGGAAGCTCACTTCTTTCTCCCATTCAGTGCCAATTAAAATGTGAAATGTGGATAATCTGCTATTCAGTAAATATCCCAATCACTCGTGTTGTGCAGAGTGGATACACACCCACACTCAGTGGCAACCTGAGCCTATTCTAATACTGATAAAAGCAAGAGAGTAGAGGCTATAAAACCTTATTACTTATTTATTTAAACAGCGTAGCCTTCCTTCATCTCATGTCTCCGTATGGAAAACCCATGTGACGAGCAACTTCACAGGACGACACCATCCGCAGGCACACCGCCTCCACAGACATCACTGCCTTTGTACTGATGTGCAGCAGCTGGGGATCTATCGGAGCACTCCCGGTGAACACCCACCTCTCCAGGCACAGCTCCATGGCTCACAGCAGCTGCCCCACACCCCGCAGCACCCCCATGCCGCAGCAGCATCTCCTCCCTCCTGCAGGTCCATGCTGAGTGCCCACTGCCCAGTGCTCGTGCAGCAGAGAGCCAGACCTGGTCCAGACCCTTTGGATACTTACAAAGGAAAATCTCAACAGCATCTGTGAATAGAGTTTAAGAGAAAGGAACAAAATAATACCACTTATGTTAACAGATTGAAATGGTAGCTATGGTGACCACAGACAAAGAACAAACCGTTTTGACTGAATTCAGTCAATTTCTTCTGACAACAAACTGCAAGAAAAAGCAAACTTTTTAAAATCCATAATGCAGCCATTATAACAAATCCATTTGTCTCTGTTCGGCTTTTTTTGCTTTTTACCTTTTACTTTCAGCTATTACACAAAACCTGTTAATCATGAATATAGTCAAATGCATTCAGTCTACCAAAAATGGGGATTTTCTTACTGTAAAAAAATATTTTTTTTTTTTTCACTGTCTGGATTTTCAAAACAAAAGGCAAGGAATAGTTACTGTAAAATGACAGACATTCATAATTCACAGTGTTTCCTTGTGCATGGGTTTTGCAGAATCAAGGCTTGTTTGTAACAGCTGGGTTGCTTTCCCTGTCCTGACGTGCAACCAGTGCCTGGAGCCACTCCCTGCCCTGGGGGTGCACTCCCGTGCCAGATTTCTCCTCAGCCTGGTGGCTGTCCTTCTGGCCAGGCCGGGGGGAGTGCAGCTGAGCTGGGAGGATGTGAGGAACAGCAAGGCAGGAGCTGGGAGGTGACCCAGAGGCAGCACAGCACAGTGCCGGGAGTGATGTGGAGCTACCCACGTGCTTGTCAACTTCCACCCTGAGAAGCTACAAGGGGCCAGCAGAGGTGGAGGAGAAAAAAGAGGAAGAGGAGGAGGAGGCTCTGGTGTGAGCATCGGGATGGAGGCTCCAGATGTTAGGGAGAAATCATCATTGCCTTCAGCCGCTGGGATCCATCCTAAGACCACTTGGGTATTCCCAAAGCTTGCTGCCAGCAGTGCAGAGCTGCTGTCAGCGCCATGAGTGCTTAATCTTTAACTCACTGTGCACAGTGCCTTCCGCAATACCCTACAGGCTGCAACATCCATCGCAGTATAGATTTGCTACATAGCCATGCTTTTGATGCTCAGGAGCAATAACTAGATGTTTCTGCAGTGTGCTGACCCTCACAGCCCAAAGCCAGCATTTTCGTCTGCTTAACTTCATCATTCTCTAAAGTACACCTCCCACCAAACTAACAAATGAGCATAAAACCACTAACATTATATCTGTCACAGGGCCAGCCAGGGCTGCTGCCCGCAGCAGGACGGCCCAGCCCTGCGGCCCCGCTTAGGGCCCCATGTTGAGGCCTCACATCTTCGCTTTCACTCTTGCCTGTTCAGAGGGCAGGTCTGTGGGGGAAGGCAGGCGAAAAGGAAAATACCACTGCTTGCTCATATGTCCTTTTGATATCACCTGGAAACAGTAAAAAAAAAAAAAAAAAAAAAAGGTTCCTTTGATTTTATGTGCAGTAAACCCTCACTAGATGGCTCCTTACAGCAAGCGAATCAGTCCCCACAGAAAGCACCACCAGGAGCGATCCGTGCTGTGCTGTGTGGGGCACAGCAGGCCCAGCATCTCCAACACATCCCAAACACCTTTCCTTACTGCTTCTAACTCAGCTCGTTTCACATTCAGCTTTCAGATTCATCCAGGCCCTGTGCTGCTGCAGGTGGAACTGGTGGTGGAGGGATAGGGAGGCATCACCCTCATCAGAGAGCTCAGAAATGCCTCCACAGCGCAGTGCTGTTTGCAGGGTGCCCTGAACTGCCAGCAGCACTCAGCCTCTCACACAGCGCTGCGCATTGCGAGGTTTGCTGGCTGTGCCCTCATTAGCGAGCAGCGCTAATTGATGTCTGTCCCGCCTTGAGAAAAACATGAGTACTGCATACTAGAAGTCTGGTGTACAGATATAGTGATTGTAGCTTCTCTGCAGTGCCCGCAAAGCAGTGGGGACGAGGCCTGAAACGCAGCCCACTCCATTCTGTGCAGAGACCTGTTTGGTTTCTTGTTGCTGAAAATCAGCACAGATAAATGCGCTGAACCAGGTCATAATCAACCCTGGTGCAAATAGCCGGATTAGAAAACTACAGCAATTACAGTAAATAAATCGCTGGAAGAATTTCATTATAAATGCTCAAAAGAAGATGCTCGCCCATCTTGTAAACAAGCACAAGCCACGCCACACCAATTCAACAATTCACTAATAAAGTCATATTTGATCATCTAATTAATGAAGCTGTTATCTCCCCATAACAAATTGGCACTTTCAGACAGCTAAACATTTGTCTTCTGCTAAGGATGGACTTTTCTATCTTAGCATTCCCTTGAAACACAGTTGTTTAACTCAGGCTTTAAAGACCAGATTAAAAGAGAAGGTTGTTTGCTTTTCATCATGTATACAAGTTTTACCGCCGCCGTCCTTGCCGCTAACAAGCTATTTAACAGACTCCGTGGTGGCAAAGCCCACAGATTGCCCAAGTGATGTTGCCACAGCACCCAGGGAGGAATTTTTACAGTATCGGCTTCAGTTGGCACTTTATGGCTGCAGCCCGGGGTGTGGGCAGGGATCCTGGTGAAGAGGCTACCGTTGCCTCCCCAGCACAGAGGGCTCCCTGCCATGCTCTTCCTTGTCAGAACAGAGAAGAGGAGAGGCCTCTTTGAGAGCTATTAGACCCAGCCACGTCCCTGCAGTAGCACCTCCAGCACTATCGGCCCCTCCATCCTTCCTCCGTATGCACCGTGCACTGCAGAAGGGCATGGGTAGGGCTCTTATCTCAGCTTGCTGCAGCCCCAGCCCTTCTGCAATCAAATGAAAATAAACAGAAAGAAAAAAATGTTCAGCTTCATAAGTTGTTTTTTTTTTCCATGTGTAAATTATGTATCGCACTCATTACAGGAAAAAGGAAGATGTAGATTTGGAAATCAGCTGTGGGCTCCTCCATTTTCCCTACAATCATGCAAGTGTTAGAGCTGTACACACAAGGGACTTTCTTTTTTTTTTTTGCATGCAGCTTTACACCAAAATAAAGGCCACAGTTGTTCTGGTTGGTGATTAGGCTCAGTGCTGTGCCTCTGGGAATGGGGAAGCACCCGGACTCAGAGGAACACAACACTTAATGAGTCCTTTCTTTGAAGAAGGGAGAATTTTTCAAAGTATTTTTTCAGAGCTGGCGGAAGCAATGCAGAGGCTGTACAAACATCTTCTGCAGGAGGAGACAGGTAAAGCACCACCACCTGTGCCTGCTGAGCAGCAGCCCCTCACTGAGTGCCCGACCCTGCGCTGGCAGCTAGCAGCACAGCATCTGGTTCAGGGCACCGTGCCGGACCTCGGCAGGGCCTCCTGCAACTTCTTTTTTTTTTCTTAATCCTGAATTAATACCCAAGCTTCAAAGGCATGGATCTAGGGGGGGGTCTCTTCATGCGGATACTGTGTGTCCTGGAACAGATCCTTTAATTTTGTGATGAGCTGGAGTTGAAGATATTTGTATTCAAATCCTCATTTAGGCTCTAATGCTCTTTAGTGTTGGATACAGGGATTTTAGGCTGGAAATGGCACACTTGACTTTACTATCACCCCAAACAGACAATCAGAATTTAAGCTGCTGTTTCACTCCAGCCTTTTCATGATGCTCCCAACACTCTCCCAGAAATTGGAGTGACTCTGCTGCATTTACTCTACTAATAAAATATACTTTGCTCTGTGTTCTTCCCCCTACCTTCTCCTCAAGTCTTATGCTGTCAAATAAAATCAAGGTTTTCATATGTAAAATGGTTATCAGCAGTTCAGGTTTTACTTACAGTTCCTTGAACAGGCTGCAGGGATGCTACACAGGAAGAAGTGTAACATAATAGTGTATGCTCCGGTACAACCTGCAAGCATTGTGTTGTACAGGGTGTCCTTTTAGGGTTTCCCATCTTTGCTGATGATAACAGCAGCAGCTCTATTCATTTTGCTGGATGTTAAAAATAAGACTGCATTTTGCTGTTATGAACAGTGAAATTACCTGGTGTGGTACTTAGGGTAGATCAGAATGCACCTATATCTCAGATAACCTGGCTGGTTTCTGTGTCCGCCCCACTGCCTGCAGCCCCCAGCCTGTGGCACCAAACAGCCCTACCCACAGCCCCCAGCAGGGCCTCCTACGGCTTCACAAGCTCACATTGCACTGTTGTGTGTCAGCTCTGGGTATGAAATAGCTGAAAATTAGGGCGAAGTACGACACTGGACTGCCGCAGTCAGGGGCTGGTGAAGCTGTGGTCCAGTCCAGGTGCATGACAGCATCCCCCTACATGTGCATCAAAGGAAACCTCCATCTAAAGAATCCAACACATTGAAATCCTTGGCTATGCACAAAAGACATGCACAAAGGATTCGTTTGGAACTCATTCCTAACTGCTCATATCTTTTATTGCTGGTGGCTCTAGGAACAGCGGCAGCTTTCCTTAGCTCTCCAGCAAGGGATTCATTCTCAAGCACATACTCTGCACAGCTGGACCTGTTGTATTCATCAGACACAGACTTTTCCCCCAGATATTCACAGCGGTGCTGGACACCTGATTTAGGAGCTCTGGTCGTGTCATCAGCAGCCAGAAACATCACACTGAATCAGCTTGTCTGGTCAAAGCAAGCATGTGCAGCTCACAACTAGCTGCTCACTGTGACGCTGCTCACCAGTGTTAGTGCTGGCATCTACTGAGCCAAAGGAAGACCAACACCAGGGAAGGTGAGGGTTTGCCCACAGAAAAGGCATAAATAAGAAAGTGAGTGTGTATGTATGATTGGGGGTTCCCTCATCTAAATTATTCACCCAGCCCTGGATTTTAATTGATAATTGTCCCCTTGGTGTGCTCTGCACAGAGGAAATGTTGGTATTAACCAAAGGTAATTCACAGCACAGTTGGGAAGGGGATTATTTTGCCAGTGATAACTTCCTTTAAATATGGAATTGTGATCAAAGCAATGTGGTTCTGATTTTTCCTCTATTTCTAGCTTTGTAGTATGTTTCTTCTTAACAGTAAGTTAACATTATAAGCATGCTGTGAATTTCCAATATAGCAAAGCTTTAATAATTTGCAGCAATAATTATTCCTGCTTTGGTCTCCAATTCAATTTGGTGTGGAATTCCCATCTCCCACCACAAAGCTTAGCTCAATAGTATCTGTGTGAGACAGGCTATGAAACGAGTCTGCTGTAATGGACTTCATTAAGGGACAGCCAAATTACTTTCATCTGTAATCTATTTTAAATGGCAAAAAGGGCTTTTCAATAAATATTTTTCCTTCCAAAGTTATCCGTCTCTGTGGAAAAAGGGGAATGGCTCTTCAGTTTTTTTTTCTTTGTTTTTATAAAAAAGTTTCAAGATTATTTTCTGAATTTGTTTGAATAACAAACATTTAAGCCAGGAGCAGAAGCAGCACCTTTTTTCTTTCCCTGAAGCACCAAACCATGCCAGGAGTGCTTGCGTTTTCTCCTGCCCCACTGTCACCTGCTGGGTGCCAGCCACTTTTGGACCTGGGTGGCCACCAATGTGTGGATTTGGTGGCTTCAATCCACCTTCACCAAGCCCCCAAGCAGGGATCCACTCAGCATGAGCAGATAGATGCAATCTGAGGACCCATTAGCCCCAACCCAAACAGTGAACACCTATAGACCAATAATGAGCAGTGGGGAGAGCCTTAGCCAAGCCCTGTGCACAAGGGCAAATTACTCCCTCAACGAATAAAAGCCTTTACTTAGTATTTAGCTTTGTAGCAAGAAGCCTCTTCGGCCTGCTCCTAAAAGAGATGTTACAGTTAATTTAGTGTAAAATTATCACCTGCTGTACAATAAAACAACAAACTGCAGTCAAATAATCTCTTAATAAATGAAAATGTGTAATAAACTGTGTCAGCACCACAGAGAGTTGGCAAGGCTGAATACCCTAAAGGTACCAATCCAAACAAATTCGCCATACAATATATGGCCTGTGTCATTTCTGGTTCTTATCAGGGATGATTCATCTGGGAATCCTTGGCGCTGGTTTTTACATCTAAAGGCCAGGCAGTTATTACAATGATATAATTTCTGCTGCATTAATTAAACATAATGCATGTAAGCCCCTTTATAGGGGTCCATAAATTCATTGTAAACATATGCTGTATGGGCAATCTACGAAATGTAATGAAGAGTCTCACAACCATCTCTCTTTTCCAGTGTGTGGAGAGAGGTCTAATGATTGGCATGGAAAAAAAATTAAAAATAGCATAAAGGCAAGCCTAACATTGCCCCTGCACACATTAAAAGCACACCTATGGATGGAAATCCAGGTGCCTGTCAGTGAGGGGAAGCAGGAGGAAGCACAAACGCAGGCTTGAGCTGGCCATAGAATATGGGAACAAAGCACTGCTCTCTCTGCTGCAGGCTTGGAGTATGCAGATGAAAAATAGCCTATCTTGCACTCAAATACCTAACTTCTTGTTAAATACCACTCACTAGTCCCATCATAACGCAGCTCCCGCTAGTACAAACAACCCCTGTCCATCAATTTCAGCCTGGTACCATAGGCAGAAGAACAACCCTTCCAGTCTACCACCTCACACATATCTTCCAAACTAGTCCTCACATCTTCAGGCAGAGAACTGTCCCCAAAACTCCTCAGATCCCCATCTCTCCGCAGTGCCTTCTGCAGAAAGCCTCTCTGGGGCTTTCAGGATGAGGGAAGGAGACTGATACAGTCAGAAGGCTCTAAGGAGACCTGATAGAGGCCTTCCAGTACCTAAAGGAACCTACAGAAAGGATGAGGAGGGACTCTATTGAAGAGGGTGGTGACAGAACAAGGGGCAGTGGCTTTAAAATAAAAGAGGAGGTACATAAATGAGACACCAGGAAGAAATTCTTTATGAGGACAGTGAGGCCCTGGCACTGCTGCTCAGAGAGCTGTGGGTGCCCCATCCCTGGAGGTGCCCAAGGCCAGGCTGGATGGGGCTCTGGGCAGCCTGAGCTGGTGCACCCACCCATGGCAGGAGGTTGGAACTCAATGGTTTGTAGTGTCCCTTCCTACCCAAACCATTCTATGTTTCTATAGATTTGGCTGGGCACCCAGAGGAAAAGCAGTGTTATTCAATCTTCAAGACAGCTGGCATCATTTGGCACATCCAAGTTCCCAGCTAGCAGGTAGTCACGCCACCCCTCAGCCCCCATGAGACCCATAGAATTCTGGGTACAGGGGATAAGGTCCAGAAGCCATAGAGTAACCACAGTGTCCACTCTACGTCTCTTACAGGGCGCACACCACAGCAGGCAGCACTGAAGGTGATAGGAGCCCCTCTCATTGCTGTCACCTCCCTGCCTTTCATTAAATGGAGGAGCCAAATGGCAGGTAGGGGGTCACCAGACCACCCAATCTGTGGCATGAGTGCCAAGAGGGTGTCCATGGAGCAGATCTGGAGGCACGAGTTTGTTCACAACACTGTCACAACTGCGAAATGCATGTCCAGCATCTGTGTGTTGTCCCTGAGAGGCAGAGACCCATCATTTACACAGAGGAAATTAAAATGACAGCTGGAGATGTCCCCTGCACCCAGCTCCCTCTTTAAGAAACTCCCCTTCCGCGCCAGCTCTCTGAGTAAACATCCTCCAACAGCCTCCATCTCTGCCCTTGCTGGACAACTTCCTCACCAGGCAACATAAGCAAAACCTTTTCTTCAAATTGGGTTAAAATGAGTGAAAGATAAATAAAGCATTTTTCCTCAGTGACATCAAGCATTGTTAATAGAAGTGATGATCAGAATGTGTGAGCCCTGCCTAGATGCAAGAACAGGCTTCACACTGTCCCCATCCCAAAGAGATGAGAGTTGGGGCTGAGATGGCTCATGGCATCTTTTGCACACATTTGGGGATATTTGGTACCCTAGGCAGCCAGCTCCTGGAGCTATAATAACATTGGGAGATATTTCTCTTAAAAAAAGAAAAAAAAAAAGAGAGAGGCTTTTAGATCTTGTCCTTGCTGAGAAATCCAGGAAAACAACAAACAAACAATGCCTGAGCGCATGTGATTTGGCTCAGCAATTGCACCACTCAGAACAGCAACCAGCACCATGAGATCTGGGGCCTGTCTCATTCATCCTCAGCCACAGGGGCCAGCGATGGGACTGCTGGGCTGCCCAAACCCTGCCAGGAGCACAGCAGCCACCCCATGGGTTTGGCCTGGCTGGAGCAGTCAGGAAGATGCATCCAAAGGGGTGGAAGAAGGAAGCTAAGCAGTCCCAGATGCCATTGCTGAGCAATTGATTGCAGCACAGTGGCACTGTCCTGGCACCGCGACAGCCAGTGGACTCCGACCCTTTGCCGGCGCCACGGCTGCACCCATCCCAGTGGTTATCCCCATGCCACACAGCTCCAGGCTGCTTTCTCCTTCAGCTCTCACTTCCCAGATATATGTGAGATTACTGCCTTTTCCACAAACAGGGTGCTCCCAGAAAAAGCTGGAAAACAGTCAGTGCACAAACTCACAGCTCAAAACAGCAGTGCACAGGATAGACTTGGAAGTCTATCACAGCATAAGGTTGGAAAAAGCCACTAGGATCATCTAGTCCAACCATCAGCCCATCACTGCCATGTCCACTAACCATGTCCGTTGGGGTTTGTGACCTCCACAAAGTATTCTCCTTCTGAAGGCAGAGGGGAGGGACAAATGACACAAACATCTTGCTGTTACAGTGGTTCTTGGCCACAGACACAAAAAGCCCTTCAGCCCCATGTTGCACACTGGCTGTGGAGATGGGCATCATGCAGATGCCTGTAGCTGCTGCTCAGCGACAGCCAGTACCTCAATGCTGAGACAGCACAAAAATCACTCAAAGATGGACATGACAGAAAACCTGTCCCCACCCAGAACAGCCAAGGTGACAATAGGGTCACGTCACCTCATCGACCACCAGGACAGCACTGCAGCAGGGCCCCATGGGCAGGAAGCAGCCGAGCTGGGAGCTGAGGGGCCCAGTGCCACTGCAGCTGTGTCCCCGTGGGCAGCAGGGCTCTGCATGTGTGTGTGTGTGTGTACAGCGTGCGGCTCCACATCCTCTCACCCCTCTGCATCTGCCTGCTAGAACAGTTAAACCGCCCGGCTCGCTATGGCTGCAGTTTATCATATATCACACAGCCCTCCTTGTGCCTGCACACTCTGCCGAGGCTCGCTTTCCTCAAAACATCCCTCTTTACTCAACCAGAAGAAAAAATGTAATTCAACTGGGGGATGACGTTTGGTATTTTTCTGTTTGGCTTTCTATTTCTTCTTTTTTTTCCCCTCAAGCTAAATCAAGCCCAGGCAGCAGAATTACTTCAGCCTACAGTTAATTCCTTTATTAACTCTTTGGGGGCAGGAGGGAGGGAATGAGAGTGGCCCAGAGCCCTGAAATGATGAAAGTCAGAAAGGAGGGGCCATGGCCCCCCTCACCCCAGGGCAGTCTGATAGTGACAGGACAAGGGGGAATGGTTTTAAAGTGAAAGAGGGGAGATTTAGATTAGATATTAGCTGAAACTTTTTTTTGCTCAGAGGGCAGTGAGGCCCTGGCACTGCTGCCCAGAAAGCTGTGGGTGCCTCACCCCTGGAGGTGCCCAAGGCCAGGCTGGATGGGGCAGCCTGAGCTGGTGGGGGGCAGCCAGCCCATGGCAGGGGTTGGAGCTGGATGGGCCTTAAGGTCTCTTCCAACCTAAGCCATTCTGTGATTATGATTCTCTGTGCTATGGGAATGGCCATTAATAAATAGGGTTATTATCGCTGCTGGCACTTCACTTGTATGTGAAATTAAGCACTATGTTTGGTACTGAACCATGATGTTAAAGTCCTTAATTAAAGTTAAGCAAAATTAAGTAGAAATGGGGAAAGAGTTTGAAGCAAAGCATTTTTTGAAATTTTCAGGAAAAAAAAAACCAACAGGAGTTACTCAGTTTTAATTTCCCTTAGGTTTCAGCCATTTTGGCATCACTGGGTTTTTGCATGCGCTGTGGAAGAACCCCAGTGCTCCCGCTATGAGCTGTAAGGCCGAGACAAACAAACACGAGAGGTTTCACTCAGCCTTCCTCTGCTACCAGATCAGCTGCACCCCCTGCCGCAGGCACTCACCTCAGGGCAGAGGTGCAGGAAGGTTTTCTCACACTGATCCCCAGGCAGGAGTTGCTGCACAGCTCCAGCTGTGCCCATGGGACTGCGCTGCACTCCCGCTCCCAAATCTGCAGCCAGAAGCCCGCAGCTGGATCCTGTCTTTCCTAGCAGACTGTTTTTTCCTCTCTGCTGACTGCAAGCCTTGCATGGAACAAAAGCTAACCAGAAGCAAAAACAGAGATGAGCTAAAACGCAAAAGACCCCTTCCCATCTGCACTTTGCTGAACTATATGGATATTTCTCATTCTATTTTACCCCAGACCCAGTTATGGCAAGGAGAAAGGGGGAAGTGATGTGGAAGTTGCTAAACATTTTCACCAGGTGTGGTGAAAATGCACGTACATAAAATGAAATTACAAGAAAAAAGAAAGCAATAAAATAAACACACAGTGCAATCTACAAGGCAGTCAGCCATCAGGTACAGGCAGAGCCGGAACTATCTGGGAAATTAGGGCTTCTTGAATGAGCCCCGAGTTCCCCTGCTCCCAGCCTGCAGCAGCACACAGCACTGCTGTGCGAGCTGGGAAACAGCAGCAGCCAAGAGCTCTGCACACAACACAGCCACCAGGACATAACCAAGTTGGCAGAATTGGAGAGACATATGTGCTCACTGGTGTCACCTCTGCCTATCAGTGGGTCCCACTCTGCTGGGTCACCATGCTTTGGGTTCTCCTGCACCAGATTTTTTTCCCAGCTGCATCTACTGGCTCAACATCCCAAGCACAGAATCATTAAGGATGGAAAAGACCTCTAAGATCATCTAGTCCAACCATCAACCCATCACTATCATTTTTCCTCCTGGCTGACACTGCTTACCTGCACCATTTGAGCCCTAAAGCCCTGCTGTGGGCCCAGAACCTGACCATCCCGAAGATAAAAACTCTGGTGCAAGGGCAGGTAGGATGGGGGCCCTGGGCAGCCCGATCCNGGCCCTGGGCAGCCTGATCTAGTGGGGGGCAACCAGCCCACAGCAGGGGGGTGGAACTGAGTGGGTTTAAAGTCCCTTCCAACCCAAACCATTCTGTGATTTAATGCTATTTTCCCTGATTTTTTTTTTTTTTTGCAACTCTCACATACGTTCCCAACCACCTCCTGTGGAGCTCCTGCTGGCCTGCAGCGAGTTGCTTTTCTCTTGCTGGCATTGGAGCAGAGCAACACTTTCCCCACAGCCCCCCAGCAGGCTCTCCCATTGGGCTGCTCTGCTGCTCTCAGGCACAGCAGGGCTCCCCCTGCTCATCACAGCACGTTTCAGTTGTGCTTCCTCGTGAGCAGTAGCAACTGCCCCAGCCAGGCAAAAGGGGAATTTCCAGCAGCCAGCTGCTGCAGGGGATCAGCAGCGCATATTCTGGGGATGAGGCAGCAGCCTAAGAGGAAGCAGAAGGGACGAGAGCTGCAGTCCTTCCTTCTTAATGGCAATGATTCATTCACAAAAGTTAACTAAGTGAAGTTTTTCTGGAGAACACAGCAAGGTTTGTCCCTGCAATTAAATATATAAATACATAGTTTTCATTCAAAAAGAGCTGTTTCTAAGTTTTCCATTGAGTGTTCGCAGTTTCCTTGGCCACTTTTCCCATAAAAACCTTTAGAAAGGCAGAGAGGGAGGGAATGACAAGAGAAGGCTGTGCAAAGGCTCCTGCAAGCTAACAAAGTCACTGCATAGCTCTGCAATGGAAACAGCATTTTTATTATTTTCTAAAGATCTCGTTCTGCCTTCTTGCTTCATTGATTTTTAAGAAATTTGGACATATTTCCATCTGGGCCTGTTTCCAAGAAGCTCCAGCATTAGTTTAGGCCTAGGGAGAGGCCAGGCCTAACGTTTCCTTCTCCAACATGGAACTCATTCCCAGGGGAATGGACATAGTTTGCAGCATCCCCTGCTGAGCCCCTTGAACCCAACATATCATGTCTGGTGCATGGAGGTGGATGGGGAGGTGGGTTTGGGAATATCAACCAGAGCACTGCAAAGCTGTGGGCATTTGCTTCAGCTGCTCACAGCTCTCAATACCCAAGATCATAAAATAGGACTAGGCTGAAATACAGCACTCTCACCTTAGCTCCAGAGCTTGCAGCTGAACCTTAACTACTCCTCCCAGCTGTAGGTCATAAATCAGCCTATCTGTCAAAAGCCCACAGGTTGGGTTGAAGTAGAAATTTCTGTGCAGCCAAATACGGAGGAGATGAAAGAAAAGAAAAACAAACCACAGAAGGAAAATAAAGTGACATAATGCACTGAGCTGGAATTAACGTGGCTCTCCTGGCAGCCTTCTGGAAGGAGTCTCCCAACCCCTCTGATCATTCCCAAGGTGCTGGCCAGGAGGAGAGCTGTGCAGTGGGAACGCAGTGTATCCCACTGAAACCTGGGTGGCGAGGTGGCTGTGAGTGGTGAAACTGCATCTGAAGCAAATAAAGACTCCAGCTGTCCTCCTGCTCACTTTTTCTCCTATGGACAAAGGTCACATTGCTCAGTCACGGCAGTGTTTGGGATATGAGGTGTGGGACAGTATCACTGCAGGAAGAGGACACTCTGAGGAAGGGGAAGTGCTCCCAGCAGAGCAGGAGGGTTCAGCTTGCAGCCAAGGAAACACGTCCTAGAGCTTGCACATTTTATAGCCACACCACGCAGTTGCTGGCCAGCTGCTACACCACAGCTCACTAGCTCTGACCTCACAGCTGGCAAAACCCTGAGCATTTCACTGATAAGTAAGTGCCCACCTCCACCTTCACCTCTCCCCACCTCCAACAGGGCCGTTCCTGTCCTGCTCTGCCCGAGCTGCTGCAGCGAAGTGCAGACTATCTGCTAAACCCTATGCCCCTAAAAGTGAAAATACGAGTGGATCTCAAACCAGAGGCCACCAGGGAGCTGCTCCTGCCCTGCCACTGCCATCCCCATCGCACCCGCAGCCCTTTGCTCATCCCCACGGCCATCATCCTGCGTTGTGCCATTTCCTCACCTCTTCCTCTCCCACACCAGATCATGTTGCCCTCTAGTGGATTTGAAGTTATTAAAAAAAAAAAAAAAGCAGCGATGATGACTGGGAAAATTAAAAAAAAAAAAAAAAAAAGGCAGCCAAGTGCCTGTCACTGCTCAGTCCGGTGAAAAGCAAAGCAGGCTTTACAAATAGGGCAAATACAATTTACAGCCACCCCACAACACAGGACAGAGGCCTCTGATGCACCATCTGGATTCCGTTTGCATCTAGGGCTGAAATCTGTGTTATCCACAGGCTGCTGTATTTTGTATGAGCAAGCAACAAGAGATGTGTCTCCTCTCAGCAAGGAGAAATTTAAGTGAACGGTTACCAACCTCTAAAATGCAAATGCTTTGGGGAAAGGTTATACTACAGCTATGCAACCAATGCGGTGGGTTAGAAACAAAGCAATTACTGCTCACTGCTCCAGTCTGCCAGGGGGCTAATTGCACTGCTCCCACACTGGCATCTCATGAAGGGAAGCAAAATATCCCCACGCACAAAAAGATTTCAAAGGATCTTGAACGAGCTACAAATCACTGGGACACCAGCCTGTGTCTTCTGAAGGAGGGGCAGCATGGCTGGGAGCTGCCAGCTTCACTCTCTGGGAACTGAGCATGCCATGTCCCCAAGGCCAAGCCCTCAAGCCATGGTTCAGTCCTGAGGAACCTCCAGAAGCTCAAGGCAGGCTGAAGCAGCCCCTTTCCCAGCTGTGTTTTCAGAGCAAACTCTGTGGGACATGGGGAGCCACAAAACTCAAAAGGCATCTGCACCAACTGCTGTGATAGATGTCCGTGGCCCCAACAGCTTGATTTCCTTTGAAAAACCAACCCCACATCCAGTAATGGATCAGCATGGATCTCAGCACACCTGTTGCAGTAACTCTGAGGGCTTCAGCAGAGAGAGTTAGGCTAACAAGTCAGCTCTTCCACTGTGGTCACAGGTCAGACTCACCAGGGCTTGGTGGAAAATCGGCACAAAGAAGTGGAGAATCAAGCCTTCATGCAACTCCACCGCTCAAAGGAGTTAAACTAAAAAAAACATGAATATTTCCACCCCACAGATCAGTACAGACCAGTATCCCCCTGCACGCCAAGACAGGCCTCAACCTCCCAAGAGATCACTGGCCACACTGGGAGCTGGGGGCATTATCCCATTTAGCTTTGGAGAGATGGTCCCAGTGGGGACCTCTTTCAGGCTTCCCCCTGGGTGCCATTTAACAATTCTGCTCAAAATATCTTTTCATGTAGGGTTTGGGACATTGGATGGTTGTCACCAAATGATGACTGCAACACAGAGTAATCCATCATGAGCATTTGCTGAGGGGAAACTCATCCAGGATCAGACATTCACTGGAGCCTGCTGGGGTTGGCACCCACTTCCACATGTTCCCCCACACTCCTCCTGAGGGGACTCTGGGCATCACCAGCCACTGGACACCAAATTCCCCCAGGAATCTTCCCGTCTCCTTCACCCATTCCAGCACTACACATGCTCCTCTGCTGCCCAGGACAGAGCATATTGGAAAATCAGTGCATTTTCCATCACATACTTAATAATAAGGAATAAGTCATCCCTAAACTTCTCAGCCATTCTAGTAGTGCTAAATAGTGACAGCATTTACCTCCAAATATCCTGAGAGTAAAATTTTTAAGAGGCCCCAGACAAAGCAAGAGTTCAGCAGACATATGCTATTTGGGACACTGAATCTGAATTTGGAATGAATCAGTTGCCTTCCTGCTTGCCCTTTGCAATCCACTTTCCCAGAAGTAGCTGCCTGCGTTTCCAAGACAACAGGCAACTTTCCTACATCTCTGATGATGTGAGAACTTAAATCAGCTCCTGTGGGAGATCTGACAGGAGGGGCAAAGGCCATGGAAAGGAGGAGCATTCCCTTCAATACAAGCCTCAGAGGGCACAATCAAGAGTGGCAGTGCATTGGCACAGGCTGCCCAGAGTTGTGGTGGGATCACCGTCCATGGAGGTGTTCAAGAACCGTGGAGATGTGGCACTGAGTGACGTGGTCCGTGGGCATGGTGGGGATGGGTTGGACTGGGTGACCTCTGAGGCCTTTTCCAATCTTAATGATTCTATGATTCTATCATTTATCAGCTCCACAAGTCAAGAAGGAAAATGCTTTTCTATTTCAGTTCATTTTATTCAATGAAAAGTTTCCAAACACATTTTTCCATTATTACTCATGAAAACTTTTATATGAATTCAACTAGTGCCTAGTTAGGTCTCCTAAGCCATGGATAGAACCTCATTTCATCTGATCATTACTTGCAAAATTAGTTCTGTGGGCATACCACCTCCTTGGGGAATCAGACAAGTTGAGAAAATTTCCCTCAAGGGAATCACTGGTTGAATCTGAATATTAAATTTTCTTCTCAATTTCTGTTCTAACTCTAGTACAGTTGGAGCACACAGTTGCAGGCATGAAGTACAGGATATTTATCATCAAGATGAAATTTAGATTTTGTCTGGGAACTCACAGAGGCTGCTGGAAGTGTGTTTTCCTTCCAACCTCAGAGCAATGGCCTGTTTCCGTACCTCGAGGGCATCGTGCACATACATCATGCATAAGGATGGTTGCATAATGCCCATAATGCCCAGGTGCTTGGCAGAACCGCTTCCCACACAAGTGGTGCTGTTGGGATGCCAAGGGCTGTGTCCTCACAGCTCTAAATTACAGGTGCCCGCAAGTAAAGCCCAATTCTGAGGCTAGATGAATAAACCAACTATGGCTGTGCAGCTCAAAGGGCAGAACTCACCTCAGAGGAGCCTCTGGTGCAACCAGCAGCAGCACCAAGAGCAGAGGATGACAAGCACAGAGCAAACCACCTTTTTATACACACACAAAAAGCATAAGACACCAGCATCTACTAGAGGAGGGATGAACTCACCTGTGCCAGGGCACTTGTCAGTGCCCCAGCAAGAGGGAGGATTCCAGTCCCCAGGGCACTTAATCAGGCATTTAAAATAATAAATCTTATTACACTAAGCATATTACTGTTAAGCCTTCAGCTGTTAGCATTCAGCCGTTGTTGGAAGGGCCAGATCAGCCACACATCAGCCTAAAAGCAATGCACCTAAAGCAGCAAGACAACCCATGGCAATAGCCACTCCCTACTCAGCCCAGCCAGCACCAGTCCCTACAGGAAGCAGTGCCAGCACCACAGGAGCATCCACTTGTCACTGGGGGAGATGCTCCCTGGGTCCATCTGCTGCAAACACAACTTCCCTCACCAAACGTCCCCCAGCACACCAGCTCCACAGCTCCCAGTTCAGAATAACTCAGATAGGCAGGTTATCCCACAGAGGGAAACAGCCCACACTGCACTCACTGTCATTAAGGTGCACAGAGCTCCACAGCTCTTGGACATCACCCACACTCTGTTTCTCCAACCCTTAGAAGCACACTCAGGCTTTGCCAGCCTTAGCCTAGGCTCTTACACCTCTGGGAGGTGGGAGCCCACCTTCATCCTCCAGGATGGAGGAAGGCTCCTTACAGGCACTGCTCAGCCCTCCAGCAGAAAGCACTAAAAGCTCAGCACCCCTCCAGCCCAAACCTCAGGATGGTCACCCAACCCCCTGCACATACCAGCACCTCCCCACTAAGAAACCCAAACCAACCCCCCACCCCTTTAGGGGTGTCCTCTATAGCCAGCAATAATAGCTAACAGCAATCACCTGGGGTCCCACCTGCCTAAATGAAAGCTTTGACCACCTGATTCCTAAGGGTCCGGTGAGGGATTTAGAATGAAAATATCATTAAGTTTGGAAAAGACCACTAAGATCATCCAGTCCAACCCCAGTCCAGCCCTGCCATGCCCACTGACCGCATCCCTCAGTGCCACATCTCCACAGATCTTGAATACCTCCAGGGACAGTGACTCCCCATCACCCTGGGCAGCTGTGCCACTGCATCACTGCTCTTTTGGAGAAGAAATTTTTCCTAATATCCCACCTGAGCCTCCTCTGGTGCAACTGGAGGACAATAATGCTACAGAACCAGGCAGAAATCCTGCTGGGTTACACTCCTACCACCTATTCTTCCTTGTGTCATGGGTTGTTACTTATTCTCCAAGAGGTTTTAATGTCGGTCAGCCTTTTTATGTGCCGTTTGTTTAACACAGAGGGTACTGTGAATATTCTTTTTGATACTATCAGCTGTGATTCCAATGCTTCAAGATAGCATCAAATTATCTAATGTTAAAAAAAAAAAAAAAAAAAAAAACATGAATGATGTAAAAAATAATGTTCTGGGGAAATGTCTTTTAATTTCTATGTTTTGCCTTTCTGGGGCAAAATCATAGGCTAAAAGTTGAGAGCTGGAGTAGAATTTAAAGTAAAAGCTGAGCTTTTAAATACTGGGAACGGAGGTCCTGGGGCTCAGAAAGAATCCTTGAACGCTTGAAGCCAGAACAGCTTTACAAGAACCAGCTGTGCTGAAACCATTCACCTCACTTTTTACACACAAGGTAGGAATCTGCATTTGTGAAGCAGTGTATGTGATGTGAGCACCCAACAGGAATGGAACAAGAAAAATTCAACCCTTATTGAGTGTAAGGAAATGCAAGCAGGGCGTCTGCTGATTGACTCAGCTTGTGACGGATGCTGTCATCATTGTCACCTACTTGATTTCCTTCTCTCCCCATACCTTTAAGCTCTGCAGCTCTGCAGAGAGCTCTCTGCTGTTTTTCTGGAGAGGAATGACACTTCATTTCCACAGGAGCTGCTCAGGCAAAGGGCTGCTTTACAGCAGGAGGTGGCCGGTTTCCTTACGTTTCCTCTCTCTTTGTTTCACGAGGGACAGAAGAGATGTGTAAGGGGTAAGTGCCAGGAGGCTCAGAGGCTGTTACCCATCCGTGTGCTCAGATCAGCATGAAAGCTGCAAAACATTGCTGGCTTCAGGAACGAGCCCAGTATGAGACACAACTGCCTGCTCAGTGTGTTGGAAACGGGCAAGTAAGGTGAGACCCGTGCCATAGAACAACACAGATCCAATTTCACGTCACTGCCCAGGATGTCTCCTTCCCTAGCAAACAGGCAGAGAAGCTCTCCTTGGTCTCTTGCCTCCATGGCTATCCTTGCTGGGGAAACCTAGGGAGCCCTTCTGGAGATTGTGTGCTCTTGGATCTTACTGACAGCCCCAATGGCAGGAGGTCCCCTTCTAGTGCATGTGTTCTCCCACCTCAGGAGAGAATACCCACTGGAGCCAGCAGGTAGGATGCACGCAGCCCTGACCCCACTGCCTTGCCCAGGAGGAACCTCCTGAGCCCTACAGCAGCAACAGGGCTGGCATCAGTGGGGTCTCTCCCAGGGAACCTTTCCCAGGCCATTTAGGGCAGAAACAATGACAGAAACAGCTCAGTCCCATTAAGTATGAGTCACACATCCTGTGACAGCCTCTGTGCAGTCCCTCTGGGGACTGAACTTTGGGAAACATCACCTACCACTGGTTTCATAGCCCCCAAAGCTGTGTCACCCAGCTGAGTGCTGCCCAGCAAATTACACTGCTTCTCTAGTGGAGTTGGTTGGCCCCCAAAAGCAGAGCCCAGCCCTGTGCTCACCTCACTGGGAGCTGTTTCATACACCATCATCCTGCTGGGGAAAGTCCATGCTAGAATAAGAAGGCTGATGTGAGATAGCACTGGTGCTTACAGCCTGGGTTGGAGGGTTCTGAGATGTTCACTGAAACATCTTTGCAGTGCATCAATGCTACCTGAGCAGCCTGCAGGGTACAGAACTGTTTTTTAGAAAGTTCTTAGCTGTTCAGGATGAATGAGGCTATCAAAACAGCTTTAGTGTATGTGGCGTTCAGCCATTTGGAAAGGCTGAATGAAATCCAGTGGTGAGAAAAATCTTGATTTCACTTCCAATTTATCACTTTAAGGACTGACATGGGATTACTCTACACAAATGTGCTGGTATCAAACCCATTGGCTTCAGGCCCTTTCCCAGCTCGACAAGCAATTGGGTGTCTGCAGCCCCAATTCCCTTAGCCACGCCAGGCTGGTACCACAAACTGCTTCTGTCCAGCTCTTCTCCCACAGGCACGTTCCAGCCCTGGCCTAGTTGGGTGCAATTCACATTCAGAGTAGCTGAAGCCATGCCAGCCTGGCCCTGCTCCTGCAGATCTGCTCCAGAGTGCTGTTCTCAGCCTGTCACTGCAAAGAGCACATGGGATTTTGGGATAGGAGAGAGGAGATGGCTCTGTGACAACTGAGAGCATGTGGGGATATGTATTTGTGTATTAGTTAAAGCCAAACACATGGAACAAGTGAACTCTGACTTGAGTGGGGTTTTTTTTTTCCTAAAAACCTATGAGTTTTCTAGGCAAAACTTTTCTGATCATGTTCAAATGCAGGCACCTCACATCTGCTGTGCTCTCATCCTTTAGTACAGTCAGTTGGCATCCCAGTGCAAAGCTCTGTTTCTATAGGGTCGTTCCACTGTGAAGCTGTTTCCAATAGTTTAAAATTAGTTACAGATTTATAAACAATCACATATTTATGTAAGAAGAGGGATTTTTTTTTTTTTTAATAAGCATTTAATAAGAGACTTGGAATATGAACTGGCCATGTTTGAGGATTTTGTTCATTTTTATGGCATTTCTGCCCATTTATTTTATGGGATCTGGGGAGCACAAGCTAAAAATGAGGGCTTATAAGAGGTTATAAAAGAACAGAATGGTCGTATTTTTCATGGCAGTTTGAACAGGCTGAAAAAATAACAGCAGTGCTTTTTATTCACATTTTAGCCAACAGTTTTCAGCCAAAGGTAGAAATAAAAGCACACACACCCCAGCCTGATCTTGCTGAGCATTGCTTTTCCTTGCACTGGACCTACTGTCCTCTCCCAGATGTTACGCAAGCCTGAAGCCCATGTTAGCCGACCCCTCTGTGGGTCAGCTGTCCCAATACTGCAGTGCAGATGCACGTGGCACTTCTGTCCACCAGATTCAGGTTGGGTATTGGGAAAAATCTCCTCTCAGAGAGAACGGTGAGGCATTGGCACAGCTGCCCAGGGAGGTGGTGGAGTCATCGTCCCCAGAGGTGTTCAAGAACCATGGAGATGTGGCACTGAAGGATGTGGTCAGTGGGCATGGTGGGATGGGTGGATGGTTGGATTGGGTGACCTCAGAGGTCCTTTCCAGCCTTCATGATCCCATGATTCTATGATTTTCAGGTCTTCAGCAGGCACCCCAAGAACAAAAAACCTACATCTATTGGCCACCTGGGGACAAACATAGCAGGGGTCTCTGTGGCCCAGACACAGACATGCACAAACTGGGAGGACCCCACTGTCAGCAAGGGCTGAGCTCCCAAGCAGGCCAACGCTCAGGCCCTCACGTGCAGTCGGTCACACATCTCACACGGCAAAGTGCCGACAACAAGAGAAACAACTCATTGTGAGCCTCCTGTTTGTAGTCAGGCCTGTCCTCTTGTTTGCAAACAGGGTTATCGGTGCCACTAGGAGCCATTCCCCTGATGCGGCTGGAAACAAAGGCTCCCTTTTCAGGGCTGTTTATCCAAAGCAAAGAGAGATGCGGGAGGAGGTGGGGAAGGCAGGGGCAGGACATCCCCCAGGCAGGTCGGCCCAAGGGGAGATGAGGTGCCTTTGGGCTCAGAAGGCTGGAGAGCAACAGCCCCGTCTCAGCTTGCCCCACCAGCTCTCCCCTCCCACCATGCCTCGCCACAGCACCTGGTGGCACATAATATATTTGTCACAGTACATCTGGAGACAGGGGAGAGGTTTTGCAGGCTTGTTTTTCCCAGGATAGCATTAGAAAGCTGCTTCCTCCCTGTTAGGGCCCCGCGTCTGCTCCATGTGAGCTGAGCAGGAGGTAGGCTCCAAACAGACCCTATGGAAATCCACCAACGGGTGCGTTAAACCGTGCCTGGACACTTAATAAAGTGGGAGAGACAGCAGTGAACATGACATTTAATTATGGGAAAGAAAAACGAAGTCTTTTACCCTGCGTTTGGCGTTCTCCCAACACCCAGAGTTAATTGTTAGGAGGGTATATTAGAAGGCAATGAAGGAGAAGATTGAAAACCCTGATTAAGCCAAGTTCCTGAAAATGCTGAATTTATTGAATTTTGCATGAGAATACACAGACTGGGCCATGCCAAGGGCCGTGCCAGCATCCCACTGAGTGTCCAGGGGTCTGCATGCGTTGGGAGCACAAAGCTCTGAGCCCCACTCTCCTGGTGGGATGGGAAAGCCTTGCTGCAGTCCCAAAATGGGGCAGGTTGGGTTGGGACTGCTGGGATAGATGCTCCTGAAGCATGGTGTGGGCGATGCCCAACGCCGCCACTTTGCCCAGGAGCTCAGTTTTCCAAACAAGGATCTTACAAGCAGGAGGAGGACCAAATTTTCACACAGCCTGACAGTGATGAGACAAGGCAGCATGACAGCCATTGGATTCTAGTGGAGCAGGTCGCTTTTTTCCTGACTTTTTTTTTTTTTTTTTTTTTGAGCATGAAAATCCACACCAATCAATGCAATCCGGCTCGTGCTACACCTGCAGTAGCCTGAGATTTACTGCAGGGGGTAACCTTCGGCTGCTGATGCACTGCTCCTGCAGCAAGGCAGGTTGGAGCAGACCTCAGGAGGAAGCTGTGCTGGAGGAGCACTGGTGATTATAGCGCGTTCCTCATTTAACGAAAGCGAGCTGCTGGTTATCAGATAGCTTAAGAAAATGATCCTTACATATATTAAAAAGGCAGAAAAAATCCAGCATTTGGGGTAGGGTAACTAAAATGACTATTTTGCAGTAGAGTGCGAATTAGAGCATCTATTTATTGAGAACCCCAGAACACAACATCACCCTGGGCATGACCACAGGAGCAACCTGCTGTCCCCATCTCCCCACTCGGCCACGACCCCACAGAGCACAGCAGCATGGGCACAGCCGCAGGCACATGCTGGGATCTGCTGGGGGCCTTACCACACAGCACACAGTACCCCCCTCCCACTTGTCTCGTCTTACTTACCAGGATCAGAACAACAGAGCAGCGCCCAGAGCCCACGGATGCCAGCAGCAACTTAAGAAAAGCTGCTTTTATTCTATGCAAGCAACCAAAGACCTTGAACCCTTATCTGACACATCACAAGGACAACAGAGAAAGGTGCTTGAACGCTGGCCAAACTGTAGGTTTTTTCTGCTCCATAAAGCACACGGGTTGCAAGAGCAGCCTGTCTTTGCATGAGCTGCATGAAACTCTGGGACGTTCTGTTGCTTGCACAAAATCCCACCCCTGGGGCTGTGCAGAACTCACCATCACAACCTTTCCTGCCTCATCCCAGTGCTGTGACATTTATAAGAAAGGAGCCTGAGACCGTGCCCAAGTGCCACAACCCCCACGTGTGCCCCAGCACTGCTGCTCAGGGTCACAGGACAGGTCAGGGAGTGGAGCCGACCTTTCTGCCATGCAGCAGCCGGGCTCGGGTGTTTCTCAGCTCGCTATTTATACCGGGCTCCTGTTTATAGCTATTTTGGTTTTGTCACCCATTTCATCTCCTCTTTACATAACCTTTTTAGCTCTCGTGTTTCTGTTTTCTGGGCTGGAGGCACAGCAGGAAGCAAAGAATGCTACGGAGTGCAGGTAATACCTGGGGGCATGAGCCCGTGGCTAAATTCGGGGCACAGCGCAGCATTCCACGACAGCCTCTCACTAAAATGCATATGCAGAAGCACTGGGGAATTCTGGCAGGGATAACCATGCCGTAATCCCTCAGCCGTTCGCTAACCCACAATAAGACAAATGAACAGGCAAATCTGATCAGACAGCAATGATAATTTCAGTGGCAAAAGCAATGGAGAGCTGCATAAAATGATGTTAGTGCAGAACCCTGCAGGTAAGAGACATTGCCACCTGGATTGTGGACGTCTTTACATACAGAAAATTACCTTCTCATCTCTGCACAGAAGACAGCTACTGATTTAGGAAAAGAAACATCCAAATGAGGAGCCCTGCTGTGAGCTCTCTGCGGTCCAACCTCCTGATTATACTCGGATTTGAAAATTTCATTAGAAAACAATTACAGAGAAACCGGAAATATCACGGAGGCTTAATCAACAGACCCGGGGGATTTCTTGGCAGCAGAGCAGCCCCAGGCACTGCTAGAAGACTTCTGAGTGCGTTTTTATGAAATGAAAGGGGAAGAAAGATTTCTTTTAAGCAGCACTTCACAGCAAAAGGGCTTTTCACTGATAAATCAATCTTCTTTTTCAAACATGAAGCAAGCAGATTTCCTGTTCCAATGCGCATGATGGAGCCCGCAGGTGCTGCTGGAGCTGCCTGCAGCCTCCTCCACCAACAGGAGGAGCCCCCCAAAGCGCTGGCCTTTCCCTCACCCCCCTTTGTTATTTCTGCAAACCCGACGGCAGCCAAGAGCTGAGAGAATGAACAAATGGGAATAAAAATAAGCCCTCAAAGATATGCAAAGCATCCACTATTTTTTTTTTTTTAAATCCTCCTGCTTGGCCATATATCCATCATGTTTTACAGTTCTAATGGCAGAAGGATTTAGACAGCAACAGCAGCCCAAATGCAGGCCTGGGGTGAGCATGACAACACATGGACCTGCTTCTAAGTGGGAGAGACACGGCCTCTTCCTAGACCCCGGCACCTCATCCTGTGTCCAGCTATGAGGTCAGGGCAATTTCAGTCCAAACAGCTGGATCCTTCATGGGCTGCAGATGGCCGCACGCCCATCAAGACCAAACAGATGCTACATCAAATATAGTGAACCCAAGTGGCTCATACCTGGTGATGGAGTGGGTCGTTTTGGAGCCACAGAGCCCTGCTCACATCCCTGCTACAAAAGCCTTGGGGTCAGAAACGATGGGTTTGGTGAAAAGCATCTCCAGGGAGAGGTGGGAAGATTTCTCTCTTCCTGGCTCTGCAGTGCCTCAGTGCCACCAAACCTCATCTAGAAAAGCAGACCCGCACAGCCCTGACAAATAAAGGGTGCTCCGGAAAGCAGGGGTCTGTGAGCACACGGCTCACACTGCAGACCTCCATACCCTGCGGCATCAGCGTCCCTGAGGGCCCCAGCAGCCTGATAACCACAAATTTCATCTGAGCCAATTATAGTACATTATAAATAGAGGATCCTGCTTGTTTGGGAACCGGCAAGAAGCAGGCGGTGGGTTCTGCTTCTGCAAATAGCACCTGGACCTGGTGCAGGCAGGCTGGCTTCAGGCAGGGAGAACAGCAATGAAAGCAAGAAGGTCCCTGGCCAGGAGCAGGCATGGGCATCAGCAGGGCCCTGCTCACTGCTGCTGGGAGCGCTGCTGGGGAGGGCCTGACCCAGGCCTGCCTTCAGCCTTTCAAATCAGCACATTTGAATAATCACACATATACAAACAGATGCTTTTGCAATGGTTTTAGGCAGGTTCATGTACAATGCAGAAAGCAAGCAACTTACTGGTCCATTCCCTACAGCTCAATTCCCAGGGAACCAGAGGGCCACAGATTCACCCTGAGTTCAATCAGGCTCTCACTTGGAGCAATTCCCCACAGGGAAGGCATCTTCATTGCAAAATGCTGCTTCGTTTTTCTAACCTTTTAATATGATTGATTTCTTTTTCTTTTTTTTTCAGGTGCAGAGAGAGAAATGCCCGGCGCGACGTCAGCAGGCAGCACCACACACCACAGGTGCTCTTTCCAAAAGCGGAGCACTAAATGCCAGCAAAGCACTGGCTGGGTGCTGCCAAGGTAGCAGAGTCAGGCTGCAATTGGGGCAAGGGAAGCAGGAGCTCGACCCCTCCTACCCCCCTTGGTTTTTAGGCCCTTGGCTTTAGCTGTGCCAAGGCCAGGCTGCTCTATCATTACGATAAGGGTAATCCTGTTAGGCAAACACATCAAACAAATAGTCATTCATGACTGCAGACTTTGTCTAGGCAAATGTAACCCCAGGATAAAAATGTGCTGAGCGCACAGTCCTGTGGCATGGACACTGACCAGGGGCATGCCATGGTCCCCTGTGCCCCAAGACCCTGCGCAGGGCTGACCGAGGCTCAGGGCAATGCCTGGAAGCACCCCAGAGCCACCCCAGAATGCCCTCGTCCTCCTTCCCCTTCACTTCTCGCACAGAAGAGGACAGATGACTCTTATGTCAGGCTGTTTTGATTCTATATTTATGTCCTGCCTTAGGCTCACAATGTTCAGCTCAGATGCAATCCAGTCTGGTCGTATTAATACAGCTGGGACAATATTTTTAACAAGCAGCATTGAGCTGAAGGCCACAGCCATAGGTGGACGCCAGGAGCCCATGGACCCCACTCCCTTACACAACAGAGCACCCCAAAAGGCACCCAGACCCCTTAGTCCTCTAAGGGACAGGCATGCTTTTAAACTCCCCCTCCTGTAGCAGATTGGGTTAAATTCAATCTCAGCTGTGGTTCTGTGCTGGTTTCAGAAAGGATGAATGTGGCTCACTTATCACAGGTGACAAAATCAAGGCACAACAAGGAGTAGTCACTGACCCAGCTAAAAAGGATGCCCATGGCCTGTGACCACACCTGAGGGCCTGAGATTGCAGACAGACCTGGAGGACCACCTCCTCCTCAGGCTGGCTTAAAAATAGGGGGTTTCAAAGCCTAAAATCTGGGTTCTGCAAAAGAACTCCCACTCAGCCAGGCTGATGTCTGGGAGCGGCCTGCCTTCATGGCATGGCCTTCACCCCACGGCTGGGAGAGCGGTGTCCTGGCCTGAACAGGATGCTTTAAGCTGTGCTTAGGTTCCCAAGTGTCTCTGCATCCCAAGGATGCAGGTTTTTGGAAGGGCGTCACATCAGCTCAGTGGCAGCCAGGAAATGAAGATAATAAGAGAAGGCTTGCTCACTCTGCTGTTCCCAACGCAGAGTTGGGAACGCAGAGTTTCTTTCACACTGTGGGTCAGGAAGGAGCTGACCCCATCCTACTGAAGAGAAAGCAACTGGGCCAGGGTTACAGGGCTTTGGGCTCTGTAGCAATGATTCACGCTGAGCTGAGCTGGGAAGCAGAGCAGCACACAGGAGTGAGGAGGAGACTTAAGGATGAGGGAGGGAGCCATGGTTGATACTTTTGGGAAGGGCTCAGGGTCAGCAGTGGGGCCACATTGGCCTCAGCCATGACACAAATACAGGCCGCCAGGAGGAGGACCAGCAGAGGGGATGTTCTGCAGAGGGGATGCTGCTGGGAGGACATCCATACACCTGCAGTAGGAGAAGGCCACACAGCATGGGCATTGCGGCCCAGCAACTCCCCGCTGACCCCTCGCCCACTACTTCTCCTCAAGATGTTGAAGTTCAGCTAAGCGGGACGCCGGGTTTCCACCTGAGTTGTCGACAAAGCCTCCAGGGGCTTAAAGCAAACCTGCAGCTTTGCCGCTCCAGCACTGCGGCCTGGGGGCTGTGTCCAAATGCTCTGAACTTTGGTCCTCAGCTTGCTTGCAGTAGGGGAAACTGGTAAATGTTCAGCACCAGGCTAGCTCAGAAAGCCCGACACCCGTATCGTTCAGCCTGTTCAGAACTGAGGGATGCATTAATCGCCCTTTCTTTATCTCCTGCTCAAGAGCAATGCTAAACATTAACTATGTTCAACACCATCGTTCACATTGGCTATTCTGATACTGCCCTTAATGACACCCACAATCGTGCCCATTAAGTCACTGGCCAATATGTTCCTTGTGAAAACCACAGGTAACGCACAACGCCTGTTGCAGAGCGTTTCCCCTTTGTGCCATGTGGGTCTCAGGGCAGCGAGTGGCCTTGTGCTGCCCACTGGATGGAGGAATCATAGAATCATAGAATGGCCTAGATTGAAAAGGACCACAATGATCATCGAGTTTCAACCCCCCTGCTATGTGCAGGGTCACCACCCACTAGATCAGGCTGCCCAGAGCTGCATCCAGCCTGGCCTTGAATGCCTCCAGGGATGGGGCATCCACAACCTCCTTGGGCAACCTGTTCCTGTGCGTCACCACCCTCTGAGTGAAAAACTTCCTCCTAATATCTAACCTAAACCTCCCTGTCTCAGTTTAAAACCATTCCCCCTTGTCCTATCACTATCCACCCTCGTAAACAGCCGCTCCCCCTCCTGTTTATATGCTCCCTTCAAGTATTGCAAGGCCACAATGAGGTCTCCCCGGAGCCTTCTCTTCTCCAAAATGGAAGGCTCGATGTGCTGGAGAAGGGCAAAGGAGAAGGAGCTGCAAGAGGACATGTCAGAGGACCACGCAGCGCTGCGGTTGTGCTGACAGAGTAGTCTCCGTCATGTGCCAAGGAACTTGTGATAAGCCCTCTCATAGCCAGATAAGTAGTAAGATCAGTTACTTAATCCAAAGTGATTAAACCCAGGCGGGACTGCAAACAAACAAGCTGCGTCTGCAGGTCCACACGTAACGTGTATACACATCATCGTAACACTAAAACCGTGCTGGGATATCAGGGTCTGTTCACTGCAGGCTGTGTCAGGGCGCATGTAGCACTTTTCCTCCAACACAGAGCAGTCCATGGAGGGGCTGCAATTACCACGGGCAGGGTTGTGCTCTGTGTGGATGTATCGGGCACACCTGGGGACTGGCAGCCACCTGCGAGGCCGCCCATCTCGAAGCACGCAGACCCCGGATCCCTCGCCCCGCCCCCTGCGCTTCTCCCCGCCCCCCGGCACTCCGCGCGGCCTCCCAAGTTTCTTGGAACTTTGCCTCCCGTGACGCACGCGGTGGTGCAGCGCCCCGTCCTCTCCCCGCAGCCAATGGGCGCTCGGGGGGCCGGGGCAGCCGCCAATCGGCGGCGGATGGACAGTTCCCGGGTCCTGACCGACCTTCACCGCCCGGGGCGGGGGGTGGGGATAAAAGGCCCCGGCGGCGCCGCGACGCGTTCCGGCCACTCCGCGACGCGCCGGCACGGAGCTTAGCGGCGAGGTGAGTGCGGCATGGAGCCGGGAGCCCGCAGCGGGAGGGCGTCCCGCGCTGCGGGGGTCGGAGGGAAGGGGGAAGGCTGAGAAGATACCGGGTTCCCGAGCACCGGGGTCGGGGGGGTTCCGCTCTCCGGGGTGCAGAGAGGCGGCCCCGGCTGCCCGGCTCCTCACGGCGCTCCGCTCCCGCAGGTCGGTGCCGATGCGGTCTCTGCTCGCCGAGCCGGGAGGAAGCCCCCCGCCATGCCTTGGAGCGTGCGGTGGGTCGGCGGCCTGGGTGCCCAGTCGCAGAAGCAGTGCAAGAAATCGTCCTTCGCCTTCTACCAAGCGGTGCGCGACCTGCTGCCCGTCTGGTTCCTGGAGGACATGCGGACCATGGAAGTCTTCCACTGGGAAGACGGGGGCAAGGTGAGCCTCTACTCGCCCTCCGAGGCACTGCTGTATGCCGTAGTGCATGACCACCAGCCCTACGCCCGGCACCTGCTCACTAAGTTCCCACAGAGCGCGCTGGCTGTGCCCAGCCAGAGCTTCAGCTGCTGCCAGGCCTCAGCCCCTCACCTGGCCATGGCTGTCCGTTACAACCGTGTCCGCGTCCTCTTCCGCATCCTCAAGGCCGTGCAGGCCTTCCCAGCAGCCGAGCGGGCCGCCCACCTGGACCGCCAGGGCTGCAGCCGCGTGGAGGGCGGCAAGACGGCCCTGCATCTGGCCTGCGAGCTGGTGCGGCCCGAGTGCCTGCTGCTGCTGTTGGGGCACGGCGCCTCGCCCTGCCTGCGCGACAGCATGGGGAACACCCCGCTGGACACCCTGCTGCAGCAGGTAGGCCAAGCGCCAGCGGCCAACATGCGCGCCAAGCTGCTATGCCTCGACTGCCTCTTCCTCTTCGTGCCTCCGGACCTGCGGTTCGCCATGAAGCAACAACTGCTGGATGACCGGCAGCAGTGGCAGGACTTGCTAGGGGAGAGCCGGTTCCGGTGCCTGGTGGGCCTGGCTCCCCTGTCGCTATTTGTCGGAGCCATGCGTGTCTTGATCAGGACCATTGCACCCGAGCACTTCCCCGAGGCTCTGGACGATCTGCCTCTGCCGCACTTCCTAAAGCCTTTGGACTTGAAGCTGGAGAGCTAGAGGGGATCTCCTGGCCACCTGGCAGAAAGACTTGTGCTGGAAATGTCCCAGTGTGCGAAGCTGCCCCTGCGGCAGCCAAGTACCTGTTTTAATTGGAACTGTCTTTTTTTTAAAACAATTGTATCTGGCACTTTACAATATATTTTATTTAAAGATCCTTGTGGTGACGTGAGGTCTGTACCGCGTTTTATAATAATGTTATACAGCCTGTACAAATGGATATGGGGGAGAATACATTTGTAAATATGTCTAAATAAACCAGCAAAGTATCAGTCAAGCAGCTGAAAACTCCAAAATGACACGTGCCTGCTGACAGCACATGGGGGGAGTATCTGCTAGTTAGGATTTCCCTGTTACATAAGCTGAGCAGTCCTGGAACAAGATGACTCCTTTTTAGCAGCTCTCCTAATACATCTTGGCAGAGATGTGGGCTTTTTTTAAAGGCACAGATGAAAACTTCCTAATCTTGTACACAAAACCAGAGAGAAGACATACTATTAAAACCTCCTTAAACAAGGCTGGCAGGGATATGCAGCTGAGCCAATTGTATCTTAAAACAGGCACAAATAGCAGTTGGCTTCCTTGCAATGTTCTTTCTGTTCCTTGGGGAGAGCCATGCTGAGGGCAGGAGCAGAGCAAAGCTGGCCAGAGCTGCTCCTGCCCCCACAGGAGCCAGGACCAGAGAGCCCTCTGTGCCTGCTGCAGGACGAAGTGCCATCGCTTCAGGCAATGAGGAGGCTGGCATGGGGCATGCAGGAGGGCCAACCTCTGCCCCAACCAGAGGGATTTACTTGGATATGGCAATCTGGCAGCTTTTCATGCAGATTCAAGCTCCCAGTGCCTGTACCCAGGAAGAGGTAACGGCTTTGGTTCACCCCTTATGAGATGCTCCAAGGTACATAAAACATCCTCACAGCTGCTCCAGATGGAAAACCCCTCTAGGGCCAAGGTCCTGTTGCAAAGCTTATGTCCCAAGCAAAGAGTGCAGCATTAAGTTCTTTGCTCTGCAACCTTTACTCTGCGCAATCCTGGGCAGCTGTATTGCTTGGCTCCTGTAAAACTGGCACTGCCTCTCCCTGCTCTGGGAGTGAGCTGTGCTGGCTCTACCATTTCCACGATGGAAATCTCCTAGGCCCCGAAGCTGCAGCATTGCCTCTATTGTTGGAAGGCAGCAGTGAAACTGTAGGGTTTTGTTTCGATGCTTCAAGTTGTAGCCACGGAGCAATTCGCCACTTGAACCATTTTAGCAGTGTAGCTCCCTTCAGAATCATCACAGAACTGATGCACTGAGGGCTGAGGCCACGTTCAAAACATAAATTTCTTTATACATGAATTCATCTTGGTTAGAAAAACATAAATTGTAGAAGGAGGTGCTGTAAGTTATTCTTTCTTCAGCAGAGGAGCAGTATTTCATCTTTAAAAAAATCTCCATACTGCACACACACTAAAAGATTGGCCATACTTCTGAAATTTGAGATGTAAGGAAGAAGACTGCTATTCTTGAACTGATGGCACTGAAAACGTTTCCTAGAAGAGCAAATGTTCCTTGGGAAACCAAGAAATTCAGGCCCCACATTGGAAAGCATGTAACAGCTCTAGCTATTCTCTCTCCAGCTACCTTGTTGATGATAAAAATAAGAACTTGTTATAATAAGCAGCTTAATGAAAAAAAAATCCATGTTAAATTTTTCATTGGAGTACATTTTCTCCAGTGCTTTTGGAATAATGCTGTGGAACTCTTCCAAGACCAATGAAGAGTGCAGCAATCAGGGCTAACTTGCACATGGGAAGTGTCCAGAGGTCAGGGAGGAAGCAGAGATGGGGGGGCTGTGAAAGGTTTACCACTCTTGCTGACAAAGGCATCATGAGACACAGCTACAGGGTGTTGGTTAGCTGAACTGAGTGCTGGAAGATGCTCTGGATTCTTAACTAGGAGGTTAATTACATATTAGAGCAGCATGGCAGCAGGGCAGGGTGTGATCTTACCACCACCTGGATTCTATTAAAAAAATCCTATTGTATAAGTAATGCAGAGCTGGCCCTACCTGTGCTCACAGTGAGCCCGCTGATGGAACAACTCAAGGCCTCCTGCCGCTGTGACTCCCTGCATCCTTCCTGCCAGCTTTCAGGTAATTCACTTTAGTAGACTAATTTACTTTAGCAAACAGAATGGATTCCCCCCTCAGTATGGCGCGATGGGTCCAAAGTCAGCTAATTGCTGTGCCCCTCCTGTTATTCTAGGAGAGAAGTCAAGCCTGTCGCTGCCTTGCTGAGCCCGTGCTGGGATTACTCTGCTGAAGGTCACTGACAGACCTCACCACGTGCGCCCTGCCAATGTGTCTGGTATGCTTCATCTAGCAATGTGGGCAAACCGCACCGGTGACTGTACAGATCACTCACCCAGCTGGGACCAGGCTTGTTTTCAAACAGGCACAGCTTGGAAAGAGGCTGGGGCTTCTCAGCTTTGGAAACAGAAGTCCTCTGTTTGGCCACAGAGCAAGCAATAGCAGCAACAGCTCTCCTCGCAGCAACTTGCCAGCACGCCTGTCCTACGCCACCAGGCCCCCGGGGTCAGGCTCCACAGCCCATTCTGTTCTTTGTCTCTTGGCAATTTTGCTGTCAGCCTTTGCCAATTACTGCCAGTTGCAACACCACTGTCGAGCTTAATAAAGCAAACTGGGACAGTCGTTACATCTCTGCAGATGGGCACTGCCAGTGCTAGAGACAGAGAGCTGACCACAAAGTGTGGGTAAGGAGATTCACCGGGTCCTAACACCACAAGAGCCCACGGGTATGGACATAAACCATTCTGTGTGACCTCACAGATTAATGTAGGCACAGAAGGCATCTTGCTCATCTATGGGAAATGCTTTCAAACGCATACACAGCTGTATAGAAAGCCAGCATTCCTAGCCAGTTCCTCTGAAAGGCTTTCTATCATGAAACAACAAGGAGAGATAATAAATAATTCCCATGTGTTGCACTTTCAAAAAAGAACATTTCTCTGTTACCCACCTTTTAGTACAAACTGATTTTATTTGCTAAGAAGGCCTGAAACAGTCTGATTCTGAAAGCAAGGGGGAGAGAAGCAGTGCGTTACTTTTGCTTTTTTCCTCTTTGCAATCAACTCCTCTCTGCAGCTCCTTTAAATATTTCGGGTGTCACAACATTTAGCCTGCCCAGCACCTGCCAAAGGAGCTCAAGTCTATTTTGATTGTGTGCAACTCGGTTAAAAGATAGATTTAGGATCTTCGACAGTCTTCTTTTATCCAAAATATTAAGAACTTAAAATGATGTGAGCACAAAACTCGGCAGCTTAGTTTTAAAAACCCCCTTTACAGTAACATCTGCCTCAGTGCAACTCCCTGATGTGCTGTTCTGCCATAAAAGCAGGATCGTACCATGGGCTGGTAGGAGTGCTGCCTTTCACTCAGCAGAGATGCAGGTGTTACACACCTGAAAATAACTCCCCTCATGAAGATGCACAGATATAGAATATCATGCTCAAAACCCACTTAACACAGCACAATGAGAACCTGCTGCAAATGGATGAGCATTTGAGACATTTCGAGAGAGAAAGAGGGCTGTTAATGAACAAGCTCCTCCGTGTGGACAACTCCTGCAAACTGAAACAGACAGGCATCGAGTTAAGGAGAACAGGAAGCTGAGCACAGATAGCTGCAGGCAGAGGCCATGGCTATGGCAGGGCTGTAGTTACAGACTGCTTTGAAAATAAAGCTGAAAGTAGGAAGGACAAAGATCCAGTACAAAGGCATGTAAAGGCAGCGACAAGAAATGGGACGTGGTGCCAGGTTTGTTTCCTAATCCGTTTGTCCTATGTCTAGCATTCAAGTTGTACGGGTTTTTGACTTGCAATGTAACAGATCTATTGACATCAGCAGATTATTGGGCATTGCATCACCCATCTTCAGATCAATGCCCCTAACAAGACAAACAAGGCACCCAAGCCTTGTGCTTAATATTTAAACTGTAAATCCTTGCAGACCAACTTTCCTAACACCTTTGTTAGTGGCAGTACTTCCATCACTTGCTGGTGCCAGAAGCTCTCTGAGGTTGATCACTGATAATTCCCACCTGGCTTCAGTGGTTTCTCCTCCACCTGTGTGTGGAAAAGAGACTGCCAGTTCCTTGCTCAGACCACATCAAACCATCATGTACTGTCAAATACAAGAATCACACCTATAATTTTGCAAGGCTGCAGCTTGCACTGGTTTATTCCTGCTCCTTCCACCAAGCAGGTACGCATACATGAGCAGCACGAGAACGGAAGGAGCAGACCTCTCTTGCGAAACACATTTCATCAGTGACAGCAGGAAACAGAAATACAACAGTTTGCAAACTAGGAAACAAAAAAGCACACGCACAAAAAAAAGCAAACCCAAAGCAAGAGAGATTGTTCACTGCTACAAAAAGAAATTCAACTGGGATAAAAAAGGTTCCTTCTTCCCTTGACAGCCTCTGAAAGGGCTGATAGCTTTTTGCTACCAGTTGATAAACGTAAAGATCACATGAATCAACAATGCAAATCTTCAGGAGCCTCAGATGATGACAGATGGGTCATATTTACAGATTATTGCTGAAGTCTGTGGGTTGTGATCCCTGTACTACAAGTCCAATAAAGTCTTAGATGAGCTCTCTCCTTTAGGAGAAGCATTTTAGCCCCAAAATTCAGGCCTGATGCGACTCACCCTGAGTCATCGTGAAACACCTACATAGTTGGGACATGAGCCAGGATCGTGGGCCCACCTGCCCTTCCCTATGCTCCCTACTCAGGGCCAATACGAGGGCAGAAAGCTCCACAGATCCCAGCAGGGAGGCGAGCAGGGAACCAGGCCAGCCAAGCTTTCCCTTAGGCTCCTGTGCTAAAAGCAATGGAAGGAGGCCAAAGGAAGAGAGAGGCCATTACTTCTAGGCAGAAAGCACTTGGCTGCACATCTCTGCCAGGACAGGCAGCAGCTTCCAGTTCTGGAGAGAACACCAGGGAGCCACTGGGCTCTGACTAAGCCCCAGCACCACAGCTCAATTCCTGCAGCCCAATGGCTCCGATGGCAAAGTGCCCATCCTCCCATCTCTTCTCACACACCAGCGACCAGGCAGCATCCTCAGACTCTGGTTCAATTTGAAAGACTGAGTATGCCCATGCTCTCTCTGTTCACACAGCTTCCCTGTCCACGACTGCCCCTCTGCCCCTTCATTCCAGCCATGGTAGTAATTACTGTTTTGATGTAGGGGTGTTCTTTTGTCATCCTGCTGTTAACTCTTTTAATGGTGCAAGTTACAGTAAACATGTTAGAGCATTTCACATTTATATTTTTAATGCAGTGTCAAATGTTCAAAGCAGAATTCTAGAACAAAGCCTAAAATTATAAGTAATTTCTAACTCACTGTAAGCGAGAGAATCAAGTCCCTTGAGCAGCCGAGTTCTGAACGTCCTTTCCTACAAAACCATCTGCTAGCGCTCCCATGCTTTCTCCCACTCCTGTAACAAGGAAAGCTATGAGTTAGTGACTCAAAGTGACAAGGCAGAAGGATGCAAAAGCTCAAACTTATTTCAGTCCGTTGTTAAGGACTGCACAGGCAGGACTACAGTCAACAGCAGGCTGACAAAATGGTCTTGAGCTACTCAAGGAGGTGACTTGAGGCTGCTTGTCCTAGGGCTGGGAAGCCACTGCATCGGCAAGGAGACAGGACAGACACAAATATTTGCAGGCTTGCCCAGCAGGAGGGATGCTAGGACCTTAGGGACCACAGAGCTAAAGAAAAGTACTGACAACACCACAGGGCTTCACTTGACAGCAGGGAATTGGTGAGATGAGATGGATGGACAGACCTCTGCCAGCGATAGCTGCAGCAAACACTTGGCCCCAGCAGCGTGACGAGAACCATCACTGAACTCCCAATGCTGGAGAGGGAAACACGCTAACAGGAAAAGAGCAGCACGCTGTCAGGTTTGTCTTCTTCAGATGCCCAAGGTTTGACTCAGCAGCAGCACTGGGGATGTGGTTATACCAAGAACACCTGGGCAGAAAAACACCCTCTGAGACAGATATGAGGTGAGGAGTTGCTGGGAGGCAAGACCAGTGAGTCAGCTGCTGATTCATTTGTTGGATAGAATATTTCAAGGACAAAACTTTAGCTGTGGTTGTGCACGTAGTGCCCAGCTTGCCTCCACTAAGGAGAACTCGAGAAGTGGCTGTACTGTTGGAGCTCTGTACAGCCAGGCAGACCATGGGGCTAAGCACCACAACATCTGTGCCATGAATGCTGTGAGGACCTGAGGCCCTCATCCTTTGGTACCACATGGTGTCAGCTATGCTTACACAGCCATCAGCCATCACATCTCCTCCCCTACCAGTTTACCAAGTACACAAAGCAGTTACAATCCCAGCTCCTCAGCTGGAGCTTTTTCCTCAAGCGATGTCAGCAAATGCTGTTTATCACCAGTGGTCTCTGGCTCAACAGTCACCCTGTGGTGGCTGGTAATCTTCAAGTTGCACTCAAGTGAGCTACCAGTCTTGTCCTTGTTCTGCAACAGTCTGGTCTATGCTGTCCCTACAAACAACATTTTTGCTTGTACGAGTCAGAGAGCTGTCAAGCAAACATCTTTCCCTATTCTCCAGCTAAGCCTACGTGGGCAGAAAAGAGCCACAACCCTCCATGCTCTGTTCTAACAGCAAGACTCTAAGCTCCAGTTCTCTTTCCTACTTCTGCTGAATGATGGGAGGTGAAGAGAGGAGCAAATTGCTTTGTTGCCCTGACAGCGAGGGAGTAACTTTAGAAGTGAGTGCCAGGCAAAAGGGAGGAGTAATTCAGAACTTGGCTCTGCCCACCTCCGACTCATGGGAAAAGTGTTGGTTAGAGAATGCTGTGCTTTCTAGGGGATGCTAAGCAGCACTGAACATTCACTTCGGGAGGTGACAGATCCCAGCTGGTAGTCTGGATCTGCGTGCATTCACCTTTTCAGCATTTGCAGTTCATGCATGGAGAAGTGGCACTGTGCTGTGCCAAAGCTTGGGCATTGAGCTGCAAGGGGATTCGGAAGTCTTTTGTTCCAGAATCGAAAGAACTCTTTCCTGCCTACTGCTTAGCATTTGATGCTTTAGAAACTGGTTGCTCAGATACCAAACAAATCTTGTGCAGGCTCCCTGTTAAAACAAAAGCAGAGAAATGTATGCAACCATATCCCTGCTTTAGACTGTGACCTTACCAAGTTCCATTTGTTATTTTAGGCTACAATGAAGCTTTACTCAGACATAGATCTGACACTGATGCAGTGACTCTGTAGGACACATCCTTTGCAATGGGACACACACTGAACCTTCACTATTATAATGTGACAAGCACCACAAGTATCCCTGATGGCCTAGGCATTAACTGTAGTGTGGCACAGAGATGGTGTGCCCTACCTTTGTTAGGGTCTCTGTGAAGAGACAAGCCCATTTGGCTAGCTGAGCCAATGGCTTTTAGTTCGGCTAGTGGGCTGCACTGTGAGAGCAAGTCTTGAGCTCAGAACCTACAGAGAACCCATATCCTTTCAAAACATTATCAAGACATTAAGCTCTAACATGATGATTGTGGCATTTTCAGCTGCCTTCCTAGTTTCCTAATCTCTGCAATGGGAAAACACTGCTTTGTTGCTTACTCCTCTGTTACCGTAGAATGTACTTGCCCTGACCATCGTGCTATCCTCAAGCACACACCCTTGCTGTAAACTGCAAGCTTGACACTCAGCTGAACTTCTGGTTAATGAGTCACACCACCCTGCTCACCAACCAGGTTTACACCTTTCTGAGGAGTGTTTGGAAACCACTCCCGAGGACAGGAAGTCTGTCAGCAGCAAACCTTCAACTTCTACTTTCTGTTTGCGTGCCCTCCCACTTCACCTGACTATAGGTAAAGACAAATTGTTTGCTTCAGAGTGCTGCTGCCCAAAGAAGACACGGAGAATGATGTGATGGCTCACTTTGGTGCAGAACAGAAAATAAAAAATAAAGGGTAACATGACATAGCTCAGGCCTGATGAAGACAAAAGCTGACACTAGACATGAGCATCCACTTGTGGAAGGATAACCTCTGGGAAGAAGGATTATAGAAGGAAGCACCTAGAGCCTGACAAAATGGACATCAATGTGAGACATGCATATTCTGCACCTTCAAAGGCTCTTTCTGCTAACAGCACTCACATCTACCAAATAGGACAAAAAGGCACAAATACTCAGAAAGAAAAACAAAATGATGCCATTTACATTAAAAAACAAAACAAAAAAATCCAGCAAAGCAAGAAAAGATTAAATGGGTGTTCTCACCCCTTGACGTCCTTACAGGGATTGTTCCTTCCCTTTATCCAGTGCTAGATGACTCACAGAATGGAACTGCCACCATTTCCTACCAAAGACAGTAGCAGAGCCTAAAAAGCCCTATTAACGAGGACATATTTCCTGCCATTAAGATTCTCCTTCACTCGCTCTTCTTCCATAGGTCAGAATTATTCTCTTTAGCATCCCCTGGAACAATCATATCCTTACCCCAAGTGGCATCCATGTTAAAACTTTATGAGTCGCTGCCAAGAAGAAACACTTGGTACCTGGCTATCACTTCAAACAAAGTAGATGCATTTATTTTGCAAACTCTCCTGCCTGGGATGGCTTCCAAAAGCATCCTTTGTTTGGCTGAACACAAGCAGAGCTGCCTCCAGAGATATCATATGGTGATACCTTAGATCCTACTAATAAGGTTCCCAAAGCCATATTCACATCCATTGTAGGGAGAGCTTTCCCTATAGATTTATATAGGGCAAAATATGAAAGACAAGTGTTCCAACATTCCCTACCTTTCTGGCTCTGTTTAGGCCCTTACAAGAACTGGTCCTAACAGGTACGACAGCAGAACTCAGGGACTGAATGAAGCAGAGCCTTTTAAGTGAAAGCTGAGCTCATCTTGCTCACTATGCTTTGAAAAACTCATCTGAAAAGACATGGACTCTCTTGCTCATTAAAAAACAAAACAAAAACACACTGCACTTCCCATCTTAAAAGTTTATTATTAAAATCAGGTTTAAGATGCTACCATATTGCAAACAGCCAACACTGGTGAAAAGTGTGCTGCAAAGGACTATGGACAAGGGTGTATCAGATCAAAAGTATCACAAAACTGTACTGGCATTAACTTCCATTTACACAAATAGCAGAGCTTAAGTAGAAGGAGCAGCTCTGCTGCCTCCTTGGACCTCAACTCTTGGTGAACAGCAATTAAAATAGCAAGATGGGAAGGAAGGAAAGGTCACAAACAAAACACTCAGAACAGGCTCTACAGAGTCCCGTGTTTTCCTCCCAGCAATGTTTTGTATGGGCGCCATGTAATCACGCAGTTATGCATGGAGGATGGGAGAAAGTTCCCCGCACCAGGCAAAGAACAGGATGAAAAGAAGTCAGCAGGTTTTAAGAGCAACAGGATTCAGCTCTCCATTTATCTGTTCTCAGCACAGACAAACATTTCAGATTTCTATTGTTGCTCTTTTAAATGCACACCTCACGCTGACAGTATATTGTTAAGCAGCTAATTAGAACTGAAGCCTGAGATCTCCCCTACACAAGCACCTCTGGCATCAATGTTAATATTTAAGAAGGTTGGCATTATTATTACAGTAATTATAAAGTGAATTAACAGTGGTAAACCTGTTATTTCCAAGCATTTCACCAATCACTTCCAGTGCTCTCCCTAACTTAAAATAATTGACTTCCACCACAGCACAGTGGAACTTGGTGCAGATCTGCTGGTTCACGTTTGTTACTCCCAATCTGGAGTGCTGGGCGCAGCTCATGGAGGGAACAGACTACACAGCCCATCTGTTGAGGCAGAGCACAGATTTAGCAGGACAAGCGTGGGAGCTGAGCAAATAAAATCTCCGTCATTCTAGCACTCACCCTACTTTGCACTTCCAGTGATCAGCTGGCTGCTCTGTCCCCTCTAAAAACCAGGGACTGTGGGGTTTCTTGCTGGCAGTTCCACTCCACCTCCTGCAGCACAAGTGAATTCATTCTTTTTCAGACACGCCCCGGCTGCTTCCCCAGGCGCATGCAGCAGGCAGCCTGCTGGGCACTTCCCTGGAGCTTCCCTCCAGGTCTTTTATTTCTCTGATTGTGCTCTAATTAACTTGACTTTTCATCTGACCCAGGTGAGCTTTGCTAAATTTACCCAGCACATGGCTAGGCAAGATACAGCAATGTAACAACTTCAGATAGGAATCATCTACCGTGTATTCTTACTGTATGCTTTACAGATATAACATCTATACCATTTCACCATTCCAATACAAGGTAATAATAACACACATGTTCTTCCTGGAAGAGGCTCACTATGCTGATGAGGCCCCAGGTTTACATCACCAAACCAAAGTATCCAGTCAACTTGTGCAAAATCAAGATGGTAAATACAGGACGTTGATGAATTTCTGTACACATCTTTTAGCATAAAGTTTTCAAGCACAAGCGTGTAAACTTAAGACTTCTTCCTTTAGCTGTATCTGCTGTAAGTGAATCTCAACTAAGGTCATGAGAAAGTTTCTCAAACAGATCTTTACTACCTGTACAGTTTTTCCCCCCACCAGCATCAAGTAGGATTTTAACTTTATGGCTAGTGTAACAGCTTTAATAGATGTTCAAACAGCCTTTGAGTCAGACAACCTCAAAGACCAAGCAAATCATAACAGTAATTTCACCTAGCTTCCACCATGCCACAGTCTTATCTGCAATTGAACCCCAAACCTCTCTCCCTATCTTCATTTTGAGTGATGAGAAAGCCACAGTTATTTCTGTGATAAACCTATAGATATCACCATTCAGCACTGTAGGGAGATAATTTATCTAGATATTTTAATCATTATCAGAGGAGCTCTGGCTATAGTACTTCACAGAAGATAATGACTGCAACTCAACTTTCACTTTCCACTAATTAAAATCCAGTCCTCTAGATTACAAGTTCACTTCTGTTCCGGGAGAGTGCCACGGTTATTTTTAATTGGAGTAAATCAGTATCAACCAACCAGGGTGATATACCTAGTTTGGCATGGGATACAGCAGCTCTCTTTGCTGACTACTTGTTGCCATAATACATGCCAAGTTTTACTTTCAGGAAGGCTATAAGAGGAATAAAACCCGCACCATACATTCTATGCTTAATTAAGTGTCTTTAATTAAGATCTTATCTCTTTACTCATGAAGGCAGGGTTAGGATATGGATAGGCCTGGTTAATGGAAAAACTAAAGACCAGAGATTTTTCACCAAAGTAATTAGTAGACCTGCATATCTTCACAGATTATTTATACTTCTGTAGTGGCTAATTAAAAAGGCAAACCCACAGGCATTCAGGCAACTGAACTGCAGGCCTTTACATTCATAACATCATTTACTGAAAATCTCTCCAGAACTCCAATAGAAACAACTAGCTCACTCATTAAGGGAGCATTTGTGAGGAAAGCAAGAAGATAAGCCAGAATGCCATGCTACTGAAATAAGCCAAGAGCGCCTTTGAGACACTTGAGCACTCAGCTGTTGGGAAAGCAATGCAGGAGAGTTAGAGCTGTGATCTTCTGACAGTCGCACATTTGGGAGGAAGCGGGTTTCTTGTACATTGCACCAAAGATGCTCTTTGCAGAGGTACAAACACTTATGCCAAATTCTCTGTGCCTGTATAAATAAACCTATCTTTAAACAATGACATAAAGTCATAATTAAATATTCTTATTATCATTTTCTGAGCAGTAACAGCGTTTCCTAACAACTCTATTATCTCAGGCAATTAAAGTATTGTGACATTTTTTAGTGAACAACTTGCTTTGTACCATTTAACATTATTTCATTCTACTTCTTATTGCTGCAACACAGAAAAACAAGAGTTATTTATGTATCTACATGGGTGTTTCACACCAACTCACCTCGGGCATCTGAACTTCCGTAAGCGGTGACATAAGGATCACTGTTGTATAACAGAACAGGCTGATGCTGTAAGAAGACTAGAATTTCCCTGCAGGAACCAACGGAAGCAGATGAACCAGTTTGTCAAGATAAAAGCTATGGTAATTAGTAAATACGCTGCCATCTGAATTTGAACAGGATTCTCATAGCTGGAAGCAGGCATCAGCGTCAGAATTGCCATTAAGCATGGCTACACCTTCTTGTGAGAAGCTACACAGGTCTTGGCTCTGTCAGAAAACAGCTCTCCTATGTGGGAAGTGAAGGCAATGGTGTTTTATATGCCTCAAAAGCAGTTACAGTTAAAAGCCAGAATCACAGGAAGTCTATCAGAGCTTACCTGAATTTTAGAACGCAAAGAAGGGTACGGTTACAGTACCAGGTACAATCACCTGTTTTCTGCTTGAACATTTTGTTACCATTTTATCCTGGGTAATAGTAGGATAGAGGTTTCGTAAGCATGTCTTTCTTCAGCAGCAAGACAACTTCCAGACAAACAGAACTCTTTGTGAACCATATGACAGATGAGTCTTACCACAGTAATTTATTTCTTAAAAATCTAGTTTATTGCACTTGTCTCAAAGCACAAACAAAACCCAAAAACTAAATACAGAAAAAAAGGGAAAAAATATATCCTAGTTTTAATGAAGCTACCCTAGAAAGTAGTTGAAAAGAGCTCTTGACACCAATTTAATATTAACGACCATAGCAAGATACGGTATTATACAGTTAAACAAACAACTAGCAAGCTCAAACCATCACTAAGATGACTTTGAATAACGTAATAGAAAAGTGTCACTATTAAGTAATACCACTGTACTTAAGGACCCGGAGCTTGGCAAGGTGCAAAGAAGTACTCATATCCCTGCTCCAAAGTGGCTGACACGGGAGCTGCCAAAATACACTTCTAAGGTGAATTTCAGCTTCTCTGGGGTCCTCAAGATACCAAGCTGCGCTTGCAGAAAACAGACTGGTTTACTTCATGAATCAACCCATTACAATCCACTGCCAGGCAGGCTAAAAAAAAAAAACCTTCTGGAGTAATCACCACATATGGATATCGATGAGGTAAACATCTAATCTGTAAAAGGGAAATAAATCCTGCCTCCCTGTAAGACTGAAAGATCAGACTGAGACCTGACAGCCAGTATCGGAAGTGGTACTAAAAAGAATAGCAACACGATGTGACATAACTTGGTTCTCTCTCCACAGATGTACATTCTCACCTTGCACCACGTTTGTTCCATGTTTAGTGCAGTACATGCACGACCTATTCTGAAAAAGAACAGAGGTTAAAAAGAAAACATCCTTCTCCATACGTGTTAAGTTCTCAAAACAGAAACATCCCCACAATTTAACACCCGGCCTTTTTCTGAAGCTGGCTCATTTACAGTATTGGTTAGCAGCTGCTTAAACATTCTGATGATTTATACCCTTAGAACGAATACAAAATAACTCTTCCACCTACATACTGAACTCAGGTTCTCTCATCTATAGTTCTATTGCTTAAAAAAGATGAGGTATCTTTCAAAGAAGATTTAAAGAAAAATAAACTGCAGTGACTAACTTAGGTTACTTCCAAGTTCATTACATACCTCTGCTGCAACATCCGTAAGCATAAGACACTTCAAAATTTAGCTAACATAGCTAAAAGTTACAATATTGTTAAGTATTTTCTTACAATATCACAATTTTAATGGGTTATACAGGTAATTCTATCAATTACCATTTTACTTTTAATACATCTGCGTTTGGTACTCAGAACAATTTGAGTCCAAAGGTTAAAGCACTGGCTGGAGGCACAAACGTAGCACAACAGGTATCATGAAAGCTGCTTTGTACATTCCTACTTTGTACTACAAACCCAACATGCAACTTCCTTCTTTTCCAAAGTGGGACTTACCCCTCAAAAACTGTCAGCTCCCTGATGGCTGTGTGAAATGGGGAAAGTTCCCTTGATATTATGTGCAATCCAAACTTCTCATGCTAGAAACAAAATTTCTAGACATTGAATGTTAGTATAGCCTTGCAGATATTTATATGGAAATGGACGAAACTAAGCTCATTTCAACATCAGTGCTGCAAAATCAGGATGTTCTAAGATCTCTCTAAGAAATACCTTCCTTTATTTTCTTCCATGCTGCAAGGGAAAAATCATTCTAAACATATACAATAGTTGAAAAGCATTTCATTCAGTTTGGAGTTCCACATAAAAGAAGAAATTGAGAAATATTTAATGTTTCTGATGTAGAGAAATATTTAATGCAACAGAATTTCTTCTCAAAGTAAGTACACATGTATTAGTGTGCATGCTATTGTGAAACAGTCACTTTCACTGCAGATTAAGTTAAAGAGTTAAAGAGTTATGTTTCCAAAGGAGCTGCTACAGTAGTACAGTATAACAACTGCAGTATGCCACACCTAAAGAGTCTCCCAAGAGAGACTGGAACAAACATCAGAACCCACAGCTTAGAGGCTATTTAACAGGTCAGTTTTTTAATACAAAAGTGCTAATATCACAAGGTCCAGTATGAGTGGCTTTTACATCCAACATTCTGTACATACATTACAGAAGTTCTATATGCTCTTCTATTTCTTTCACTGCTTCACAAGCTTGAGGGACTTCATATCACTTCCCATTCATCTTCAAAATCATCAGTGTGAAGCAGAACAGAAGTGTCGTTTTTCTGGTGGTTATGGGAATGGCTAAAGGTCTTCGTGAGGCGCTGGAGAAGGGATCCTGAAGTACTGATCGCCCACAGCTCATCCAGAGGGGTCACTGCAAAGCATAAATTAGACATCTTATAATAAAAGCAGAAGGGTCCAATTGTAAACATTAAATTAATAACATTTGCATTTATCTTTTTTCTAATTGTACCTAGGGAAGGTTTTTACTGATGTGATAAAAGCACCTTGATGAAACTGCCAGGCCACGAAGCTCCCCCTGCTCACAGTCAGCTTGAGCACCATCAGGCAGAAATCAAAGCAGACATCACAACGTTTCTGAATGATCACACAGAACCAACTTGCCTGTTAAATGTGTGACATTTCCAGGAATCTTCTTCCAGTAATCACCTGCTGGATTCTTGTCAGTAACACCATACCGACGAGCTACATCTCCGTTTGGACAGCGTGCCCAAACGGTCCTCGTACTTATAGCCAGCTCACATGCCTGCAAGCCTAAAGATAATCGGCCATGAAATAAAATAATCACAAGCTTTCTTCTGTATTAAATATACTCACTGAAAAGTTTAATAACACACCGAGACTGTAGTATTTCTATATATTCTTATATTAATATTAGAGAAGCACTTTCCATTATAAAAGGCACAAAGAAATAACTAAATCTCCCATAGGCTTTCTAAGAAAGGATTGGCAAGATGACAAGTCAGGACGGCATTTTTCCTTACACTAACTTCAGGGGAGTTGAACAGAGAAGGTTCAAATAGCATCTGAGCTTCTGTGTAAACAGAACATAAGAATGAAGGCCACTTGCAGTAAACACAGAGGCTTTTTAATCACAGACACTGTGTAGACACTGCATCTATCTACTGACCATACTGATCTCACACTGTGGATACACTTTGCTTTGTGGCCATAGCCACAAGCAATGACCAGATAGTCTTCACAAACCTATTTCTGGAATCTCCACTGTATTTTACTACCAGATGGTGAAATCTGACAGTTATAACATTAGTTTGCCTAAAAATGGTTAACATCACAGACATTGTGGACATTAGTGTTTGGTTGGTTTGGTTCTTTTTCATTCCTCTTTACAATAAAGCAAGTTCTCTGCAACTGAAGTGCCATGCACTTCTGCAGTGAAATACCTTTACAAAGCAGGCAGAGTCTAATAAAAGGTTATTTAGAAAGGAGAAACTAAAATTTAATTTTACTTAAAGGCAAGGCAAAAATAATTACTTAAATCAGAATGCATCCAGTACACAGGATTAACAGAAAGATGTGCAAAATAGCATTAAGTTTCTGTTAGCCACATCCAGATGGGAACACCACGTTGTATCACTTTTCAGTACAAAACTTCCCAAAGCACAGCAGCTTCCTATTGCTTAGGAACACTGCTTTAATCCTAACTTAAGGTAAACATGCCATTTATTAATCCAGTGGCAGCAGCCTGAAATAACGCACAATAGAAATCCATGCCAGAATCAGATTTCTCTTCAGTTGACTATACAATATGTTTAAGTAAAATCAAGATCTTCTTTAAAAGACAATCCTTATCAAGCACTTTACAGAAGTTTCTATAAATAAACATACTGGACTGCTGAGAAGCATATCTAATTAATACATTGCCACCAAACTTAAAACACAACATGGAAAAAAAAGAAGTCACAGTGAGAAAACAGCAGAAAGCACAAGGAATTCATGCCTTAGTTCTTCTTTTTACCTGGTATGTGTTCCCAGTCGGTGCCTACAGGCATCTCCTCTGTAATTCCCACTCGTACATGCACATTCCATTTGCTGTCGATGGCCCACAGCATCTGATCATTTGGACTTGAATGAATGCTGACCAAGTTGATTCCTACTGGCTATAAAATTCAAGTGCAGTATTTAAGTTTTGTACCACTATATATAATACAGACACTCGATACTCACAGAAGCACACAAAATTTGTGAAACATTCACTAGAGACTAAAGATATGAAGAAATTTGACTTTTTGTCATTAGACAAATAACCAATTTTTCCAAAGTTCTTCAAAAATCTCTTCCTAAATAGAGAAGGAATAATGAATGGTCAGATGAAGTTAATGATAAAGATACTCCTATGTGATGTTCAGCATCTGAGTAATAATATCAGTATTTCCTCAAACACTTATCCCAATCATGCAGTGTCAATTCCAAGTCACAGAACTATAGAATGGGCTGGGTTGAGAGGGACCTCAAGGATCATCAGGTTCCAACTCCCTTGCTGAAGAGAGAACTCTTCCACCAAAATGTAGAAAGAATAACATTTTACTATTAACTTCCCAAAAGCTTTCCTGACATAACTAAATCTCTCCTGTATTCCTAAATACACATAACCTGCATATCTCTGAGGTCTGAATGTCTCATCTTAGCAATGATACAGTGAACTGCCTTCTTCCCCACATGTCATTTTACAGGAATACAGCTGTGGAATTCACCGCAGCCCACTGCAGTACTGGAGCAGCCACACCTGTAGAATATCCGCACCATTATCTATTGGCAAGCCCAAGGGACACACTCCTCCCATTCTCCTTTATTCTATTTGCTCTGATGGAAATTTGTCTTAACTACTGGCAAAAATCAGTTTTACTGACCACAGAATTTTACAGACATTGTAACAATGATGACAATTTTGTGGCTGATATATTTAGCTAGCAGGTTTAGTGAATGCAAATATCCCCTTGGTGGTGGAGAGGAAAGGGAAAGCCACACACTTTAAATAAAATGCAGATAAGGAGTTTTCCTCCCCATCAACTTAACAAAAGTTCCCCCAAAGGCAACAGTAAGATGCCCTGAAATATGTCATCATCTGACAGAAGCACTGCATTTCTCACAGTAACATCACAGGCCTAAGCTCAATAGCCAGTGTGACAAACCTAAGAGCAAGCAGCCCTTTGTATGTATAAACAAAGAGGAATACAGAATCATAATCTCTGTGCTTATATGAACACGCAACCCAATGCCAGATGGGCCTTCTGTGTACATAACAGTTACCTACTTTGTTTTTGCTTTTGAACTTGTGCTGCTAACATGGGTCTGATCCAGCTATAACCAAGTTTGACTTGAAACTCTAAACCAATCCTGTCTATTTAGGTTGTAAGGCCATTGACGGACTGTCTTCTCATGTGTGTGCTCTCATCAGGTATTTGCACGTGTTGGGAACATGGAGCTGGTAGAGACTTGACGAAATGTTTGCATCTCTGGTCACGGTAAATTGACATAGGCTGCAAGTTGAACACTTACAGGAAAATGCTATTTGTATTGAATACATAGAATATATAAGTACCTAGTTACTTCCAAGTTGTTACTCTGTCATGTTACAAATAAGCTACCGGATGCCAAAGGAAAAAAAAAAAAAAAAACAGCAAAACCCAAACAAAAAACCAGCCTCCAACACCATCGCCAACCCTCCCCCCAAACCCCATACACTGACATTGAGGAAAGGGAAAGAAAGAAATGAAATAACCCATGGAATATGCCCTGTCCTGCTCCCTCTACACCTGCAGTCATCCTCACACCTGCCCCCCTTCCTCTTTTCTAATTTGTCTCTTTCTATGATTACTTTGATTCTGACTCCATACTTCAGCCTGCTCATCTCCCCACATCACTGCCATGCAGCGCAGCTCACCACAGTGTTGCTTCCAGCTTCATCACATCCCTCTCTGTATTTCTGCTGTTGTGGTCCCTGCTTTCAAGGGAGCTGTGCAATTAATAGTAGCTTGTGCAGACTGAGTTACTACATGCAAACTGTGAAGAGCAGCCTGGTGTGACCCTTGTTACTGATCTGTTGGGATTTGTGCACCTTGCTCTCCACTCTTCCATATCAGGATAGCATTCCTCTCTTCCTCTATCGTTCACCTAAAGGAGAACTCCCTTAGAAATAACTGGAGGAATATTTCCATCCAGAAAGACTTACTGAGTGCTTATACCTAGCTTCTAAGCCTATGCATTACTATGGAATTACAGGTTCTGCAAGCTAGGTAAAGCAAATAAAGTGTCCCAAAGGGGCTGCATGAAAGGAGTTGCACAGCAGACAGCTAGGCAGCTTCTGCTTCAACTGCAGGCTTAAGTATAATCAAACTACCTCTACCCAATCCTGCAGCACTGATGTATTTAAGAAACAAATGGAATTTATGGAGTCCTAAGAAAATCTACAAGCTTGGACAAAAATGTTTGTCATTCTTTGGCTTTCTTTAAATAAACTCCTGTTTTCTTTTTGAGTTTTCCCACTTCTCTGGCTATTCTGCTTTTGGTTTCTCATCCTTTCTCAAGCTACTTAGTTCTTTCTGACAAACTTGCATCAAGGAAACAATCCTCCTACTCACTGACATTATAAAAGATCCAGGCAAGACACTGATGGCAGCATCCAATGCTCTTAGAAGAGGAGTCCCTACTCCACTGCAGCTTTCTGATGTGCCACAGGCAGTAAAGGACAGGACAGCTAGTGATGTGGTGATACCCAGCTCTGGGAACAAAGCAGTGACAAGACACAGGGAAACAGGGACAGGCAGTTCTTAGAGGTGTTAAACACATCAGACGGCTACACATCATCCACAAATACACATCCTCCTGACCTCTGGTCTTGCACCTTAGTTACAAGATCCTCAGTCTCTCTCCATCTTTTGCTAACAAAGAGTTCCCAATACAGCATGTACTGCCACTCAAGCCAACTATGTACTTTTCAGTACTTAAAGTTACACGCCAAGAGCTGTGAATATCTTAATTGTCTGCTATAAATAAGAACAATGAAAAATAGTCTGCTAGCACTCAAGTGTCTGATGACAAAACAGTGCTGACAAAATGAAGCAAACTTGAAGTTGTCCATTAACCTTATAATTCTATGCAAATCATTTCCATTCCTTCTGCAGACCACAGAGAAAACTTCAGTGCAAGCCCTCTGATTAAACAATGGAATCAAATAAAATCCAAAATAAGAACTAACGCAGTTTTCATCCTTGAACCACTACTCAGAAGTCTTGTCTTACTGTAGCTGCTTCAGTCACAGATGGACCCAAAACAGTTCCCTGTCAAGGAGAAAAGACCAAAAGTGCATGCATCATCAAAAAGGCATCAGAATATATTCCAAGTCACTTTTCAGAACTATAGTCTACGTATCAGCAGGCCTCCACTATCTCTTTTCTGCTGCAAATAGCCAGGATGAGAAAGACTAAACATAATGTTCTCAGCCTAAGTCCCCTTTCCCTCTTTTTTTATTTTTAAAATAATGGTTTAGTGGTTACAAGCAGCACGGATGTTCTACTCACATTCAAAAGACAGAAAAACCTTCAGATGCTCCAGGCCAGGATGAAAGAGTGTCACATCTGAGATATTTCCCCCACTATCAAGCACTATCCATAGATCAGACTAATACAGCTCTTTTGATGGCTAACAGACACCCAGACCTTATAAAGTAGCACGACAAAGAAAGAATACAACTTAGAGAGGTTCTGTAATATAAACCTGACTACTGCACGTTATTTTCAGAGCTCCATTTGAAAGATGGTGAAAGAGTTTTACAACCACTAGATCTCAAGAAAGCACGAGCAATGTGAGAGCAGTACCGAACAGAATGGTTTGCATTCAGTCTTCAAGGAGAGCAGATTGCTAAATTAATTACCTCTTTTTTTCCTCTGTGAAGTTCAAGGCAGTATACAAGAGCAGGAAAGATTACGAATCTATGTTTAGTCTTCCTGGAAGCCACATGTTTTTCAGTAATGCTGCCATAGAATTGTCACAGATTATTTATTGTCTGGAAAACTAGAGCATTATTTTCCTCAGGAGCCTTACAACAAGCAGCATGACTCCTTCCCCCGCTCTTAGCCTTTAGTGAGTAAACAGACCACAGTCTTAGCTCCATACCTCCAGTTAATGGCTAGTGTAACCAAGAAGAAAGGGCAAAAAGGCATGGAGACTGTTTTCTTGACCTTTTAGTTTTTTATCCCAACCGTTTTCTCACAGAAATATGCAAGAGACTACAACAACACATGGCATCAATTCCTAGAAAAGGTCACACCAAACCCATGCGACTATTCAACAAACTAAAGCTCTAGCAGGTCCATAACATACCTCCAGAATATTTAGTACAACAGCTGCTCCTCACAGGCAATGAAAATATTACTATTGTTACTATCACTAATGCAAAGCATTACAGCACTAGCTAAAAGAAATACAGGCAGACTGCAAGAGCTCGGATTTGAGGCTGTTAGTGGTATCGAGCAACTGCAAGTACAAAAAGGAAAGCTTCTCACTGTTCCCATTTCAGTGTTAGCTGAGTCTTGTCAAAACGCAAATTAACATCTTATTTCAGAAGGATTTGCAAAAATCCTCTGCTCGGTTTTCTGAGCGTGCCTCATTTTGTGTATCCACTTTGTGAACCGAGGCTTCTGGCGCTGATAACAATTGCTATCGAATGTGACAGGCTACACGTGTGCTTTTTCTGATGATAGCAGTGCCTTAAAACAAATGCCAGAAGGCCAGAACTCCAAAGCAGTAAAATGCAGTGAAATACAGTGACAACAGTTGCTCCTAACTTGCAGTAAAAAGGGAGACAGTCAGCACTGAGCAACGGACATGAAACAACTTTAGTAAAAATGCTTGAAGTGCATTTTTTTTAGCATCTAAAGTATGGTTTTCTATAACCTACAAGAAAGATGCACGTCTATGAAGAATAGTATATATTTGAAGTTAAACATTGTGGCATTCTGAATAAGCTAAGCAAAACACTCAGCAGCAGGAGCTTTGATCCCATATGCTTATTCGCAACCCACCTCAATACAACTAGTGTGACTGCTGCCAAATGCAGTTTTCCTTTACCTCTTCTTGAAAACAGTGGGGAGAGGATTTTCCTGGAGGACTACTAATGACTTCAGGAGGCTTCACATGAGTAAACAGATATGGAACAACAGACCAGTCTTGTCTATAGGTAACTAGAAGGTTTAATGTGTGTTTTACCTCTCAATCTAAATATAATTGATCTAATGAAAGATAGCTCCTGTACATCTCTTCTTAGCACCACGCCAAAGTAGAATTCACAGCAGTGCACAAAGACCTCTACACAACAGTTAAGTAGAGCAAGTTATTCTGTGCTAGCAAAAACAGTCTGGAAAGAACAGTCATGTGGATTATGCACCAGAAATAACAGTTTTCCACAGCAAGTATTTTCAACACTAGTGTGGATGATTCTGAAGTACAAATGACAAAGCATTCCCAGCAGAAAAATTCCTCACCCTCCAAATATTCAGTCCTTGCATAATTGTTTCAAAAGAGCCCCTACTACAGTTCAGCTTTGATTTTGGCATCTATTAAAAAAAAAAAAACAACCATGCTCATCACTTCCTCCTGCGAAGCACCACTTAGCAGAGAACTGGCCTGAACAGGAACCTCGCTGAAAAATGCAAATGCAGAGCAGGGTAAGAAAGTCTCCAGATTAGCACTGTGTGTTCTGTACGGTAAGGAGAGCTCAAAGATAGGAAAGGAAACAAAGGTCTGACAACCATTTCTAACCGACCTCTGTAAGGCATAACCACTCTCCTTAGGCCAAACATAGATTATGAAAAATAAAGGTATCGAGAGGAAGTCCACTGTGCGCTCACTTCTGCACACAGACAGAATGACAGAGAAATGTCTCAAATTTCAAATGCCATTTCTAGCTAACAGTTGCTCCTTAGTTGTAAGAATTTTTGAATAACAGTGAAAGTGTGAACAATCCATAATTCAGTTCTGTTCTTTTGGTGTGTGTATGGAAAAGACAGAATTCTTACTGACCTCGGGGAGGCTACCTTCTCTCAGCTGCGATATCAAGCTTAAAAGAGAAAGACAATCAGATGGCTGTTAGTGGGAACAGTAATAAAAGATTCTCTAACTTGAAAGGCCTATATTGCAAGAGTTCATTTAATGGCAAACTGAGTTAAGCAGCACTCTTCTGCTGACCCTGGGAGCTACAAAGAACCAACAAAAGCTTTACGCAGCAGTCGAGCAGTGAATGTCTTTTTAAATACCTGACCAAATGGTGGAAGGAAGTTATTTCAATAAACCTCTTGATTTAGTAGAAGAGCTTTTACAATTTCATTTTCTATGAAATTTTGCTTATGAAAGAGCACAGAGTAGTAATTAAGCAAATTGCAATTAATAAAATGATTATTTTTAGACTAAGACAGTTTACAAGCAATAGATGGCTGCAGCTCATTACAAATATTTGTCCTCATCCTTGCATCCATTTCTCCTCTTAAATAAAAGTTCTATGTATCCCACAGAACACTTGATGTAAATTTCAAAAAGCATTTCTCAAAATCAGATTCTTCTTCAGCATCTTTTTCAGTATGTGCCCAAAATCAAACCCCAAACTTATTAAGAATTACTTTCAAAGGGACCTTCAACTTTTAGCGATCTGTCAAAGCAATGTTTCAAGTGAAAGTAATTTTTAACCTCTAATCAACCTGCACTCTCTAATAACCCAGGTTAGTCTTATTGACTGTATTGATTTTGTCTTTGATTTTTGATTCTTTCTTTAGATGACACGTTTAAAAAGCATTACATTTAATGAACAAACATGCACCCACGTACACACATACTCCATAATATCTACGTTAATATTTATGCTGCTTGCCCATTCTTTGTATTTATTATGTACTTATGTTACTAATTATGTATTTATGTAACTAAGCGTTAACATAAACCTAGATTTTTGACATTTACTTATAATTTATCATATATTTGTATTATGACACTTATTTATACTAAATGCAATTACATTTAAAATTAATGCAGATAATAATTTTATACTGAATATTAAGAGTGGAATGAAAAACACTTTCAATTTCCTGGACTAAAACCATTTCATCAAGGAGTTTTGATCAGCTTTGTCAATGCCTTTAAAGCTGCTTCCGAAAAGCAGCTTAGCTACATAATTTTGACATTTAAACCACAGAATAGAAGGGATGAAGTGCAGAAGACTATAAGGCTATATAACTACTGCTGTTCATGATATTGTAATATCATCAATCACTTCTTTCTTTCTCTCATCCACGACTTTAGAAGATGGAGAGCAGAGAACACAAAATGTTGTTTTTCATCAAGAGATACTGCAGACAGGATTTATGAAGGGAACAAGAAAGCGAGAACAGAGATTTTGAAAAAGCCATACAGAATCACAGAGCAAAGACTGAACTGATATTCACTGTTCCAGCACAAAATCTAAACAGAGCGATATTGTCCCTGAATACCTTTTTGAAGCTGAGCACTAGTAGATGCTGTGCAATTACAGCACTCCTTGAACAAGAAGTGGCACTGTACAAGCAGAACCTATAGCTGCTCACGAGTCATGAGATCTGGGATACGGCAAGTCATATCGGCGTTGACATTTACTAGGGAATGAAATATCCACAGTCGGTTTTGAGTTATGTTATTTGAGAATGCTCCCGTACTTAAAGCAAGTGAAAGGCAATTCTCATTTCCTTCTTCAAGCAGAAAATGGCTGAATCACTCACAAATACTTCTTACAACCCTTCTGCTGTTGTGAAGATAAAGTGATGCAGCGTGAATTATGTCAAAGTCAATTAAGGAATAGAAAGCAGCTACTAAGAAGCAAATATCCTTCACTGAACAGCCCACTTCTCAGTCATTTGCTGTAGATGTTATCCAAACACTGAGCTAGTATTTGGAGATAATTTTCAAGTTCACCTTCTCTTATTTTGCATTTAACCTTTGCAAAAGCATGGACGGTTGCTCCCTCAGTGCTTTAATGATTTGTTTCTACGTGCTGGAATTGTCTCAAAACAAGCATGTAATCCACAAGTTTTCATCTCTGCAAGCAGTGTTTGAATATTTGCCCTTTTATATTGACTCATTAGAGTTTGCAATGTCAGGAATTGGCAAGATAACAGAAAGAGAATGACAGTGCTCCAGGTGGCAGAAGGTTATCATTTTGGAAGGCAACATCCAAAATGACTGTCCATCTTCCTCAGTAAGCTGTAAGAAATAACCTGATTTTCAACCTTTTCCAATTAAAGACTTTCTCCATGAGGAAGTCACTGCTATAGCCAAAGCAAATCCCACCTTCTTGTAAACACCTTTGCATTGAGCAGTTTAATCAATTCCTACAGAGGATTAGAGAATGCAGTCAGTACAGACAAAATAGCATCACTGTTTTAAGGTTTCATGAAGTTATTTTCCTGGATAAACAAATCTCTGCTAAGAAGATGCTGCACAAGTTTAAATCTCTGCAACTCAATTAAGTGGAATATGTTCCCCCCCCTTTTAAGAGTACTGCGCTTAGCCTCCTCTTCCTGCTGCCCTGCACCCTCTTAACAAGCAAGTAACAAACATCCATTCTCCAGCAGTTAAATCTATCCCTTGTTGCATCACTCAAGTAATTTAATACCTATCAGCCTGTTCTGTTATTCTGCAAAACAAGATATCATTTCTCTAGGCTTGACTGACACATTCCCAACACAGAAGGACTAGCCTAACCAGTGCTGTGCTAACTGATGAGATGCAAAGCTGCAGTTTCGTTTCCCTGGCCTTCTTTGCTGCTACACCCCAAGATTCACAGAAGTGACTGACTTCTGCTTATCTCCTAGCAGCCAAAGAGAACGATGGTAAAAAAAAAAAACCAAACTATTGCAACTACACTGCCAGAGATTCACTTTTATGTCCTACTGTGATCTTTTAAAAGTACCACAAATTTCAAAATCTTCAGAAGAAATTCTGTAACACTATAAAATGTAAATCGAACGTGCAAACACATCTAGGGCTACTATGCTAGATCAGCAGACAGTTCAACTGATTTTGTGCCAAGGAGCAAAGAATGAAATCGGTACTCAGAGGTCAACTGTGTTACAGCAGTCCCAAACCATGATACAGAATTACACCCATTTCACAGCTTAACTTGCTAAGTATTTGAGCAGCACTGAGGTTTAAGAAGAGATTAAACAAGAAAACAGACACTGGAGAAAATTATTTTGTCTACTCTCTGCATTCAGAAAATATGGTCCTGGGATACTTTAGGAGGCTTCTTTCCACTCTGATCCTCCCAGCTGGCAGGTAGAAAGGATACCTTATTTGCATGTTCTGGGAACAAGGGAGAAGAACTGCAGTTGTACTGAACAGTTCTAACCACTGGGTGATAAGGAAAGCCCCTAGATCCAGGCACTGCACCCTGGCAAGCATCCCAGACTCACAAGGGTGAGAATAAAGGAAGAGGCAGGAGGCATTACGCCATGAGCAAAGCCTTCCCACACCCTCTGCTTAGTGCTGCTTTCCAGTCTAGCCTCTTGGCTAGCAAACAAGAAGGTATTCAATATACACTTCAAGGTTGCATTCTACTTCATGCCTATAAAGCTGCTGTGTTACCACTAGAGTAATTTTTGGCTAAGAAAAAATTTGCCCTTTTGGAAAAGAAGTTACTTGTAAGGATTAGATGCATTTGCGATGAGGCAGCACATTCAGAGCGCGCTGTACTGACTCTTCGATTGCGGGGTTGCGGTTTGAAGATAAGTAGATGTTGAACAAGTGGGACAAAGGCTTAAGATACACAATTAAAATCCGGCCCTATTGTTTTCCTTAAGTGTTGACTTATTCCTTTTCAAAGGCACAGAGCTAAACCATTGTGTTACACAGAATTAAAATCAACATTTTACCTGTATAGGTGGCTCAATCATTATCCATGCAGGAAGCATCAAACTCGGGTTAAGAGGTTGGGTTCCTACACGGAAATAAACACCACCACTGGTGTCACATGCCCAAACATGCTGATTTCCACAGGCCAAGCTGATCAGCTTCACAGCTCCTAACAATAAAAAGACTGTTAGCAACAACCTGGCATTTTAATTTCACGTTCAGTAAATAACGTGCACTGTCATTACTACTGCAGATAATGATTAAAACCAGGAGGTAAGTACACGTGAGGTATTTTTCTCTTAAATTTAAAAATAAATCTTTCAAGTCACAGGATACTGCCACTTCTAAAGCACCCTACGAACATGCTATTAAAATAATCGAATTCAAGCAGAGTTCTGTAACAAATGTTATCAGTGTCCAGGCAAACTTTCACATGACCTACTGTGAACTTCTCTCTGTATCTGGCCATGCCTATGTATTTTTCACAGTGTTTAGTCATACATTCAGCAATGAACATTCCTAACACTACCAGTACTTTAAAAAATACAAGAGCACATGGATTATACATCTCTGTGTTAGCACACCACTGTCACATTTGTAAATAAAGGAGCTGATTTTCAAATGGGTTTATATTCCACGTACATATCTATTTATTACATCTATGTCAGAAGCACAGCAGTATTTTAACTCTGTGCAAGTCAGTATAATGAAGACAAAGTTCCCAAATAATAATTCCAAAACTTACTTCTTCTTCTTCCTCTTATTATTATTATTATCTTGCATAACAAATCACACCCATCAGTCTAGTTACTCAAAGTTGGTAAAGACAGAACTGCTAGCTAAGGGCCAGCTGGAACTCTTTCACATTCATTTCAGAATAGCCATGTGATGTCATATACGTAACATTTGATTTGTTTTTGCCTTCCAGCACTGGGACAACACAATGCCAAGTAATGGAAAACATGTTCTACAGAAAGAGAGACTCAACCAGTGCAGATACACTACAGAAGGAATGCTCTGGTCGCACTCCAAACTAAAGACTAAAAATAGGCCTTGCTGGTTGATTGAACATGCCAGCACCTCTTGGGATATCCCATTCTTGGTAACAGCTTTCTATTTTGTGATGTGAATCTGGGAACAAATCCCTGTAAAGTACATCACTCTAGGAGAGGGTACGGTTTTATCCCATAAGAAGGAGTTTAAAGCACTTATTCCTGCAGAAGGCAATATTCAGGAAGGCTTGCTGAGGGAAGGAACAGGCAAAAACAGGACTACACAGCTTCTTTACTTAACTGAAATTGTAAACATCTCAGCACCAACCAAAATTATTTAACTTTCTGAATCAAAGGAATTTGAATTATCTCACCCCAGAATTCCCTTTCATTTTCCAGCTTCCTATAAAGGAATGGCATATCATACAAAACCATGCAGAAAAACTTCTACTGCTTCAGGTAAGAACATCCAGCACAACTTCCTGCTGCAGGCAGAGGCTTGACATTCAGCAATGAAGTCAAGCTCTTATTTAAAACCTTATGATTCCTTGGAACAAAGTACAACTGCTAGTAATGGCTTTGCCACATGACGTCTCAGCTGTTGAAGTGTCCTGATCCAAACAAGCATCACAGCACTCAGACATGGAATCACATATCACCTCCTCGGCATAGCTGATTTATTTACGTCTACAGTACAATCTGATAGTCAAAAATGCAGTCCTTCTGTAAATGTTTTGGAGTTTCTCTCTCTTCCCACTTACTGTTTTTACATTAGGAGAAGGTCGTGCTAGCCGCATTCATCCACTGTTTAGGAAAAAGTTGTGTAATTCAGATACATTATTTATAATTGAGGCCTAAAGGTCATTCTACTGCGTTTAGAAACCTTGACAGAGGAGCCCTAATCAAAATAATTTACTAGATAGTACTCCCAGTACATCGCATATAGGCAAGAGGAAGGTGTACCAACAGAATACTAATATTTACCTGTAACTGATGGCAACACAATCATTTCACAGAGAATTCTGAATTTCACCTTACAACAACTTGCTCTGCTTTTCTCCAATTTACAGTCCTAACATTTGAACAGTAGCAATAATTCTCTGGATTTCCTCAGTCCCATTCGCGCAATACAAGTCTGAGATTACAGCTGTGGCTGTGCAGCAGTGACCTACCATACGCGATTAACTGGAAAAAACAAGGAAATTTTCTTCATACTTCATAATTAACCCACAGTGCCAAGTTAGGCAAAGCGTCTGAATTATTTCCTGGCCCCAGATTTCCACAGTATCACCAGTGTGCCACGAAGCTATCAGGAACAGCTGAATGTGACTGCTGTACCCCAGAACTGCTGAAGTTAATACACCAGGTATTGCAGTCTGCTAGCACTGATTGCCTTTGTGAGTGTTTTGAGATTTGCAGATAACATCAAGGAGCTCTTACTTCAGTTTTGCAGCTATTATCTAAACTGCTGGAAAGCAATTGGTATCCTGAGGAAGATTTTAATCTCTACTGAGCAAGATGAGAAGGACGGCACAGACAAAAGTACCCTGTAGGTCAGTGGAGACAAAAGGCATCGAGTACTGCTTAAATTATGGTAAAATTAGTGATTTGGAACCCATTTGTCAGGTCTGGAGGATGTGTTTTATGACTGGTAGATAAATTCTTTTTAGAAGACGCTATTAGAAAAGTTCTGTGTGAAGTATACGAGAGATAAAATTGCTTATTGGGACAATCGTGAATACTGCCATTAAAAATGGAAAAAATACAAAACAGCTTAAATTTATTCTGGCACAGAGTCTCCCCTACTTCTACATTCTCTTGAAATAGGAATGCAGGTTAGCATAAAGAGAAGAAAGTATTCTAACGATCAGATTATCAAAGAAATAAATCCAATTAGAATAGGACTGGTGAAGCTGGCAAGTGGCCAGACTCCTCTTAACTCTGATGCAAAGAGCCAGACTGTGAGGATATTTTAATGATCAAAATGTAGTCAGCCAACCTTGCTCCTATTCCTAACCAAATAAAAAGGGCAGTTAACCAGTAGCACATCCTTGACATTATGCTGAATCATGAGATCACTATCAACTCAAACATAAGAGTGTCATCAGCTGTATCACCTATGAATGATGCAACTCTTACAGCACAGTTCTTCCTTACCATGATCCCAGTGAAGCTGTAGTCACTGTTAAGAACGCATTTACCCGCAAAATGCAGGGCCTTGAGCAGGGAACTGCCCAGGGCCATGTGATTATGGCTACACTGCTTATAGTACAAGAAACAGTTAAAGCTGCTGGTATATCTGCACAGCATCGTGTCAGGCTGAATGGTCTCAAACTGACAAACTAAGTAGCACAAAAGCATAAGAAGTGTCCTGCAAACAGCGATCATTGTTTGAAAGCAGTCATTGGTTGGTTATCATGTTTTATGGTCCTCTGCTGCAAAGCAGTACTTTATGGTAAAGTACTGTTTAATTCAATGAATGTAATATTCCAGATCAATAAAACAAAGACATACCTGAAAGAAAACGCTGTCTAAGAGTTAAAAGATAGTCTACTCAATAAAAATGTCATACCTAGTTGAGAGAGATCCAGTTTTGTCCAGTGCATCCCTGTTGGACAGCTGGCTGAAAGCGTTCTGATAAATATCTGCCCAAGACTATCCAAACCCCAAATGGCATCCTGGCAGGCAGAGTAGTGCACCATTTCAGTCTCTGGTGGCAGCTGCACCGTAGAAGGACGAAACTGAGGACTCTGATCACTGACACAAAACAGATCCTTGTTGCTTTGGCACAGCCACAAAAAGCTTCCTATGGTAAGGAGATTTCTGTTATTAAAATCATTCCTAATCTACTCTGAGAAAGCTAATTCTTCCTCTGAAAATGATCTGTACATTTGAAGACAAAAATAAAGATCTTAATCTAAGATTTCCAAGTACAAATAAGCATCCTAAGTGCTTATCTAGGCACTGAAATACTCCCCCCTTACATCAAGTAAGTTGCAAGTGATGTCACCTGAAAAACCTTCTCACGTGAAGAAACTAAAATGGAGAAGGCATACAAAAGAGTGCACTGTTTCCTCTTCTTCTTTTGTTCCTGCTTTCTCAATAATTGCTTTTGAAAAACCAGCATACCTTCCCAGTTCTATATTATACATGTTTGCCAATAAAGTTAGTGTACTTAGTTGCAATTGTTAGCAATTGCGTTACCCAACAGTAGAATTCTTTCACATCAGTGTCACAGTTTTACCAATAGAATGTGCAACTCTGCTGCAACAACTGCACTGACAGGAAAAGTAGTTGGTTAGCACAGGCACTGCAGCAAAGCATGCTCCAGGATTTCATATCACAAACTCTGACGATGCATGCTGCAGCAAGCTAGAAAGCTCCTGTTCCTAAAGAAGTACCCATTCTCTACTGGATGTCACTGCACCAAAGTCAGAATGATATGACTTTATCCCCACTAGTTTTTCAGATGTGTTTCCATCTTACTTCAAACATTTTAAATCCCCGTATACAAAAAAGGCAACGAAAACCCGAGGTAACTCAGTATATTTAATTACTTACACCATCAATTCCACTCTAATTAAAGTTAGACTTTACAGGCCCGCACTGTTGATTCACTAACCTTCTTTAGATGAAGCTGGGGAAGCCAACACAGAAACCCATTTTGTGGCTGAAGCAGTACCACGAGGCACAATATTATTCCAGTAAGTGCCTGAAAGGAAAGAACAGCGTCATTAGTAAGAAAGTTAATTTTCTGTTAGAATCTAGACACAATTTTCTGCACCAATCTTTCAGTAGCTGTTTTTTGGAAAGAAAATCACCTCAACACATACATACGCTTACTGTGTGCTCACACAGAATTTGGATTCAGGAAAGGAGAAGGGAGAAAATTAATGGTCTTCAACAGGAGACCAAATGGATGACGAGTTTAAATAGACAGTAATATATGCCTATTTTTAATGTTTAACTATTTTAAAAATGTACTAAATGAAAGTTCTACTTGGGGAAATACATCTAGAAAAATAAAGCAATTCCTCCACTATTGCTGTAACACCATAACACTGCTGTTCTGCATAGTCACGCTGATCCTGAACTGTGACCCATTGTGCCTACATATAACGGGAACAGTAGCATAAGACTGCCTTCTCACCCAAGAGAAGAGACAAACACAAGTACTAAAAGGAGTCACTTGTGTACGGCCCATTTGCGTATACAATGAATCATATATTTTCATTGTCATGAAAAACATTTCCCTTTGGATGGGAAAGCATTCAGACCGTCTGCTAAAGAATCAGTTCTTAAACGTGGAGTTGCTTTGTTAAAGCTGCCCCGACTCACCATGGATTATTCTGTGGTGATCAAACTGTAGTTTACTTACTTTCTCCTGTTCATTTTTTTCAATTTGGAAATATTAGACTCAAATCACACCAACCTATTAAGTTTCCCTTTGCCACGTGGAATTCATTTTTGCCTGAAGAGATCCAGACTCCGCTGCCATTAACTCCAAGGAGGCTGGGTTGACACTGAAGCTGCTGTGACCAAAACGCCATTCGAAGTTTGTCAGCCACTTTCTCTACAGGTGCCTGAGCTGCTGTTGCCACTGAATGTGTGGCCTGGATTATTGTCTGGAACAGGCTGCACTGGTCAAACACTACATAATCAGTGATGCTTACCTGGAAAAGAAAAAAAAAGTGTTACTGATGACTAAGCTTTGGGGTGAATAGCAGAATATTCCATCAAATTATCAAATATTCCATTCACTTGAGTTTGTTTTCTGTACAGGAAATCTATCACCAGTTTAGAAGATAGATAATAAACCACAACCCCCTCCTACCTAACAATCCACTTTAAATTCTGCCCTTTGTTTTGGGATGACCGAACATCATCTCTCTCCAACTAAAAACATGTTGAACCCCACAAATTAAGAGGTGGAATTCCAGTTTACCAAAAGGAAGAGAGAAACCCACATAGCGTAGCAATTTAAGTCACATGGCAAAAACCTGGTAGGAAGAGGAAGAGGATCAATTGCATAAGTTTTATCATGGACAATTAGGATGACAATGGTCTGGGTACTCCCAGAAAGGAAAGAAATGCTTGAGAGCACAAGAAGAAAAGCAGTCTGTGCTAAGGTATCAAGCTACATGTAGCATTGATACAACTTGGTAGACCATTTCTCGTATTCTTGAAAGCTACCACAATGCTCTGGATGGCCATGGAATATTTGTTTTCTCCTTTTCTGTAACATGAAAAGGGATTCCAGCTATAGTCATCCTGAAGTTTTAATACAGTGAAAGAAGAATGCTATTATTTGTTACACGATTCATTACATTTTATGCTTACAAACTTGTGAGAAAACAAACAAACCCTGGAGAGAAGATTAAACTGAAAGCAAAATTTAAAAATGAAGTAAATAAATAAATGCCTACTTGCCACCAATGGTTGTCATCTCCTTGGGGTTTCTTTGAAACTATACCAGTTCTGAACCACAGATTTCCATGGATATCCAAAGCCCACAACGTCTGTTGATCTCCAAGAGTTATACACACTGGCTCCAAAGCTTGCATTTCACTGGAAATGCAAATCAGAAGAAAATTAAAGAACTCTGCTTCAAATTTAGGCTCATGGTATTTTCAGGAAGCTGCCACCAGCAGTTTAAACTGTTAAAGCTCAAAGATACATTTCATTTTGAATTTTCACTGTTACTATTATGCAAACTAATGAGATTTGAATTATCACAAGTAAAAACCATTCAACAACAAAACACAACTCCTTCAAAGATCATTAAAGATTTGAAACTCCGAAAGGTAACAACAAAACAAAAACTAAGTTGTTCAGTAGTTAATAAACAAACAGCTTAAGTTTTTGGTAAAGCAGCTCCATGAATATATCTCCTTCAATTTCCTCACCCTATTCAGAGATCAGTATTAGCAGTTCAGGTATCATAAAGAGAAAACTGAACCTAACTACACAGCAGAGATAAAAACTGAGTTGGACTGCAAGTTTCCTGTAAAATAAATCATTTTTAAGCTCAGAAGGTCAACAGTATCAGATGATCTTATCGGGTATTTAAAAAGTAGGCAACAATGCTATTTCTTTCTGAGAACTTTCCTTGAGAACTTAAAAACAAATATGGATTGCTTTCTGCTATTTTATTATGAAGCAGAAGAACGTTAAGCACATGTAAGTCATAGGCCAAGCAAACACCTTCTTTAAGTAAACTGACTAAGTGATATGCAAATTTCAGATTTGAACAAGACACTGAACATATCTTCAGTCTCTTCAAGAAGAGTCAAATACCAGATTGGGGGGTAACACGTTGGAACTTCTCAACAGGGTATTCAGGAGGAAATAAAGTTACACAGCTGCAAGAACTGGAATTTCTCTCTATTCTTGCTTCATGCTGATGTTACAAGAGACTGTATTCCTGATTCTCAAAGCCAGCAGTAAACACTTGGAGCTTTGAACTTTATCACAAACTACCTACTCTGAACACAGTATCAACTAGGAAGCTAAATAACAATTACTCAGAATATCTGTAAAAAAATTGTGACTGGAAAGTAGAAAAACTGTGGGCAAGTGACCAAGAAAATGCTGAGATTCACTCTCTGAAAAAAAAACCCTCAGTTAGTACATTAGAGATTACATTAAAGCCATTAGAGCATAGATTAAAGAAATAGTATTTAATCAAAGAAGTCGTATTATCATACATTAATTAGGAGTCTTTTAAGCACTGCTCTCAGTAAAGCTTCTTTTAACTGAATTATTACTTCTGTTTACAGTGGTTTCTTTCGCTACGTCGATGATCTCTGGAGGTCCCTTCCAAGCCCTATGATTCTGTGATTCTGTGATTCTGTGTAACAGCCATTCATCAGACAGAAAAACACTGGATACGCCTAGACAAAGACTGAAAGGAGATATGTGTGCATATATACAGACATATAATACCCACATGCTATCCACAGCAAGGTTCAGGTAACAAGTTTGCAAACATCAAGGAGTTCTAACGTGAAAACAACCTGTTTCATTCTGGTTACGAAGCCGTCCTGCTGCAGTGTCATTACCTGACAATATCGCTCTTCCACTGCTCTCCTTCAGGACAAAAGCTGCGTACTCCCTCCCGGTAGAGCAGGGCCCGCTGCTCACTCAGTGCCCACACAACATTATTTCTGGATGTAACCTGCGACAGTGGATAAGGGCAATCAACCTTTACTGCTCTGGCACAAGGACGATCCACACTCAGGCCTAGAAATCAGAAAAGGAGGATCGCTTTACAAACTTGGACTTTTTGCAACTGAAAGAGAAAAAGCTACCAACAGGGAAAAAATAGTTGGGGGAAATATCTCTGATGTTAACACTTCTCATTTGATCATTACTGTCTCGATAGTCTGCTCTTTTAATCAACTATTAATCACCTCCTCTAATATCGCTGGATTTATCTTTTAAGAAATAAAACACTGTACATCCTTCAACATCTTGCAGGGCCTCTGAGTTCTGCGCCATCATTTCTGTTCCTTTTCTCCCTCTAGCGTCAGTATCAGGGATCTCCATCTACAAAATGTGTTATGATTTCAGAGAAGCACTGAAGACAACAACACAAGAATTTTTGCCCCACACATGCCAAGGAGAAACAACCTGATCTGGATAGAGGCAGCTGAACAATTTCAGAAGAGCATACCACAGCAAGAAGTACTGAAAGGAGAGAGGTTCTGGTAGATTACAGGCAGTTTACATCTTTAAACCTATAAGCTGGAGAAACATGCATCTTTTTCACAATTACACTGAAGACTGGTTTACACACCTATATGGTGAAACACCCTAACAGATAAAGCTTTTGCTTAGTCTTCTCATACTTCTAAATCAAATAGCAGATCATGGAACAGACCCTCCTGAAGGCCCCACTAAGGCACATGGAAAATAAAGATGAAGTGACTGGTGGCAACCAACATGGCTTCACCAAGAGCAAATCGCGCCTGACAAACTTGGTGGCCTTTTATGATGGAGTTACAGCATCAATGGATAAAGAGCAACTGATACAATCTACATGGACTCATGCAAAGCATTTGATGCTGTCCAGCATAACATCCTAGTCACCAAATTGGAGAAAAATGGGTTTGATGGATGGAAAGCAAATGGTATCCTCGGCTCCATCAGAAGAGGGGTGGCCAGCAGGGACAGGGAGGTGATTGTCCCTCTCTACTCTGCCTTTGTGAGGCCCCATCTGGAGTACTGTGTCCAGGTCTGGGGCCCCCAACACAAGAAGGACATGGAGCTGTTGGAGGGGGTCCAGAGGAGGGCCACAAAGATGATCAGAAGGTTGGAGCACCTCCTCTTACAGGGACAGGCTGAGAGAGCTGGGGCTCTTTGGCCTAGTGAAGAGGAGGTTCCGAGGGGACCTCATAGTGGCCTTCCAGTACCTGAAGGGGATCTAAAGAAAAGCTGGGGAGAGACTTTTTATAAGAACATGTAGCGACAGGATAAGGGGAAACAGCTTTAAACTGGAAGAAGGTCGATTTAGACTAGATATTAGGAAGAAATTCTTTACTGTGAGGGTGGTGAGACACCAGAGCCAGTTGCCCAGGAAGACTGTGAATGCCCTCTCCCTAGAGGCCTTTAAGGCCAGGCTAGATGGGGTGCTAAGCAACGTGGTCTAGAGGGAGATGTCCCTGCCCGTAGCAGGGGGGACTGGAACTAGATGATCTTAAAGGTCTCTTCCAACTGAAACCATTCTACAATTCTATGAAGTAGGAATAGACTCGTCTGTACGATATTTCAGAATGACAAGAAGACAACTGCTAAGCTCCAAACCTCTGTTAGGGTGTGGGGAATAAAAAGATCTTAAAGAAGCAACTATCATCACCGGTTGCCTCACGTTAACGAGACATATACTGAGAATTTATTTTTGGCAATGACAAATTTAGAAGCCCAAGAATAGCAGAATGCAAGCTGATTTCATCAAACCAATCTCTCACAGGGAAGAAAAATATTGATTAAAACCCCCGCAGAGCCCTGTGTGACTGGCATCAAGTTCACTCTCTATCATCGCTAGCCATGCTTACTGGCAATACACACGTGACCTTGGGCAGGCCTCTTGACTTCTAACTACTGAGCACACTAAAAGAAAATAATTTAAGAGAACATATTTGAAACAATGCTATTCAATTTTCTTGATCAAAAAGAATTTCTATATTACACTACAGCAAGTAAATCTACAAGAGAAATTAGAAAACAAAAGCTAAACAGAAGATAAATAAGAATTCTGACAGCCACTTAGAAATACTGTCCCGTGTTAATATCTTTTACTGCTTTTCCTTTACTTGTCATCCCTTTACTTGGACAGTAATTCCTTCAGCACGTTATTCGTGATTTTTCTCTATCAACTCAGTTCTCTGTGCAAATTCTCCTTGCCCAAACTTCATCCTAGAAATGGACTTCCATCTAGCTGCAGGTATCTAGCCTGAATGCTCTCTGTAGAACACCTTCCAAATGTATCCTCTTCTTTATGTTGAAGCAGATAAATCTAAGGCCATCGCTTCAAAGTTGCTATTGCACTATCCCTGTCTCTGATCCTTGCCTCATTCACACCCAGCGACAAAGCAGCTGTAGACTGCTGCTCCCTAGTCCTTTCCATTCCTCCACGGACCATTTCCCAATACTTCTGAGTCCATTCATGGTCTTCCATCTCACACTACCTTCCTTTCATTATCAAGTGGTATATTTTACCTCCAACAGATTATTCTTTTCAAAGCAAATAGCTTCTGCTTTCACTTACACTGTTTCCTACACTTGAATTTCTTGTCAGCATCCATACACTATCTAATTTCATCTCAAATTCCTACTTAAAACTTTATTAAAATCCTTCAAGCAAGCAAACAAAACCCACTCGAGGGTCCCTTGTTTTAGTGTACCATGCCATTTTCAAGACAAGAAAATTATTTCAATATTTTCTGCTACCCTGTTTTCATTTATCTGCATCCATCCCATGTCTTTTTCATAAATCCTCCACACCGCATGTACTCCACTGAACACAAAGAACAAGTGGCAATGAACTGGCCTCCTCAGCATCCCCATAATACAAAAATCTCACAACTGTTTCTAAAGACTTCTCAAGATGAAAAGGTATTTCTAGGTTTTGGCTGCGAACAAAAGTTTAAAACCAATTGCAATTGTTTAATAGACTTGAGCTCTAGAATTTTAGCCTGCAAAAATCAAAAGGTTGTAATTAATTCAGGTACCTGTTTGTAGATACAGGTCTCCATTTGTTCTGATAATCCAGGCAGTGTCATCACTTAAGGCTACAAACACAGCCTGAGGTAAAGCCTCGTACCAGTGGCGTTTTCCTTTTATAGTTACTTTTCCACAAGCAAATGCTTTATTAGTCTTCTGTTCAATCTTCCAGAGAAGAGCCCCTGTACGAGAAATAAAGAGAGAAAACACAATATCACTTAGCAATTACTACAACAGAGATGTTGACTTGTCCTACCTACACCTTAACTAATGCGTAGGAAAAACTACTACTAAACTAAAATGCAAGATTTATAAACCCTAACAATTTCTTTTTAAAGGCAAGAACAGAACCAGTGGCCAACTTCTCTAGAAATTTCTGAAATGCATTTATCATTAGATTCCATGTGATTTTTAAATGTTAAAATGAAAATCACTTCTTAGTTATATACACTGAAAACTAACAACCAAAACTCCACATCAGGATAAAATGAGCCCACTATTAAGAGACTTAAGCTTACAGCTTGCCTCCCCACCAGTTTATTACATCCTCGGCACATCTACAGAGACACTGATAATGTCTGCAGCAAATCCTTTCACAAAAATTGTACTTCCTGATTTCTAAGAAAGCATATGAAGAGGGGATCATTGTATTCCTCCCACTTTTCACAAACACTAATAGTATTAGTAATCTAAACGATAACTTTGTTGGATTGGTGACAGAGACCTGAAGAGATTGCACTATGCCATGCACCAGCGGGCAGTGCTATCACCTGTCCACTTCTCAGTATGTCACAAGCAGACAAAGCTCAAAAACACAACTGCACAAATTCATCCTAGGAGCTTCTTCCAATTAGAAGAAGAAAAGCAAATGGAATTCCAAATTTAACTACTGATTAGCATCCATGCCGGTTCATACCACAGTAATATATTAACTGCCTTTGAATAATTCCTGAAAGCAGGATTTGATTCCATTTTCACCCTTGTGTTAATATGCTCACGTAAATATATCCAATTTCAAAACTGTGAATACTAGAAATCCACATGGGCTCAAGAAAACATTGGGCAAGTTCCTGGAACTGAGGGGATAACCAATTCAGTGAAATGGTTAGGCCACCACCAACTGCAATCTAAAACTACTGAGGGCAAATGTCAGACATGCTAGCCCTATTTCTTTCCTGCAGGCATCTGCCTTTATCTAGTTTCAAAGACACGATAATGAGCTGGATGAATCTATATTCTGATCTAATATAGCCACTCTTGTATTTTTTTGTCTAGAACAAAACTCAACTACAGATTCAAAGAAAAAAAAAACCTTTCTTCTTGCACCAGACAGCAGATCTTCTACACAAAGCAAAGACTGATTTGCTTTTAGAGATGACAGAGGAAGAAAACTAATGGCAGAGCAGGAAGACTGTAGTTCAGAAAATAGCAGGGAAACTTCTGTTTGCATACCAGTCCTGAAGCAATCTGAATAGCTAAAAGAGATGCAAGTTCATCACCAAAGACCATCACCTAAATTAACTTGGTATGCAGGTGTACTGAAGATGCAATCATATCCTCTGAGTTTTTCTTCATCTAAATTAAAAAGCAAAGGGAATGCACAATTCTATTGAAGTTCTGTATTTATTTACAGTGAAGTAGAAGCCAACCAACCTGAAGGGGAAACTGCCACCTGCTGGACTCCATCTTCAAACTTCTGCCACCGCAGCCCAGCAGCTGGAAGAGCACTGCAATACAGGCTGCCTCTGTAGTCCAGGCACCAAATATACTTCTCTGAGACAGCCAGGCTCAGGATGCCATAGCCAGGGCCAGAGTATCCCATCCAGCTCTCTGCGAACTAAAAACTGTACAGTCAGCACAGTGGCAGATGTCTTCAAACTGCACAAGAAAATGGCTGTATAAGCACAAGCAGCTGCCATATTCTTGATTTTAAAAAACACTAAACTTGAAGTTCTTATGTACCTTAATCCATAAATGCCTAGGGTAAAACAAAACTACATTTGTCATTGTTTTCTAACATACTATGTACCGCAAACTAAAAATCCTACAACAAAAGCTATGGCAAAAAGAAAACTAATGCTGTCATCTGCATACGTGGCCTATATTGTAAGCATCTACACAGCATTTCTAAACGTTTCAGAACATGACAGCCCAAAATTAATTTTAAAAAGGCAAAAAAAAAGGCTTCTATACTTTGGGCTGTAGCTATGACTAAATAGGATGCTATCAACTTGAAACTCAACATTTCTCCACAAGTGTTTGGTCAACACATGAACAATTAAGACCTCTGCTAAAACTCCTTGTGGTTTTTCTGTAGTTTTACAGATTTACAGTTAATCTCAGTACTTCTCTTCTATAATCTATATGAATATTCCTACTTCTGGCTATGTTTAAGTCATAAAACAACAATTAAGGAAAGAGTGGTAACAGGAGAAGAAAACACACCAGCGTTTAAAATAGCACTAACTGCTGTCTATGACACAAAGAATGATTAATCCTCATTCTGAGTATTTGCAGGCAAAGTGAACCTTAACCAGATGCCATCCATGACAGATAACCAGCATTAATTCCTAGCAAAGTTAATGGAAGTTTGGAGCACTATCTTGCAGGACTTGGGCTATTGGAGAGCTAACAAAGAGCAGCCTTTAAGCATGACTACTTCTCACTCTTTAACAGATGTGCTTAAGACAGAAATCTCTGTCCAACTGGAAATCATAATAACGTTTATGCAGACAGTGCAGCTTCTCCAGCTTGTAAGGGCTCATCCACCATTCTGAAGTCTGATACACCACATTTCATAAGAGTCATGACACATACTGCTGCTTTGGCTTTATGTTTTACTGATTGAACTAAGCAAAAAGAAAACTGCCTCCCTAAAGATGCAAAGAATAGCCATTACATGCAAGTGTGCTGGTTGTTTTTCTTCTTCAAAACATTGAGATTTAAAATATTTTAACTAAATTGAAGACATATACCTGATCAGATTTTAACAGCACCATTTCATCTAGGCTTATCCTGGTCATATCCTGGGAACCAGGCTCAGCACCAACTTCAGGCACACTAGTCTCTGAGGATGAATATGGTAATCCATGTCCATAAATATCCTCTTCATCACTTGAGGCAGATTCCTCCTCTGCCTTACTTTCATGAGGGTTTGTTACCCATTCAGCAGTGCTAGTACTAGATTTACCTTTGATTACACTTTCAAAACTCCACCCAGAAATGGAACTATGCTCTGAATCAACACCTTTAGAGATGTCAAAGTGGTGAACAGAAGGAACTGACAGAGCGCTGACTGTTAGAGAATGCTGCTGTTGGTCTTTCCTACCAGTTTCATCACTTTCACTCAGCGTCAGTGATGTCTGAACACCAAGTACTCTGCTACATTCCAACAGCGGTTGGTCCGGCTCTTCAAAACACTTTTCACCATCCTGCAGCTTCATTTTATCTAGATTTTCATTTATTTTACACAGTGTACTAAAATCCTGCTCTTCTTGGCCTAGCTTTCCAAGACAGCATTCACTGCTTGCGGAAAACACACAATGGCTATTTTCAGTAACGGCAGTGCTTGTTAAGTCTTCTGTGAGGATGGGAGGAGAGACAGATGCCAAAGCATCTATAATTGTCGATGTACCCATGCCACTGTCACTGTTGGGAAGTTTCTGTAAGTCAACTGTATCTCCATTTTCTTCATTAATTAGTACAGTTGCAGACTCGGGAGACTGTAGGATACTAAATGTTTCTGAACCGTTATCCTCCTGCAGGACTGTACTGGACTCCACGCTGAACGTGCTCTCCCGATCCGGAGACCCGGTGCTCAGACGATCGATGCTTCCACTCATGAGGCTCGATGTCATGGAAAATGAGTCTGCGTTCACTGAATGCGGGCTGTCACCAGAAAGCTGACGCTCGTAATTGGGTGCACCTTCCAGAGAGGGCTGGTTTCTCTTGGTTCCACTTTCTGCTCTCACAAAAAATAGAAGAATAAAAATAAATGGGAGAGGGGAGGAGGGCGTGAGGCATGTAAGATTTCATTAATATTTTTGCTGGTGCTAAGAATAGAATTAAATCTCCATTTTGGCATACTGATTGTTTTTTCTACTTGAACACTAAATGATACATATAAAATCAAAGAATATTGAATAACAAAACATTTTAAAAACTCTTAGAATATTTAACTGTTTACACTCTTTCAATAGACTAAAAAAGAATGGCTGAGAAATAGTGTCAAATACTTCAGGATGAATTACACAATTCCAACAAAACTGGAAGTAGAATCCCACTGTATACTACCAACAGCTGTATCTTACAACTTTAAGCATGTTTACATAAAGCAAAACAAACTTAAAGGAAAAAAATAAACAGATCTGAAAAGAAAGGTATCATCAGTGTATTGATTTAAAAGAAAGGCATTCATCTTAAAAGATAAAAGGCCCACCACAACCACTCCAAATACGTCAGATCTTAGATTTTATGTGACCATGCAAGATAAACAAAGCACATCAAGAATGCTCTCATGTGAGATGTACCAGATGTGACACATTCTAATAATGACCAGTGGCAGGCAAAGTTCTGCTAGGCTCACCTTGTTTCTTCCTCCTTTTCTTTTTCACTTTAATTGGCTTTACAATGAGTTCCTGATCAAAGTCTTCAGAGCTGATAGTGCTGAACCGTTGTGAAGAAAGCTGACATTCCCTCTGAGCTTCTGAAAATTGGTCTGCACATATCATAAAACTAGAGCCACTGTCCACAGAATTCACTGAACTGCTCCTGCTTCTTGATTCACTTGCTACAGAGCAGCCCCTTTTTCTTGTTTCATTGCTCAAGTCTCCCACTCTATCAAAGCTTTTTTCCAATAGTGTGGGAGTTTCCAGATCATCTTTCACTAAAGAGTCTCTCTTACCACCAGCAACTGAAGGAGAAGTAACTATTTTTTTATCTGTTTCCACTGAAGGGCTGGATGATGCCGATGCAACTACAGATATTGGGGTCAGCAAATGAGGACTCGTATCTGTTGAAGGATTCAGCAGTTTTGAATTCCCATCTGAAACTGACCAAAAGAAAAATAAAGGTATAAACACCAGGGTGTCGACTTGGTTGGAGAGTGCTCAGAGGAAAGAAGCTTTATCCAAAAGTATTTTATCTAAATGCACAACATTTCAATTACGTATACAGTGTAAATTTCATGCAAGTAAATCTATATTAAGTTATTTTAGTAAAATCAATCCTCCAAAATCTGCATCAAAGCTCTATTCGAAAATTCTGCTTTTATGTTCACGTAAAGGGAATGGTTACAGGTCTTCAGTGTGGAAGACCCAACTGTGTTATGTACTGAAGTACCATCATCTAACTCAACTTCTTCAAACATTCACTATCTTGGGCAAAATAAATTTGAACAATAACAACAAACAAACAAAAAATATCCACCAAGACCAGGAAAACTGACCAGATAAATCACTGTGGTAATTAGAAGAAAATACATTCCAAGATGACTCTTCCCAACTATGCTTGGAGGTTAAGAATAAAATAGTAAACGGTCCCTAGAAGTTTGTGAGTACTGAACTGCTTAAATGACCAAAGCCATCACTAAGCATGAGGATCAAACTAAGTCCTCCAGCATCTCTAACATCCAATAGAACTTCACAGCATATCTGCTAGCATTTTGCTAACAGAAAGCTAAGACGACTTTTAAATACATAAGTAATCCTGCTATGAGTTTAATGTGCTGGATAATGGTGTTTACAATTTTTTTTATGAGGAGAAATCAGCCAGCACCATCATTAAGGAAGTATTACTAATCCCTTTTACAGAGTTGTAGGAACACAGATGCTGAACTCAGATGTCACCAAATAAGAAAAGAAGGCCTTCAAATTATTTTTGGAGATTTCATGAATATTCTTTGGGTGCTTTGCCAGTTCTTTCTTATTCATTGCTGGGAAGGCTGAGATTTCCTCTCACAAGTGATGACAGGTGGAACAAAATCATCCCACTCAATTATCGCCAACCCAAACAATTGAGATTGACCAGTAGTAGATAATCACGATCATGACAGCAGATTGCTCAAGCAACACTGTTTAGAATAAGGATGTTTGGTAAGGATAATATTGATCAGCTCTCAAAAAAATAGAATTAATTCCTTAATGCCTTCACTCTTGCAGACAACAGAGACACAGATGAGCAGACAAATCAGAGCCCTAAATAGAGTCTTCTGGAAAAAAAAAGATGAGCAATTCCAGAGAAACCCAAAGTATGTTGGCTTGTTTTTTCCCAGTATGCAAATACATAACGACATAAAACCAACCACAAAGGCATGACAGACATCGTGTTCCACAAGGCACATACTCAAGTTTGCTAAGTTGTACAAACCTAGTGATGACAGTCCTTCAGGTCTGCTTGAAATTCTTATGATGTCTCTATCTCCCTTTAAGAGAAAAATCTCATTGCTGGTGCAGGACACAGACACAATATCACCATATCCTTCCAATCCACCAATCAAAGCCTACAAGGAGTCACCAAATACAGAAATAACTGGCAACATATTAATCCACCGTTTGGACAAGATCAGGCTCTTAACAAATCTTTCAAGGCATAGGCAGTCAGAGGATGTTAACAAAAGAAAAGAGAAAAAAGAAACAAGAAAGCACATTGCAACCTGGTGTAGCTCCATTTTTATACTGATTTCCATTCTAACGCCACGAGTCTAATCACTTCTGTCTCCACTAGGAGCAATCAATTACTTCAATAATACACAATCTGGTGGCAAAAAAAACCCCCAAACTACTAATGTTTGGTATCATTTATACAAAAAGATACTAGCTTGCACTTTTAAAAGACAAAATAGCCAGCAGCTTTTTCTATAGGAAATAAAATGTAATGCTAGTTTTTTGGCTGACATCAACAGTTGTAGAAAAGAAATGAATAGTTCCAGGCATATCTTCTAGGCATAAAGTTTCTTTTTGCATGAATTACTACATTTTATATTTATATATGCTTTTCTAAGTATTTAAATTGATTACAGAGTTAATATCTGGACTGAAAGCTTTAAATATATTTTTTGTTACATTTAATATATAAATACTGTGATTATATCTTTGCAATGACAGCTTGAAGAAGGAGAAAACCTTTTTAGGTTTCCATATGAGTCTAAATCGTAGAAGTGTAAGGACAAGCTGAAGAGTCTCACAACACAGCATGAACAAAAGCAAGAAACAGAATATGCACCCATAGAATTCATCTACCTGGTTCACGGTGTCTAGTAAGTAGATGCTGTACTCATTCCAGGTCAGCACCCATCCTTCTCGGAAAAAGCATGAAACAAGTCCAAGGTGTTTCTCTGGGGAGCTACAACTCCCTCTGTCAGGTGGTTCCAAACGAGGATACAGTTCAAAAGTTTGTATTCCTCTAGCAAATAAATCTTTCAAGATGAATGTGGCCTGAACCGTTCCGTGAACATCAGATTTCCAGAGGCGAAGCCCAGGTCTGGCAGCAAACAGTGTCAGATCAGTCTGCTTACAGAGGCCAGGTATAAAGCATGCTCCAAATTTGCCACTGCTAAAAGGCAAAACAAGAATGTATTTTAAAAGCTATACACACAACACAGAAATAAACGTTAAAACTAATATCGTAACTTTACAACTGCAGGTTATCAACATTAAAAATGTTGTTCAATTGAAGTATTCCATCAAATGTCTGAAAGACATATAAGACAAGAACTGTACTTCCAAATAACGTGGGTTTTCCTCAGCTTCAGGTGTCAGACATAATGTCTGTTAGACAAGTTAAATGACCCCTCCTAACACGACTCACAGCCCTAACGCCACTTTGCCCATCCTAGAAAGATCCTAATGTGCACCCTTCTCCCACTATTGATGAAAACAAGCAAAACTCCACTAAAGAATGCTAAGAAACCGACCACCTCTATTTGCAAGGAACAGATATTAGCTGTTAAAATCTTTGTCCTTTGCACATAAAAACACTATCACTGAAGAAGTAAAAAAGTAAGGGGGTCCTTGGTGTTCATATCATTATCCGTATGTCTGAAACATACATTGCAAACCTTCTCTGAAGAGTCAATTTCCAATACAGATACAGTCAGCCTTGCTGATCCAATACTGAGTACCCTCTTCTTTCATAACCCAGAATGATAACACAAGAAAAGATGCCAGGAAGCCATACAAGAAGTTCCTAGCCTTAAGTAATTTCTATACATATTTCCTTTTAATTCACTTTGGGGTGTTAAAAAAGCCAAAAGATTAAGACACTGACTGCATTAGGCAATACATCATCCATGAGACAGACCACTGTTTACAATGGTCACTCAACCCAAGCCACGGCGAAGAGTGAGGGACTGCAAAGTTTAACAGTGCTTCCAGTTTAAACAAGAAAATACCTTAAATAATTTTTGCATCGCAAACAAAAAGACCGTAATACATCTGCAACCAACCTTCTAAGTAAGCAGAATTGTCATTTCATGTTTGAGCATACATGGCTACTCTAACTGCGTTTTTTTGTAAGTGGACTGCTCTGTTCTATTAATTTCACTGCTTAGGTCACCCTTTCTATAATCCATCCTGAAAAGCTAGAATTAACTAATATGCCTGCATCAAGATTTTATGAGGGTTACTTTTTTCTGGGCTGCGTTCCAACTTGCTTGACAGATTTCTCTTCCGTGTAAAAAAGTATGGTTCGTTGTAAAGTAGAGACAAGCAGCACTTTCTGGTTGTAATCCAGCTGCACAATCGAAGACGGCTCTTCCAACACAAGGCTGGAGTTGCAAACACCCTTTTAAAGATACATTAAATTAGTAACAGTCAAACTTTCTAAAAACATACAGCAGTAACAAACACTTTAAAGAAAAGAATACACCCAAAAATGTTAAAACAAGTAAAAAACAACTTTTGGAGTGCTGTCCCATCATGTTCACTTACTGAACATGAAGTTACTTAACGCAGACAAGAGAGCTGTTAGATAGCGTGTGACTGCTGGTATGCACCATGAAATTCAACTTCCCTGGGAATTTAACTACTATATTTCATTTGAACTCAACAGAAACCCTCAAATATGTATTTTCTTCTTCCTTCTCCGCTGCTAGGAAGTTTTTCACACAGAGGGTGGTGACGCACTGGAACAGGTTGCCCAAGGAGGTTGTGGATGCCCCATCCCTGGAGGCATTCACTGCCAGGCTGGATGTGGCTCTGGGCAACCTGGTCTGGCGGTTGGCAACCCTGCACATAGCAGGGGGGTTGAAACTCGATGATCACTGTGGTCCTTTTCAACCCAGGCCATTCTATGACTCTATGAAGTTATGACATTAAAACTTTCTGTCAGATCAGTCATTGGCAGTCCTAGACCACCCAAGAGTCACAGATAAATCAGGACAGCTGCTGTTTTCATATACGTGAAGAAAAGCTTAAACAAGGTAGTACTTGTTTTGTTGACGTCCCAGGTCCATATTAATTCACAAATGATTAGAGAAATCCCACTCACTGGTAACACAGCAGAGCCAGCCAGTAAAACCCAATCCTGTTTTCATTCTACACTCTACACTGAGATGTTGGAAAAAAGAAAAGAGTACCCCAACAACCCAGTGCATCAGCAAGCTGATTTGAGCGTACTCTTTCCAAGGAAGCAAGGAAAAAGTATTTGCTGAAATGTGAAGAGGTGTACAGTTATTTCAGAAGTAAATACTAAAAATACTGATCCTTTCCATTTTATATTTCTTAAAGCTGTTGCAAAGGATTCCCAGTGGGCAACTTCATGGGTGCACGCACATCTGCCTATGATACTCGCACTGATAAAACAATCCAACTAACTACATGATATCAAGCAATTAACTAACTGCTACATATTTCAACACAGAAGCTTTTTTCCCTCCCCCAGAAAGTCGTAAATTAGCATAAGGGTCCTTTACGTGGTCAAGATCGAGGGCAGAGTAGACAATCTTCCCTCTGTCATCTCCGGAAAATAATTTCATTCCATTGGGACTCCAGGCTAAAGCTGTAATGCTACTTTTGTGGATACCAGCAACATCAAATCGCCGAAGCTGTGGAACAATAGCAAAGAAAGAGAAGAATGAAGGGCACACGCAGACACAACGCCTTCTCAGTGACTTGGACTGATAAATCAGAGCTTCAGTCCAAAAATGCAGGTCATTCTAATTTCTGTTAGAACAAACAAACAACAAACAACTCACCACTGAATAGCTCAGTCAGCTATTACAGATGGGTTCAGCAGAAGAATTTCTGATTAAATTCCTTTTGTAATGAAAAAAAATGTTTTAAGATCACTGCTTTTCTAAGCTTTGCATACAAAGCATAAAACATACTCACAGACACTTCACCAGGCAAAATTGTCTGTTTTCCACTGTTACAAAGAATGCCCATAATACTCCACTAGGATCCACCATACTAACTCGCACAGTTCGGCCAAACGCAAAGATTTACCTGTTTGTTTCTTCCAGGCAACGAAGACACAAGCTGAAAAACTGCAACTCGACCTGAGGCTGTACCAACAGCAACCAGATCATCAAAACAGCTCAGCAGCTTCACAAAAGTTATAGACTCGCACTTCCCCTGTTGGAAGAAACCATACATACAACTTGCAGAGTTACTGAGAGTCAAAGAACCGGTTATGAATAGCCACTCAATTCCGAGCACCTTAGCACAGATAAAAACTTCATCAGAAGGGACACAGTTAAAAGTTTGTACTTACCTCAAAATTATATTTTTTCATCTGGTTTAAATGCCTGCAGTAGAGGTAAAGCATTCCAATGCTGCTTCCCACTGCAATGTAGTCGCCATTGGTATCAAGTGCTGTGAGGTACACCACGATAGAGCGAAAGCCTTTTTGGATCTTTGTTGGAATGGCATTGAGTAGGTAATACAAGGGACAAAACTCCTTAAATAGAACCGGTGAAGCCACAGATGCCATAGCAAGCACTGGCATCAGTAATTTTAAGGCTGAAATAAACACATCTACTTCATGGCATAAGGAAATCTGAAAGACAAAACCAAAAGATAATCCATTAACTTCCTTGGACATAATGAGGAGTTAACAGAAGGTCACCATCTAACAAGTAGGCATGCAGAAATTGTCAGGTTTTGTTTGGTATAAAAAAAACCAAAAGCTCTTCTAGGGGACGTAAGCTGTTCTTAGAATAATCTCATTCATTAGAATAAGCTTGTTTTTTCAGTTCAGTAATCTAAGGATGCACGGTAACTGCTAATTCTGGGATAAGCTTTTTCCCTTGCAGCTACAAGCTTACCAAAGTTGAGAAGATACAGTAATTTGAACTCAGTTGGCTAGTGAAAGATCTGTATGGGCTGTGCATTTCTACGGTTACTTAAGCAAGCAATGTTGAAGATTTTCTTTAGCTTCAGCAGTCGTAACTTCCTTAAGGAAAAAAGAAACAGAAGTATGGCAAAACACACAAACACTGAAAATTGCTCTGAAAAATACTCCTTGTCAGTCTGCATGGTACGTCCTATTCTGCCTAGTTAGTATTTCTCTAAGGATGAAAATGGTATTTGTTTCGCAGCTTCACACGTTGCTTACAGCGAATCTCAACTAAATCAGAAATAACATTGCTGCACTTGTTTAATATCTCCATCACTGTGAAAAGCTCTGATGTCTCAATTTTCAAGCTCTGTCACTTACTGTGCAAGAGGATTCGCTGTGCTGGCTTCGTGCCCTGCAACACTTGCTGTCAACACGCAACTCCACCAAATCCCAGGGATTACTTATGATGCACTACCCATTCAAGCCCGCGTTAGACAAGACAGCAGGAATAAAGAGCTGTTCCTGGACTCCTACGTTCTCAGTTACAAAAACAACAACCAGCCACTGAAAAAGCTAACAGTAATTATCAGACGTTCCTAACTGTGATAAATTTTACTGCTTGATAGAAAATAATTCCACTCTGACACTGTTTACAGCAGTCATGAAATGCAACCTATTTCATAACATATCACAGGGATTAGCAGATGAATGTGTCCAAACTACTTCTCAGGGAAGAGTTCTTTATGCAGTTGTCGACTAAGTTACAACCAACCTAAGTGCATCACCACTCTTTTATAATATTTTCACATATCTCCTTCCTATCTGTATTTTAGAACTCCTTACTACCTTCTATCCATACAGTCAACTAAACATCAAAACAAAATCTACTGCTGAAGTCTCCCACTTGCTCCCCTAACCATGCTGCTCTGCCAGTTATGCAACTTTAATGCCTCCTGGTTGACTTTCCGTTTTTCTTTTTTAACTGAAACCAGACTGTCCCGAGTCCCACACATACAGAACTTCCTCTAACATAAACTTCTGCCATAAACTCCCCCATTACTGCTTCATGAACTTCATGTTTATTTCTTTAATTCCTCTTTGTCATCTCTTCAGCTGGCGTTAGTCCCTCATCATGCTAAGATGCCCTCGCACCTGGAACCACTGCACATTTCCCAGCTGCCAAAGGACCTCACAGTCCTCAGAATTCACTCCCTCTCATTTTCCATCCATTATCCTTACAGCTCAAATACAGCTGTTGATAACCTACTACAAACTACAGAAGCTTCTATAATCCAGAAAAAGAGCACTTTTCTTTCTTCTACAACAACCCTATCTGCATTTTTTCCTGTGTTTACAATGAATAGGAAAAAAAAAACACATATATATATACACACACACACATATATATATATATATATATATGTACACACACACACACACACGGGAGAAGCATTTGATAATATTACCTTCTCCCCATCCCAAAGCACTGGAAGGAATTGCTTTTTGTCATATACTGAATTAAACTTCAAAAATGCAGTCAAGTTAGGGGTCTCATTCCTTGTAAGATTACAGTACAACATTATCACCATTTCCTCTGATGAGGAAGTTGTAAACAGTGATGTTTATTTTTGTTTTCTATAACCTATTCATCCCATACAATTAAAACTGTATTAATAAACTGGAATTTCTTGTCAACAAAGAAATTAGTTCAATTTTGAGTACTTGCACTGTTTGTGTAAAAATATAACTGGAAGCTCCGATCACCACTTTACTAAAAATACTGCTAATTAAACAATTTTATCTAAGCCAAACAAATGTATAAAGGAGCAGGGAATTGCAGCGCAACCCTACACGTTCAAACACTTTGTGTAAATGCAATCATTTTCCTCCACGGTCTATAATTACGCTCACACATCACATATAGTCTTCTATTTATTATTAGGATTCTGTTTTATCTTTGTTAACCAAAGGCGAGCAGAGGCTGTCTCTGCAGACAGGTGTTGGCTCAGCAGCACGGCATCAGCAGCCACTTGGAACAAGCACTAAGCAGTGGATGCAGAGTGCAGGCAACACCTGATGCTGCCCATGGAAAACCAGATGAGAGTCCTCCCTTTGCAACTCACAGACAGCACTTAGGTATCGTGTTAAGTGAAGTATTTTGAAAAGCAGAGCTCTTGCTGTCTTTCCTTGCAGAGGGCTCAGCATTGCCTCACAGGGACGGACAATGTGGGGGATAATCCTGCGCTCAGACAGACGCTCAGTTGGCTGCGGCTTCAGCTCCAGCGTATGTCACAGACTCAGCACAAGAGGCCAAAGCTATCGCTGCTTTTCTCCAAACCAGGCATCCTCTCTGTACAGCTCTGATGTTCAGCTCTTCAATGGAAATAAATCCTTACATTCAGGCCCCTTGGAGAGACAAATTCTGACCTCGGCCACATCCTTCCAGCTACAAACGCTTTTTATTTCCGAACTCTTCTCACGTTTCCAGGTAGCTATGACCAAATTAACCCACACAAGGCTCTGAGCTACCCACGAAACGCTGCGTTTTTGGCGTTTCTTCAGAAAGCAGAGAGAAAAAACAAACAAGAAACAACGCTAGGTGACAGGGACTACGAAAAGGCCGATCTAGGCTGCTGCCCGCACACACAGGGGCACAGGACACACTCGGTGCGAACTTTCTCCTCAGAGCCCCTCGCCGCGCTGTGCCCCGAGCTCCCCTAAGCCCAGCAAAGCTGCGGAGAAAGCGCCCGCCGCGGCCCGGACTCCCTCAGCCGCCCCGCGCCCAACGCCCGCTCGGGGCCGCCGCCCCCGCCCACCGCAGCCTTCCTCTCTAGAAGCGGGCTTCCATCCAGGCGCTCGTCCGCGTCCCTCTCCACAAGCAGGGGAAGGAGGCGAAGAAGCTCTCCCGGCCGCACCAGCGCTGTCGGCCGCTCCACCGCGGTGGCAGACCGCCGAGGACGGAGGCTGCACGGAGACAAGGCAGCGCTCACCTCGTCAGGAGCCGAGGGCGGTCATGGCTGCCGGCGGAGCGGGAGAAGAGACGGACGGGAGGGAGACGGGAGGGAGAAGACACAGCACCACTCACACCCCGAAGCATCGGCGGCAGCCCCGCTGCCTGAGCCTCTCGGCGGGGCCGGGCCTGGGCGGGGCCGGACGTGAGCGCACTTCCGCGGGCGCCGCTATGGCGGGTGAGTGAGGGAGCGGGCCAGGCCTGCAGCCCGCCCCCGGGCACCGCCTGCCTGGCTCCGGTGCGGGATGGCAGAACTCGGGGGCTGCGTGGGGCTGGGGTGGGCCGGGGGAGGCGCGGTGAGTCGCTTTGTGGCCAGCGATAGGGGTCACGCTGTCCGTGTTAAAGTATCGCATCTCGGAATATGCTTTTAATAACGTGACTTTCGTGTAAGTAGTAACAAAACTGATAGGTGAGGAGTTAGATTTCATGAATGTAGTTAATGTAAATTCCGTTTTCACTGAATCACAGAATCGTTTGATTTGGAAGGGACCCTTAAAGGCCATCCAGTCCAACTCCCTGCACTGAACAGGGACACCCACAGCTCCATCAGGTACTCAGAGCCCCGTCCAGCCTGTCCTTGGCTGTCTCCAGGGATGGAGCACCCACTGCTTCTCTGGGCAACCTGTGCCAATGCCTCACCACCTTCACTAAAAAACCTTTCCCTTATCTCAGCCATTTTATTTTCATCAATATTCAGCAGTAAGGCAAGGAAAGCTTTTACACATTTACAGCACACTGATTTGTTTCCGTATGTTTTCAATATGAACTTACCATTTTTTTCGTACATAGCAAAAAGTCCTGCTGATGGTACTCCAAGAAGACCTGTCTTACCTGTCAGTGCAAGAAAAATTAAAGATAATGCAGCGGACTGGCATAACTTGATGATGAAATGGGAGAGACTGAATGATAATGGATTTACTACTGCAAACAAAATAGTCAACATGAAGATCAGTGAGCAGTAAGTATGCTGATAACATATACAAGTAAAGACAGCATGAGGATTGCCTTACTGAGAAATTAATCTGTTTTCTTCACTATAAAGATTTTTTGGAGAATGGGGATAGAACAAGTCTGAGAGGATGAGTGAGCTGTTAGATCAAACTCAGCAGCTGCACTTTTTGGTTCCATAAAACATTTACCTTCAAATAAGATGTAAATATCTCATAAATGCTAAAATAATCTCTTAAGGTAATGGTATTTGCAAGAAACAAAAAATGTTTATTACACATTACCAAGCATAATGGCTATTTAAAATACTTATGGAATGTACAAAATTAGAATCAAGTCCTATAAAGCTGTGCCCACACAGAGATTTGTGACAGAGATGCAAGAGAGTTTCTTTACTCTCTTGTGTATTCACACTGATGCCAATATTACCAAATTTTACTGAAGTCAAGAGTTCGGCAGATTTCAGGAAAAATAAATCTGTGTTTTATATGGACAGAAGAAGTCATAACAGAGATGATTTGGAAAAAAAACAAAACAAAACAATAAAATAATTTTGGTAGAATTTTGTCATCATGCTGTGAAGAAAAACCTTCCAATAAGCAGGGTTTCGAGAAGTAGCTTCTGAAGAGTCTGACAGGTGAACAGGGTTTGTTTGACAGAGTTCTAACAGACAGGCTCAGGAATATTTTGCTGTGAAGGTGTCAGATGTTGCTTTCTCTTTCTAGCACCTCCCTCTCCTCTGTCAATGTTTACAGGAAAGTAAAGCAAAAGAAGTGGGAGAGTCAGCAAGACAGGACACATGCCTGCTCAGTAGCTGCTCTAGTTCGCAGTTAAATCTTAGCTCAAACTGTCAGTGAAAGTGACTGTGGGGAGGTACCAGGCTGTTGGTTGGGCCAGTTGAAGCCTGGCATGCATCCCCCCTTGTCAGGGACAATGTAAAGTGGGAAAAGGTGTTATCTTAACATTTGTGAGTGTTTTGGGTTTTTATTTTTGAGCACAGGCTCTAAAATAGAGAAACCCCATGTTCTTCTGAAGGTTACCAGCCTTAATTGCTGATATGATTAGCTGCGTTCCTTTCTGGTTTTACGTAGAAATTCTCATGAATAGCCTCTGAGAGATTTTGCGGGATCAGATCACGTTGATTTAAGTCTGCACAGTTTGAGTAAACCTGTATGCTTGCCTTATGTTTCTGTTCTAGATTTCAAGATAACAAACTGCAGATAACCTGTGATAACAGTACCACAGAATCTGAAAAGCCATCTCCAAAATACAATGAGGAACTGGACAATTGCTGCGCAGAGTTACTGGAGACCTTAAAAAAAATGGTAATATTCATTTTTCAGTCTTAGAAGTAATATCAAGAGTTTTCAAGTACAACATAAGAACATGATGTTAAGTGTCTGTTGTAAGCATAAAATCAGGGATTTTTATTCATATTTCATTGCCTTCGAACCTTAATGCTATAAATCCAGCATGCTCCATTTGTTTGCTTTCTTGATAGATTTAAAAGTTGTTTTTATATCTACCTTCTGCTTATAATTCTACTCTCCACTTGTAATGTTATTTATAACGTGATCCTCTGAAAACAAGTCATATAATAATCCATTCTAAAAATGCACTTGATGTCTGTTTTCTTATCCCAAATATCCCCTCTGTTTAGAACAAAGTAAACACCAACTTAAAGTACAGAGTAGTGCTTTGTCTGCCGTGATATCCATTGCAGCTATCTTTGCTCAGACATTATGCAATTATACTTTCAGTCTGCCTACCTCTACTTTCTGTGCAGAGCTCATTCTTTCTATAAGGAGTAGAGAAAGATGATTATTATTCTGCCCACCTTCTTTCTGGATATGTTGTCAGGAATTAATGTCACGTTTCATTTTGACAGGAAGTTTTTGCTCAGTAGAGATCTAAAATTTTTAGTTTAAAAAAATGACTTTTACAGCCTTTAGCCATTTTGGAGGATCATTAAAAAGATAATAGGTAGGCTTTTTATGCAGACAGGCTACCAGACCAGTATTTAGAATAAGCAGGAGCACTTAGATTTTCCTCAGAAAAAGGGAAAAAGCAAGAGTAATTCGGGTGTTTTCCTTTTTATGCAAAATCAGAATCAGTAATTATCTGCAGCATCTGAAATTTTAGGGTATCTCATTAATTCTGTATATAAGTTCCAGCTTTGATTCCTATCTGGAGTTAAAAAAAAGTGAATTAGAAATGCTAAGACTAAGTAAAGTCTTCAGAAAGTGTTTAAAAAATGCTGAACACTATAGTAGATTAACGTTCCTGAGATACTCATTAGCTTTACATGTTCACTGTTTTCAGACAAAAATACAGCTGAAAATGGAAAAGCTCTCTTCGACTACCAAAGGAATCTGTGACTTGGAAAAGTTCCACCATAGAGCTGGGAGTTGCACAGCACCCCTGTTTCACACATGGCCCACGGCGTACTTCTGTAAGTAAATTATTGATCATTTTAGATAAATGCACTTTGTCATTGAAGTCATCCAACTTAGGACTGGGAAATACACCCTTTTATATCTGTTTATCCTCCCTTAGAGAGAGAAAGAGTGTGAATCAGTCTTCTTTATAACTGACTAATCAATAAACACATGAGTGCGTTACTTGGTTTAGGATTACTGCTGATGACTGCTTGTATGAATTGCCAAGCATTGTCTGACATGCAACAGTAACAGCTTAGAACTGAGCTTGTCAGCAGCTTCCAATGCCCAAGCTGCAACAGCCACATCTTTTGTAGAGAGAGACAATTTTGCAGTTTGGTACTGTTAAGCTGTTGGCTACAGACTGACCTGTTACTTGACACTGAAATGAAATCCTTGAATGCGAAGAACGAGACGCTCCTCACTTAATTCTCAGGCAAAGAAAAGTAGCTCTTGTCACACTGTCAGTCAAGATAAGTAAAGAATGTTCAGTTTCTGTCTTCTGTTACTATCAATCCTTTTTGGATTCACTTGGTGGCAAAAGGTACTGCTTCCCAACTGCTATTATAGTATAGTTTTAAAACTGTTTGAATTCAAGGGAAGCCTAATTGCATGCAAACCAGCTGGCTTTTCTGTGCAGTGAAAGTCATGCCACGTGAAAGCCCTGCTTCTTATTTCACTATCTCAAGCCAGTGGGAATCTTAAATATTAGTTTGTCAACTTGAAAGGTTAAGAATGATAATGAAACCAACTGCTGTCAAAACACTCATTGTGACTGATTCATTTAGCGATGGTCTTCACTCTGAAGAATAAATCCTCCTGAAAGTAGCGATAGTTCAGACTAAGATAGAAACCAAAATCAGTCTCTCTTTACAATGAATTTATGTAGTTATTTTTTTTAGAAAATCAATCAAATAAATTATTATATAAATATATTTTAAAGCCCCTACATATATTATCAGTGTAACTAGTAACAATATTAGTTTTTACATTATGGACTTCAGATTTGGTCAGTTGTTCTGCTTCACTGTTATTCTTCACTATTGGTGTCTCTTATTGGCATTGCTGAAGGGCTTGACAGCATGAGAGGACATTCTTTGGATTAGATAAAATCAGCACTGACTGAAATTTGAAGTTCGTGCGTTAAGACAGCATTGCAAAATCTTAACTACAATTTCAGTTATTTAAAAGAATAGCTGTAATAACTGCTGATTTTATAGTGGCCCTGAAAACCAATACCACTGCTTGTTCTAGAATTAAAAGGGGATTCATATCCAAATCACTAATGTTTAAAAGTATGTCCAGAAACTGACTAAAATATTTAGCATTTTATGTCCCAGTATACTAACATTATTGACTGTATAAGAAATAGGATGTTTAAATATGGGGACCAGCTTTTGTTCTTTTAGTGATCAACATAGTACGGGCATAATTCAGCATTTAGCAAACTGCTGATCTCTTACCATCAGTGGGCTTGGTTTTTTCAATCCATTTCAGATGAGGTTTCTCTGAAGCTCTCTGAAATGTACAAGAAGGAACTACAACTCAAGCAAACAATCGTACAAGAAATTGCTCATTCTGCTGACCAGGATCTGATGATGGTCTATTTATCATCGTGGTTATACCAGCCTTACCTTGACAACAGCAGCAAACTACTGCTTGAAGCCATGCTTCTGGAAACAGGGCACAGACAGTGCTAGAATTTCAGATGTTGCTTGACTTGCTTCTAATGATGCTTACCTGAAAGTGAAATGACAAACTGACAAGGCTCACCAAGTACATTAAGTTTTTGTAAAACTTATTAAAAATATTTTTTGTATTTATTGCTTTGTCTCAGCTGATACTCTTTTCTTCACCAGACAATCTGGTTTTGGTTGCTTTAATCCTTTTAATGACAGAGGCTATGGGTAGGAGGCTGGATAGAGGCTTCATGGTTGTACAAGCTCTCCATAATGATGGGCACTTCTGTAGTGGTAGGGAGTGAGATTCAATGCACATAGACACCTGGAGCAAACAATTAACTACTATGCAAGTCTTGATGTTCTAAAATATCTACATTGTTGTTCTTACCATAGAACTTCACTGCTGCTTGATGTGTTTGGATTTTTTTTTTAACACAACCAGTGTTCTTGTACTAACAAGCATTGGTAGCTCAAATTCTTGCTCTTCTTTTTTGTGCTGCTTTCTGCCTTTCTTGGAAAAAGAGAGTAGAGAGTATGTTTGGGGAAAACAGTTAATGCAAAGGCTAAATGCTGAAAGGAATTCAATACCCTTATTTGCTTTCATTCCTAAAGACATAATAATCCCTTTGCGTACCACTGCATCAGACCTGGGTGGCACAGAAAAGCCGTGACACTTACCAAGCCTTTAATAACTGTTGGCTGTTCTTGCAAATTAGCACTTTTCAGCAAAGTGTGTTACAACGTGGAAACTCTGCAGCTGTTCCATCATTCTTTTTTCTAGTCCAACCCATAATATTTTGTGAATTTAGGCCTTCTTTCTTACTTAAGAGTAATAATCCAAATTCCTCCCTCTTACTGATTGCATATACGACCTGCTCCTTATATGAAATGTTGCTTTATGTCTTCTGCTTCACACCATTAAATAGTATTCCTAAGTGCTGTTGAATCATTGCTGTGCCCTGAAAGATGTTTGCCCTTGATTTGTCCCTGAAACAACTATTTGAACTAAAAATAATGTGAAGTGCACGCTGCTATGAAATGGCTACAGCGGCTGTGGTTTGACATGAGAAAATCTCATTAACAGCGAGCGATTCTGGCACGTATTTGTGATAGGAAAAATAGGCTCATTTGCTTAGCTAGTTCCAAGCTGAAACCCCACAGCCTTGGTAAGGGAAATGCAAAGTTCCCTGCAGCAACCAAATGGACATACATGAATCAGAAAAGTGTTCTGTGTTCAACAGAGATGTTGTTTCTGACAGCTTAATAGTCATAGAATCACCAAGGTTGGAAAAGACCCACAAGATCATCTAGTCCAACCATCCACTCATCACCAATGGTTCTCACTAAACCATGTCCCTCAACACAAACACACGTTCCTTGAGCACCTCCAGGGCCGGTGACTCCACCACCTCCCTGGGCAGCCCATTCCAGTGCCTGACCACCCTTTCAGAGAAGCAGTATTTCCTAACGTCCAGCCTGAATCTCCCCTGGCACAGCTTGAAGCCATTCCCTCTAGTCCTATCACTAGTCACACGAGAGAAGAGGCTGACCCCCAGCTCACTACAACCTCCCTTCAGGTAGTTATAGAGAGCCTCTCCCCTGAGCCTCCTCTTCTCCAGACTGAACAATCCCAGCTCCTTCAGCCGCTCCTATTCTCACACTCCTAGTGTCCTATTCATAGCCCAACTTTCTAGTGTCTAAAAAGAAATTCTACTGTACCTCAAGGAGAACGCAATCAATTAGGAAGAGCTTTGTTAGTTTTTACTATTTTTCTCTGCAAGTGTTCCACACAGCTGAACAGCCACCTTAATTTATCTGAGTAGGGCCAGATCCTTGTCACTATGGAAACACCTTCATACTTGGAAAATATTTTGCAAAGAAACAAGGTGGGTTCACTTACAGAATTGCTCTTTTAAGATGTGCATAGGTACATTGTATTTCCTACCATGAACAGATCAGCAGGGAATGAAAACAAGTTCTCATTTTCTGCACAGGTGGAAACTGTGGTTTGTTCTTATTTCTGAGAAGAATTACGCTCTTCAGGAAGGAGACAATGTTTACGTATCCCTTTGCTCATTAGTTGCTATAGGACAGAAGATTGCTGCAAAATCATCACTGCAGAGATTCTTTAATATAAAGCTCATGGTTTCCTATGAGCTCTCAAATGTCATTATTAGACAGACAGTATGAAAGAGTAGTAAAAAGGAATTGCTTACTGCAATCAAAGTCTTGGAAACACTGACAGAACCGTGCTTTGCGTATCGTCATTACCTCCTTTGTGAGGTAATGACCGTTATTACCTCCTGAAAAAGAAACAATAAATCAACAAACAAACAAAAATGCATCACAAAAACAAAAACCAAAACAACCTCCATAAACTTAAGGACCAGACAAGATCTCACAAGCACCTAATGACATCTTTCACAACCCTGCAAGAAGTGCAGTGTTCTGCCTCATCATAATTTGACCTATTCAGGCAACCAAGCAATAAATAAATAAATTGAATATTATAGGGCAGATAGTTTAATCTCTGAATTGTCTCACTCTCTCATTTGGATTCCATGTTAGAATGTTTTTCCTTAATAGCTATGAATATTGGATTTAAGAACAGTTCTGCACATTATAGGTGCTTTTAATTGATTTGTCCAATTATCTCAGTAGTTTCAATGAGGCAACACATATATTGTATCTTATCAGTTTTCATTAACATCTGCAAGAGTTCACAAACAAAATTAAGATAATGGTCACTTAGGGCTGATCCTTTTTACCTGATAAGCTTTTTGAAAGAAAAGTCGGTGGCCTGGACAACAAGCTGCGAGAAGCATCCACAAAAATATCATCCAAGCATTAAATACCACTACACTGCCACACAGGATAGCAGGAGGTAATAAATAACATGAGAACTTTTAATCTCTGCATGGAGAAACAGGAATTACAGTCAAGGCTAAATTTTTATTATGATTAAACAGTACAGAGCAGTGTAGAATAACTAGGGAGGCCAAAGCTTAGAATGTATGAGATGGAGGAGAAAGATATAAAGCTAGAAAAAAGAAAAGATAACACAAATCTAAGAATTAAAAGAGACCACCAGGCCCTAAAAGCTAAAAGGAATTTGTTATCCTATTAAAGAAGTTCAGTAGTTTTGCACCTTTCCACTTCTGTCCAAGTAACAGCAAGTGTTGAATGCACAGCTGACCATTAGGAAACATTAGCAAGAATACTTGAATACACTGCCAGTAGTTCGGTACAAATCAATTCTTGTTTGAGGCTATTTTTGTCTCTAACTCAGTGGATGCTTAGCCTAGTGCTATTTAAATAAAGATCAGTTAGGCTGTCACATTGTTCCTGGAGTGCACAAGCATGGATTGTATTTGAAACCCCCATTCTTCCAGGCGGAGCAGTGCACGCCAGGTCTAGATGCTAATGTATTCAAACTAGCTTTAAGAAAGTGCAAAACAGCAGTTTTCTTGTAATCTCAGCAGCACAGAAAATGCATACTTTCAGATAGCTTTTATTTTACCCATACACAGCTTGCCAGCACACAGCACATCACTGCCAAAAAGCAGTACAACTTACTGCATTTTTAATGGCTAGAGAGAAAAGGAATTGCGTAACAAAAGGGAATAGTGCAACAGTTCTAGGACTGACAGATTTCCACTTTCTACCCGCCCCCCCCAACATATAAAGCAAGGAGAACAATGTTAATTTTAGAATTTTTGGTTGCAATTGTTTTAGATGTTTATAAACATAAGTTATAAAAAGTATAGGGCATAGAAACAGTTTACAAATAAGTTAAATTTCAATTATCTCACTATTCACATTAGAAAAATATACATTTTATATAGTCTTCCTTCTGGGAAAGACCGACTATGTAGTATTCTAATTTATGGCTCCAATTCACTTTGTGAGAGCAGAACATCTTCGCTTTGGCCATCTGCTTCCATTGCCAGTAGTGCTTCCACAGTTTCCAAAGGTATCCCATCAGGTGTGCGAATGTGCATCGTAGTACCATCAGAATCTGTGACAATAACAATACCTTCTGCCTGAGACAAAACAGCAGCATCGGGATGAGACAAAATAAGCCCATCAGAAGTCTGAATAAAAATCTGTTCATGTCCCTGAGTCAAAAAGTCATGGCTCTCATCAGTAATCTCAAAAGCTACAGTTTGATCCACATTAACTGCATTCTCCAGCTCGTGTTGTTCCTCTGTCCCACAAGACAATTCACTCACATTATTATAAGCGCAGTCATGGTTCACACCAGCAGACAGGGAGGCTTCCTGGACAGGATTCTGGTGCAACTCAGCCTGAGCACCGTGTGGATAGTTTATTGGCACACGTGTTGAAAAAGCTTTTTCCATTTCCTGCATCTCAGTCAAACCAGCATCATGAAGTTGTTCGGATTGTCCTTTCATAGCAAAATTCTGGTTTTCTTCTTGCAGTGTCTGACTTTTTTGATTGAGACCATTTTCCTCATGCATTGCCAAGTTAGTGCTCTGAATGCCCACCGCATGCTCTGACACAGAGCTGCAGGGTTCAGGAGCTGACAGTCCACCTGCTGTGTTCTGACTCACCAAGTGTGCTTCAGCTAATCCTGGTGAACCACCTGCTTCTACAGGCAATACAATTTCAGTATGTAGCAGAGATGTGCCAGCTGAAAGACCTGGTCCCTGTCTGTCTACAGGTTGGGAATACTCTATCCTCATTTCCGTAGTCTGAGAGAAGGTACCTGAATTTTCAGCACTGATTCTAACCTCTGAATCAACAAGTAAGTTACGTTCCTCCTCTGCAGGTAATACGCTTCCAGTTGTGCAGCAAGTGACATGTCTGTCTTCTGAAAGCAGCAGTTCTCCATTTAACGGATTAAGATCTGAAAAGTTGAAAGAAATACCATTTTGTTGGGTAGCCTAATACTGCATGTCCAAAACATTATTTTTCCAGTGATAATTTTGGAGGAAATGCTAGACTGCTTTCTTCTCTCAAGCCTGAAGCACTTTCTAGAGTTTCAGAGCACTTTGGAGTGAGGGGGACAACATAACAATACTCAAGGTATTTTTTGGATAGTGAAATATTATTGTGTATTTCAATACAAAAGGACCTTACATTAGAAGTAGCATTTTTTTCCTCTTAATCTTGAAAACAAGCTGGGCTGAAAGTCAGATTTATCTTTTTTCCCCATCTGGCATACAGCCAGTAACATTAAGCGATAAAGAACGTGGCACAAGGTTGTCAGTTGCTCATCCTCATTAGCATTAATAAACTGACAGAAGCTTTTAAACTTGACAAAAATTCTGTTGACAAGTCAAGCTTATTGAAGATTCAGAGAAGTTAAATTACTGTGTGACTAATGAGCTGTGTTAGCAGACCCAGGACCACATTCGGCCTGGGACAGAAAGGGCAAAACAATGGGAATTTAGTTTGTTTTGCCACTTGCATGACTTGGACTAAGGGCTCTCATAAACCCAGCAGGTAGCTGAACAATAACTGCTAAGTAGCAGGAGCTCGAGCTGTCAGTTTTTATAACTGAAGATCAAAAGGAACAAAGGTAATTTTTGTTATGGAAGATATCATTGCACAAGAAAGGAAACCTAACAACTCTAAAAGGAGTATTTTAACTTTTTGTACTGTAAACTAACAGAAGCCCAACACAGCCTGTGCAAGTGAAAGAAAAATTCTTCTAAAACAAAAACAACCACCTAACCCACAACCTCATAGCTCAGAAGAAAACTGTGATAAGAAGAAATTAGCACTGTCATGCAGAGACTTTCAGAGAAACAAAATTAAACTGAGGGCGTGAAGTGGAACGGGGAAGTGGGTAACAACACAAAAACAAACAAGAAAGCAACCACTAACAAAGACATGCAAAGAGCAAAAGAAAAGTAGCTCATAGCAACATCAAAAAGATAGGTACAAAGCAAAGAGATGAAAGCGGTACACATTTTACTAGAGATGGGTAAGGCTGGAATCCTTCACCACAGTGATCACAATGCCTCTGAATAGTGAAACGCTTTCAGATTAAAGACCAGTAGAGTTTGGGGAGATTACAGGTGGCAACAATCTCACTTTCCTTTCTAACCCACTGTTAGCCTGCCAACCTGAGGAGCCAGAGGAGTAAAGACAAAGAAGGGAGAAAAATAAGGACATGTGCCCAAAGACCATCCACAAAATATTGTCTCAGTGCCAGTCAGTAGCTCCTGCACCTCCCCTGGGATACAGGATAACCTTCAGTTCTTCCCCTCCCCCAGAATCCACAAAGCTCAGATGATTCCACCCCTGCAGTCCGGCAGCAGGAAGGACAAACACACTGCTTCCTCTCCCACTGCTAACACACAGGTTGTGCACCATCACCACTCTAAGGGACAGCACAGACAGGAAGCGGGCAGGAAGCACACGGCAGAAAAAAGTGCTATTCTCCCAGTACTGCAGTAGTGTCCATGAGCGGATTACTGTGCATTTAGAATCGAGCTACTGCTGTGCATCATTCTTAACTTGCCCTCTCGTCAGCGAGGACTTTCCAGTAAAAAAGCTGCTTTTGAAGAACCTGGGAAGCAAGCTGAGAAATGAAACCTTAGGACAAAAACCACAGTAGCTTGAAGAACAAAGATTCGTTCAGCTCCTCTGTGAACAAACAGAATTGGAAAACATGAAGAGGTTACCATCTTTTTCAAAGAGTGTACATAAATTTCCACTCTTTTCTTTCACTTCATCTTGACTGGAATAAGCATTATTCACATTCTCCATTACGTCTTCTAACTTGGTCCTTTTGGCTGATGGCAACAGTTCCTCCCCTGAGCTCTGTCAATACAAGAGATAATTAACTGGCTGCCACCATAACAGCTAGCAATACTGGAAAAGAAAACAAGCTAACTAGGCACTTCACAGCAGTACTATCCTTGAAAATAAGATTTTGCATTGAAGTAAGAACTTCCTGAGCAGGAAGGACTTAAACACAGTTCTCACACTTTGCCAAACTACCACTGATAGGTTTTGATACTTGGTAGAAACAAACCGCCCTAGCATTAACATCAAAGCTTCTCTTAGGCTTTGTCATTTGCTGTATATATACCTGCCATAAACTCCCTCCAACTTCAGTAAACGGCTGTGAACAACTTGTCCAGCATTGTTGGCTTAACGAAGAACAGATCAGCTCAAATCTAACCACAGGCAGAAAATGGAGGAGTACTAATCTTATTTGTCTGCCACCAGAAACAACTCTAGATTAAATAGAACAGTTGAGGGAAAGGACCATAGAGATATGACTTTCAAGAAATGAAATAGAGCACACCCTGCTCTAGCTTTCAAGAAACCAAATCTGGTAAACTGTCTTGTTAGAAAGAAAGCAACTATTTTCACACGCCTCTACCAACCGATTATTAGTTCCCCAATGTCCTAGCCTGCTATAGGTAAGCTCTTATTGATAAGAGAAGTTAAAGAATCTGAGGATCCTTCTTACCATGGGGCCCATTTACTGCCACTTCAACAGGATTCTTCTCTGTATCATGATATTACATGTAAACCTTTGAGATTCTGTCTCCAGTATTACAGAGCATTAACCCAAAGTACATCTTTAACCTGCCAGTTCACATCCTCTGCTGTGACACCACAGGAGAATATTTACTTGAGTATTTACAAGCCCTGAATACCATGAAAGCCTCACAAGTCAGATGATACTAGTATGATACTAGTATGAATTCTAAATACTTATCTATTTTAACAAGCTTTAATTCATTCTGGATCCATTTTTAGTTTTCACAAAAGCATTCCATACCTCAGCTAACCGTTTTTGTCCCAGTGTCTCCACAGGCACTTGCTCACTAACCACTTTAATTATACGCTGTGAACAAGAGTCTACACCTTGCATCTTTTGTTTGCCAGTGGTTATTTCTGTAATTCCTAGTGATTCCGCAACCTGTAAGAACAGTTACAGGAAAAATAAGTGGAAGGCAGTCTCTGCAGTCTCAATACATTTCTTAAAACTGAACAAGAAGTACAGAATTCCAATCTGACAACTCAGGTAAGTATTTAGCCTCCTATGTTTTCAACTAACTTGCAGATCAATAGAATATTTGATAGTGAATATTAACAGGTAAACTCAAAAGAATTACGAGTACATTGGTTATATATAGAATCCAGCAACAGTTACTAAGAGCAGAGCTTAGTAGAGAACACTGTAGAGGCTCTTCATTACTTAAAAAAAACCAAAACATTTAAGTCTTCCTATTTAGCTTATATATATTTTTCAAATCCTCTTTTCATCCTTATGTAGGTATGCTACTATACGACCTCTCTGGGCTGTTATCTTTTAAAGAGCATATTCTGTATCGAGAAGGCATGTTGAAACTGAAGAAAAGCAAGAAACAGGTTCCATTTTGGGACTGACAGCATCAACGGCATCCTTTTACTTGGTGCACCTTCATTACTCCAAACAGAAACATCAGTGGTAACAGCTACAAAACAGCCAGATGAGCAGGCAGTAACTCTAGGAAGTTTTTCAGTACGTGCAGGGAATGACATGATTTATTAAAAAAAGAAAAAACATTAACTGCTACTAACAGCCCACACAGGACTTCATTGCTTAACCTGGATTATTGTAAGAACTAGCATTCTCTCTCTACCTCTTCTACTCTGAGTTTTCCAGTATGTTCTCCACTCATTGTGGTTGCAAGTTCAGTGCAGACGTACCCTAACGAGCACGTCATGAGAAATTCTGTTGGTGGCAATATGAAAAGTAGCGTTTTTGTTTTCCCTTCTCTGTTTCCAGTAGCAAAAATATGTATAAAGATCTGTTTTATTCCAATCAGGAGGAATACAGACTAAATAAAGGATAAACAGATCCATATCAACACAAAAAAGTCTTTCTAGACACAACGAATCTGCAGTTATTGAAGCAACGGTTTGTAATTTCATTCATTATTCTCTACCTTTTGTGTTTGCTGGTGTGACTGAACTGCACAGAAGCATTCAGTTTGTCCTCATTTTGCAATGTAACCACGTATCCCTTTAAATCAAGGTCGCTCATTTTAAATACAGCCCTTTCCCTCCTAACTAAATATCACAATATACTCCTAATGTTGAACACACCCTGCAGTAATGCGCAGCTTCGTAGTACTCTAAATGCACACAGGTATCAGAAATCAGCACTGCTAGAACCGATGTTTTCTGGGTTTTTTTTAATATTTCTAGTTATATATGTATTGCCACATACCAGAACTGCAGTTTTATTATGGATTTCTTTTTCTCTGTTTGGTTATTGTACTTTTTAAGCAATACCACTTCTGCTCATCAGAAAACATGTTCTGTTCAAGTAACTTTACCAGGATAAAAAAAAATTATCAGAGAAAATATATTAAAAAAAAAATAATCTAAAAATAGACCAAAAAAAAAATCCCAGTTCCAAGCAGAGCATTTTGTTACCTTAGCATCTTTTATTTCAATAGGCTGCTGGCAGCTCAGAAAATCAGAATTACTGAGGTAATCATAAGCCATTTTCTTTACCATATTATGCAACTCTTCAAATTCTCTATACACATCAGGGAAGCAAGCTTTGGCTGGACAACCTTTTTCAACCTGGAATTAAAAGAAGAAATGTGTTGTTTCCCCCTGTATATTTCAAATAACATGAAAGAAAAATCTTTTGTTTTGTTCAGTGTTTAAAAATACTATCAGTCAAATCCAGTATGGAATTTTCAGAACCACTACTGAACCAAGCAGCAGAGTTAGACTTTCAATAAGACCTATCAACGTTTTGCCTGTGTAAAACTGAAGTGATATCTAGAACATCTGTATTCTGCACAGTTCTAACTTAGAAAAACCAGAGACATTACTCATGGAATCTTTTTGTGTATGTTAATGAAAGCCTTCCTAAAAGAATTCACGTCTTTACATTAAAAAGGTAAAATAACAATCTCACCTTCATCAACAGGAATTCATACACTGTAACAAGCTCTGTAAGACGTGGGAGAGCCAGCTCCATCAAGTCTTCATTATCACATTGTTGTATTAGCTGTCAAAAGCCATAATGAGTTTATTAGAGCAAAGTAGCCTACACAGGTTAATGCAGCCCACATTCAGAACGTAAAATAGTGCTGCTTTTCTGTAGGATACACAAAGGTACCTTACACTACAGTGACTTCTTTCTCTATTTCAAATAGACAACACACAGCAGGCTCTCAGTCCTCTAAGGCAGTTGCTGTTAAAAAACGCAAGCTAGGATTAAGTTTGCCTCTTGGAAAAAGGCTGGAGGGAAGGACATACATACTGTGTGTTTAAGCAGCTTAGAGAATAGAAGCAAACATAACACCAAAAGAGAAGATCAATGAGAAATACCTCAAAACAGTTACTGCCCATGTTTACAGACAACACTCAGTCCCATAAATGTTGCAAACTCAGGAAAGGAACAATATGAGTAGACTTAGTAACCATGAAATAAATAAAATCTACAACATATAGGAAACAAACAAAAAATCCTATGAGCTGCATGGATTTTAATCCTTGTTCTATCTTCTCTTACAAGGAGCTTACAAGGTAGGGAGGGCTGGTGATGCACACACTGCCAAACTTCAGTTGGGTTTATTTCTTTTTATTGTACCAGAGGTGATGCACAATAGTAGCTAAACTTCTTCAGAAGGAATTCTTCAGAAGAAAAGCGAGAGTACATCTACGTGTCAGAAGGCTCTTTCCACAGAGTTCCCATTTTCCCTTAGAAGCCATCATTAATATTTTCTTCTTAGAAAACGCCTTAGGCTTTCATCAGTAAACAGGAAGGTCAACTATCAATCCTTTTGAAAATGAATCTTTGCAGCGATCCAAAAACTAAAAGCAAAACAATTGGGAAAACAGATACTTATGAAATAATTGAAGAGAAGCATACCTCTTTCAACCTAGCTTTTCTTCTGAATACATTGCGTTCTGTTGACACACTACTAAGGGACTTTGAAGGGGACTGACCAGGTCTGCTAAGCCTTCCAGAACACCTGGATCTTCCGCCCATCCTTGGTCGACCGCGTCTCTTTGGTCGTCTGGGTCTTCCAGGTCCTTTTGCTGTTATGGGCCCCCGGTGTCCTGAACTGCTTTCATTCTGTTGTTCTGCCAACAGGTTTCTGCTTTCTGCAGACTTACAAGTCTTAATTAAAAGAAAAATAAAAGTATTTTTTCATCGTTTTCAACAGTGCTTTAAGTACAGCATAATTTTATAACGAAACTCTTAGTCTGGGCAAAAAATAAATAGGGTATTAAACAAATGCAAGGCTGAATACAAGCATAACTCCAGAGGTCCCATTTGTTTTCCTCAGTCTACCTGTGTACCAGCTTTGGTAAACCTGATATTCTTTCTAGAAAACCTTTGCCTGACCAAAAACATCTTTTAAAGCAATGAGTTAGAGTACAAACTTTGAGGATTGGTGTTTTCCAGCTAAAGATTGCAGGTACTACAGCAATCTAGCAGTCAGTAACAGTACTGAGATCGTCTGAAGGAGAATTTCCATCATCCTGCATAAAATGAATCCTTCACAGGGAAACAAATACATAATAATACAGACAGCTGAGTTCAGTATTCTGTGCTTCTCTCTTTTTCCACAAATGACAGAATAGTGTAGGAGATGAGGGTTCTATTTGCTGCATTGGCACTCTCACCTGCAAATTTTCATGTTTCTGACAACTTCTGTTTTACCAATAAAAGTAAAAAATGGGATGTTGCTACATCTAAAAGATTATTTTTTTCCCTACACAACCACTGCACCAGCTCTTGCTACAACCTGTTAGTTAGAGACCTAGGAGGTAACTTCACTTGGAAGAGAAGCTTTGAGTTGGCCAGCTTAAAACATCACAGAAAAAATGCAGCTGAAGCAGCTTCCAGCTCAGAGAGTCAAGATGAAAGTACTCAGTTTGCACAGGTAAGTTAAGCCTCACTTTCAAAATCTGCTCTAGGAAGAGCTGCAGTACACTCTGCTTCCAAATAAGTTTCACCACATAAGTTTCACACCATTTCAGTAACAGAAATTGATAAAGCAGTTGATGCCTTGCTGTCTGTCACGCAAAAGGCACGAACAACGTTAGCATTCTTCTCTGACTGGAGAAGAAAAGGCTGTTTATGCAGACCTGAAGACCGTATGTTAGAAATCCAGTAACAAACACACGCTCAGGGAAGGTTTTATGTGCCCCTGCAGGAACACTATTCCTGATGCAATTTCAAAAAAACTCAGTTGTTGTCTCTTATGAGCACTTTAATGGGCAGTTTGCCTAAATTCGCATATTAGCAGGTATTACTGAGCAGTACAAGACTCGGATGTTTAACCAACAAGATGTACAAGTCAATTCACATGCATTTAAATTTCTGCCTCAGGAATTACTTAGACTGTTACTTACTCAGACTGTTGTCAGTAGGAACTCGAGATGAATGAGTACAGTGTGCAGCTATAAAACTGCCCTTCTGTTTTCTACAAAACTGACAGCTGTAACACACTTTACCTGTTCAACCTGTGAGCCAGCAGCTTCTTCCAAATTGGCAGGTAGTGCATTTTCATTATTTAAAGTGACAGCGATGGAATTCAAATGCACTGGACTCATAGTTTCTTCTCCTATTCCACAGAGATTGTCCACAAATATACTTCCATTAGGTTTATTTAAGGGTGTTTTTTGAGGTACAGACTCCAGCTGTCCATGACCAGGGTTAAGTTTATAATGTCTTGCTAGTCCTCCTTTTCCTATATAGGATTTTTCACAAGTCTGACACTTAAACATTTTGGGTTTCAGATTGTAATTTGAAGAATTGAACAACGCATCCTTTCCCTTCGCCTTTCCTTCTTCATCATCTTCTATACTCAGCTCAGAGTAGTCGTCAGAATCAGACTGATGACTATCAGCCAAATCCTCCATTTTAATGAATTTATAATCTTTAGCCTTGTACTTCGGAGGGCGTGAAATCCGTCCAGAACGAGTTTTCACTTTCAAAGACTTTTTTAGCTTGTCATCTTTTTGTTTTTTTTCAAGGCATGGCATCAGAGTATTTGTTGAGCTGGCTGCAATATTTGAAGACCTCGCAGGTGATACTGTGGCACGTGCAGTTTTCTGTCCGTTTAGCACCTTACTTGTAGGACTCTTGTTCACAGGCACTGATCCATGAGATGGTAAAGGTTTCTGCATAAGCAACTGAATTGGAGACTCAGAAGAACTATGCAGGAAAAGCTGCTGCTGCTGCTCAGGTCCTGTAACAGGCTGTATCTTAATTATCTGGGGATTAATAATGCCAAGTCCTGGCATGCTAGAATTTCTACCAACCGACTGACTCAGCATTACAGTTTTGGACTGGACTGGTGCCAAGGATGGCACTGGCCTTTCTGTTTCCTTCATCTGTCCTGGCTGAACTTGAACACAAATGGCTTCCAGCTGCTTTTGTGGAAAAAAGGAAGAGCTGAGATTACACAAATACCGCATTTGTTAGATGAACATAGTATTTACCAAGATGATACGTATATACCTTTAAAACAAGGCATAAAGAAATGAGTGCACATCATTCAATTTCCATTTCAATGCATCGAAGCACTGATTTAATGTCAAAGCACAGATTCTCTTCCTTCAAGCTATGGCTTTCCTGCATGTTCAGCAATCTAACTGCTGTCAACTAAAGCATGTAAAGTCTTCTCCCAGGTCACGCTGCAGCACTGTTTCCTGCAAGCAGGCCGGTTCTGGGACAGCAGCACCGCCATCACCTAGGCACGTTTGTAACCTTCATCAAAACAAGTGCAGGAGAACTACAGCCTGTAACATGATGCAGGTCGAATGCCAGACCCAGGACACAAAGCAGTAAGTGCTCTGTTCAAGAAAACTTTGAGATGATGAATGGTACCACATGCTCCATGCTTCCTCTTATCCCTTCCTTCCTATTCTCCCCTCTTCCAAGTTCCTGCCTTAGCTCTGCCCAATCCCTCACTGGCTCCTCTCTCTCAAGGGAGCAGGCAGCCGCCTGCCTTACTCTAGGGTCAAAAATCATTAAAGCCGGAGATCTCTTAAGACCACCCAGTCCAGCCCCAGCCCCAGCCCAGCCCCACCATGCCCGCTGACCACGTTCCTCAGTACCACCTCTCCACAGTTCCTGGACACCTCCAAGGACGGTGACTCCCTCACCTCCCTATGCAGCCCGTGCCGCTGCATTGCCACGCTAAGATATTCTTCCCACTGCGCAGCCCAACCCTCCCGCCCCAGAGCGAGGCCATTCCTCTGACCCCTACCTGCCGCGGGAGGAGGCGGGCGGGCGCCAGGGCCGCGCCGCGCTGCAGGGCCACGCGCTGGGCCACGCTCCGCAGCTGCAGGGCCGCGTTCTGCACGACGGCTGCCGGCGGCGGGGGGGGCTCGGGGCCGCCGTCCCGGAGCGGCGGCGACGCTTCCCGCAGCTCTCGGGCCCTGCTCACCCTCTCGATCACCCTCCGCAGCTCCGCGGGGGCCAGAGGCGTGGCGGCGTGGCGGGACGGCGAAGGCGGCTGCTCCTCCGCGCTCGGCCCCGCGCCCTCCGCCTGCACGTAGAGGACGGTGCCGCCTTCCAGAGCGGCCAAGCTCCGAGCCAGCTCCTCCGGCAACGCCCGCAGCTCCACCGGGGGCGGGAGGCCGCCGCTTTCCTCCGCCGCCGCCGCGCCGAGGGTCGCCCCGCAGGAGGCTCCAGGGGGCTCGCCCTCAGCCGGGGGAGGAGGGCGCGGCGGCGCCTCAGTGCCCCCCTCCTCAGGAGCCGCCATCTTGGCAGGCGTCAGCGGGCGGCAGCCGCATCGCCCCCCCCGGGCGGCTCTCGGAGGCGCGGGGCGCAGTCAGGGCATCAGCGGCGCGGGGGCCAATGGCGCCCCCGGGGCGGGGCCGCACAGTACCAACGGCGGCCTCGAGGGGGCAAAAAGCTGCGGAGGCTCTTCGAGAGAGCGACCCGCAAGGGACACCCGCGGACGGCAGACGGCCAACGATGCGCGAAGATAAACGACGACAGCGTGACGCGGGGGGGGGGGGGGAGAAGCGCGCACACTCCGTTGGACGGTAGTTACTGTCTCGGCGTAATGGGTGGGGGAAACGTAACAAAAAAGTCAACACCTTCTGGCTCGTACGGGGATCGAACCCGCGACCTTGGCGTTATTAGCACCACGCTCTAACCAACTGAGCTAACCGGCCCGGCGATGAACGCAGGGTCTACCTTGACCCTCAAAAGGACTTAGCCACAGGCAATTAAATGTACTCCAACTCCCATAGTGGCTGCATTACAGATGAAGTGTTCTTCCGACTCGAAAGCACGGGAGAGAGACGCGCAGTGACCCGGGTGCCACTTCACAGATTCACTTCCCTAGGAAACGTGAGAAACACCCAGGAGTTCAGTGCAGTCTGTGGTGCCTGCAGCTCCTTTCAGGAGCAGTGTAATTGCTTTCTATTTCAGGAGCATCCCCTCAGGATTTACCAGAACACCTGCGCTGGGGGACGTGACCAAAGAACGGAGCGCGGGCGCTGGGCTTGGTACGACCCCGGTAGGAGCCGGATGCCCTCAGCGATGCCATTCCCACCCACTGCGAGCCAGCGGCGCGCACACCCTGAAACGGGCTGCGTGCTGCAACCCGCAGTGCCAGGCGGGAGCCGCTAGGGATCAGGCGGCCATCGAAGATAGACGCTGGAGTACTGGGATGCGAAGGTGCGGCAGCGCCTGGCACAAACCAGAGCTACAAGGACGGCATTCGGCGTCAAGGAACGCTTCTCAGCTAGAAGCGAGGGCTGGACAGATTGCTCACAGACTCCCTCCACGCCGGGAGAACGCCTGCAGAAGGTGTGGAGTAAACCACTCCTCAGAGGAGCATAACGCAATAGATCGTAACACCACGGCCAACCACCGCCCGAGGCCAACGGCCGCTCCGCCTCCTCAGCCCTATGGCGCACGCGCAGTGGGCGGGGCAGTGCTGGCCGCCGCTCGTACTGCGCCTGCGCGAGGCCGAAGCCCGGGGCGGGCAGACGGAGCCTGCGCGGTTGCCAGGGCGACGGGAATACAACATGGCGCGCTGAGGACCCGGCCGGGAACGGCTCGGCGGGGCTCGGGGACCCGCAGGCGAGCGCAGGATGAACAGTAAGGGGCCGCGGGGGAGGGCAGCGGGACCCGCTCGGCCTGAGGGCGGGAGGGTCCTCCCGAGTCGCGGCGTGGGCTCGTGCATCTCTGAGGCGGCACCGCCTGCAACTTGGCTGAGGGGCCGGGGCGTTGGCAGTGCTTTGAGGCCCCGGAGGCCGCAGCCCCGAGGTTTCCTTTGCTTTGCTACACGGATAATGCTGTTCTCCTGCACACCCAGCCTTCTTTAACAGCCTGCTAACGAACGTTTCCCACTTCTGCAGAGCAACAGCCTGCCTGCCCCCCAGTCTCTCCAATTGCTTTTGCAGAAATCACAGTTTCCTCTTTCTTACTACGATCTACAAGCCATGCCTTCAATTGCTTTGGCATCAGTCTTCGTACATCCCACATCACACCCCACTGAGTGCTGAGGTCACTGAGTGGGTTAGTTAAGTGTCATGGCCTAGTGACCATGCCTGAAGGCAAGCTTTCCATTGCTGCCTTCATTTTTTATTTCTCCCTTCCCACATGCCGTAATGCTTCATCTAAACACCATGGCTTTTTCTTCCTCAGCATCGTGGCAGCCTCACAACAAAATATCTGCGTTAGGTGATACTATCCCATTTTGACTGTTGCAGTGCTGTCTTTTCTGTCACTTCACAATGGATTCTTTAGTTCCAAGTTGTGAGTGATTTGCTGTGCTGTCTCTGTATCTAGACATGGGCCCAGGCTTTGCATTCTATCACTTGCACGTAACTTTCATTGTTCTTTCTTTCTGGGTCCTGTACCTTTTTGTACACCAGACTGCCTTTCTAGTGAAGGATAACTTCTCTGCCATGCTCATGACCACACCTCTGATGTTAGACCTTAGTTCAAGTTGCCATAACTTGTTCTTACAAATAACTTTTTTGTATCTTAGTCTTTATTCTGTTGACTTGTGTGAAATTTTATTCCATTTTCCTAATCTTTGTCTGCCTTCTCTAACTATTTGAAGCCTTAACCTCTACATGTGCTAAAACATCCAGGAAGGAAAGAAGAGGTTAGTTAGTGTCTGCATTGCTACAGATGCCATGAAAAAAAAGATGGGGATTAGGTCTTATGCATTCCTTGACATTACATGAGCAAGTGTAATACTTTACTTAATTTAACCCTTAAAGTATTCAGTCTTGAAATGCTCATGAAGTTTTAAAATCTTGTCTCTCTTCACCACAAATTCAGGTAAACTCACTGGTAGTTAGTTTTGTTTTGCAGCTGTATTAAGCTTCATTGTTTAACACTGAAATATTTCAACCTTGTTATTCTCTTTCAGTGTTTGCTTGAAGTTACTATAATCTACTGATTGATGGTGTCTTTCCTTGAAAGCAGTGAAACTGCTTCTGATAAGTTCCTTGTGATACCATACAAAGTGTCATTCAGAATAGCTATAATCTTATAGAGGAAAAAGTTGACTCACCCAACTGGTGATGAAGGTCTCTGGCTATAGACCCCTCATCTAGGAGATGTTCTTCCTTCCAAGGGAAGCCCTTAAATGAGCCCAGGGAGGGGTGGACCCTGGGTACACCTCTTCCAGTCACATGGGAAGCACAGGTGAATTTCTTGCAGTGTGCTTCCTGGGCCAGCCACCCCCTTCACCAGGTGCCCAATCATCAGTTCCCCTGTAGACTAGTTGCCATCTAGTCACTTTTGAGGAATCAGTTATGTGGAAGTGAATGTTTAAGGGTCTCCATAAATCTTGGCTTGTGGACTTTTGGTATTAAACTGTTGGTACGCTGCAAGTCTAATTTGTTTTCCTTCTCAATCTATAAAATCACTTACGCTGTCCGAGTTCCTCTCAGTTTCTCATTAAACAATAACTTGCTGTGTGGTTACTCTCCCATTTCCTCACTAGGAGAAAGGCTCTCCCATCTTCGGTGGCTTGGTTTGTTGAGAGTTTACATGCTGATTTTATGCATTAAAAAAAAAACCCATTTTGTCTAATGCGATTTTCATTTCTGATTCTGCACTTCAGTCAATTGATTTCAGTTATTGTGGTCTCTGCTGTCATTCTTGTCGCTGGTGGAGAGGATGGCTCTCCAGTGTTTTCCTCAGGTGTTTGTTATCTGCATGTGAGCTTTTTTTGCATGCCTAGCAGCATTCCATTGTAAAAATGAATAGACCTGTGGTGGTTTCAACCCAGTGGGCAGATAACTGCTTCAGTTGCTTTCTCACACCTGTCCTCAAAGGGAGAGGGAGAGAAAAGGTGATGGAAAAGTGCTCAAGGGTCAAGATAAGGACTGAGGATTAATCACAGATTACCATCACGGGCAAAACAGTCGCAGCATAGGGAAATTAATGCAGTTTGTTGCCCATTGCTAACAGCTCAAGAGCAGTGAGAACCAGAAGCAAAGTAAAACTATCTTCCTCCCATCCACCGTCTTCTACCTCCTTCCCTGGAGCGGCACAGGAGAATGAGAATGAGGGTTGCAGGCAGTCCGTAACGCTCCATCTCTGCTCTGCCACGGGCCTCCCCTGGGCTGCAGGGCGCTGCTGCACCGTGCCTGGAGCACCTCCTGCCCTCCTCCTGCGCTGACCTGGGTGGCGGCAGCAGGGCTGCTTCTCTCCCTCCTCTCTCCCAGCTGCAGTTCCGCAGCAGTTTTGCTTAAATCTGCTCTCCCGGAGGTGCACCCAGTGTCGCTCATGGCTCAGTTGGTCAACAAATAACTCAACTCTTATGGCTACTTGGGGTATTTTTTGCCACAGAAATTGGCTCCGCTGTTGTATGAGCATGTAGCTCAGCTATTGTGTTTGTGTCTTAGTGGAGATCAGTTGCTAGCAAAAACTCTATCGATAAGCCTTCTTTAGAAATGTTGGATTTAACTACTTTGAATTTATGACTCCCATTTTATATTTAACTATTTAGATGGAGAACCGAAACGTAAGGAGGGCGCGGTGCAAAGCATGCTTCTTGCTCTGTTGTGTTCCTCAGAGCTCACAAAAGATTAGGAATCACCTTGCTTGAAGCACTGCCTGCCCAGTTCCCTCTACCAGCCACACGTGCTAAACCCCACGGTCTCACCCGTACCTTGCAGTCTCTGGTATTGTCTCCTTTACCCATAACTGTTTTCAAATTCTATTTCTGCTTCTAATGATCGTTCCATATGTAATTGTGCAGAGAGCATTCAACTGTGTGATTGCTTTTAAATTGCTCTGTTTTCTCTCTTTTTCTAATTAGAAGGTCTAATTTGTGAGCTTAAGGGAAAAAGGGGGGGAAACAATGTAGGAAATGAAAAGACTGTTTGAATTTATGGAGAGGACTGGGTTCTAAAGAAAATCTGGGTAAAAATATATATATATATTTTATACACTGGCACAGCGTGGAGCGTGATAATCAGAAAACCTCAGCAGCAGATGATAAAACAAGAAAAGCAAATGACAGTTCTCCCAGAAGCTTCCTTGTTGGAGAAAGGGGGGTTTGCATGGGGACCCCTGCTTATTAACGTGTAAGCACTCGCATCACAAGGTAAAAGGACTTTTAAGTGTGAGGCTTGGGGAGGAGAAAAGAGGTGAAGGCAACACGAACAGATTGCTAATTGGAAAACGTCATTAGAATGGCTCTGCTTAAGTGACTTTTCTCTCTGCAAAATTCCTTGGCAGGCTTTCTCCGCTGCGAGGCTGTATTTATACTTGTAAATTAAACATATCTGGAAATCTTCTTGGCCACAGAGAGCAACTGCCATGGAATGACCCACGTCTACGCTAGTAAATTCCCTTATCCTCCAATCCAAGCAGTAGGACAGAATCTGCTTGAGGAGTGACCTTAGAAGGAGTCCTCCCGTCAGGGTAGGAAGGCTTCTGGGAGAGCAGCGTCACAGAGCACACCCACGGCAGCTTATGCAGACGGCTGCTCTTCCTTGGAGTTACTGCTCTCCTGCTGTCATTTTGGCTCCCCAGAGGGGCTGAATAGGGTAGAGGAGGTATCCTACTCTGCCTCCCTGGGTTTGGATCTTTCTCCAATAATAAGACCTGCTCAAAAGCAAGCGTAGCGTAGAGCTAAGCAGAGCTGGGTTTTGTGCAGATAAAATAAATGGGAGAATTATCAAGGGTAGAATCTGTGGGTGCCATAAATAAAGGGAAACAGGAGGACAAGGTGTGTGAAGAGAGCCAGTCAGTAGGATTGAGAACAGCTGATTAGAATGCTGGAGGAGAATAAATGTCAGTTCTGAAGGAGATCAGAAGAAGACTGAGAATATTTAAGAAAGCCCTTATTCTTGGCCTACTTGAAAACTCATGTCTGAAGTTGACACGGGAATAAAGCTTTAAAATCAGTAATTGCTTTTCTTTAAAAAAGAAAAAAAGTGAAACAATGCCAAGGTACCCCTTCAAGAAAATGATCCATTTCTGAAAGACACAAAGCATAAAGTGCATTCCTCAGCTGCTAATGCACTGCAACAGAAAGAAAGGATAAGAAGTGCCGTGTAGGGAGCGCCGCATCGCTGAGCAAGGAGGCAGTAGGTTACTCCTGCAGCTTGGGTTAGTGTATTTCAGGAACACAAGGTTATGTGACGTGAGCAGCAAAACGTTGTTGTCTGCTATTCCTTATCTTTCCTCTCAAACAACGGATGTGTTAACAGAAAAAAAACAGCCTTTTATTAAACAAAAAATTCCAGTAGTCAGAATTTAGCAAATGATTATGGATGGCTATGCAGGCGTTGTAACAGTTTCTACTGCAAACTGAAACAATATGTTTTTGTTTTTAGAGTATAAAGCAGTTTGTAAGATAGGAGAGGGAACGTTTGCTGATGTTCTGAAGATGCGGAGTCTTAGAGATGGAAAGTACTACGCATGTAAGTGCATGAAGCAGCATTTTAAAAGGTATGCGTAATTAATTGTACTCCTGCAGGGTATTAAATTTAGTGGGGAAATGAAAAATAAGGGTTAAGTGAAGGTTTTTGAATACTCGTGTAGTAAAAAGGTTTGCGTGCAGTGTAGGAAGAGATCTCTGCTGCTTGTTACGAAGGGCCTTCCTATTTGGCATTGGGGTTATTTCCTTGAGTACTTGACCTGATGGCCTCTGCTGTAGCAAATGCTGCCTGACCACTGCTGGATCGAGGGTGAAACAAGGCAAACAGGGGCCATGTGGAAGCAGAGACACCCACTTGACATTCTTCTCCAAATATATATTCACCCAACTCTGCTTTTTTGGGTCACTGACCTTGTATTCTCAGTTAAATCTCTTAACTTCCTACTGATCGCAGTGGGAGCGACACATTTGTACAGGAGAGGTAAATTGGGACATTTTGCTCATCAGTGAAACTTCACTGTATGTCTCAGAGCTGTAGAGAAGGAAAAGTGGAAGTGTGAAAAAATGACCGTAAGCTCAAACAAACAAAAAAGAACCCACATATCTTCAATTAATGATGTGACTTCTGATCCTCTGCCATGCCAGACAACTGTTGGGTCATTTATACATTACCTACTACCGACCGGACTTGTCCAGTTTATGATCAAAAGGGTATTGAAACTACCTGCTCAGCTACATCAAGATCAGGAGGTGTGCAATTCAGTGTTAGGAATAACAAGCCAACTTGTGTTCTCATGTAGTACGTTTGTAATGTTTTTAGGCCTTTAACCCTCTGGTGAATTGACTGACAAACTCTCTTGGTGGACTCTTTGGGCAACAGACAGGTGCTTTAAACGGAACAAGCCCATTCAAAGCATTTCTCCTGGTTTCAAACTGGAAAATTATGATTTGAGGTTTAGCTTTAAAGTCATGAGGAAGCTTATGTCTCCTGTTCTGATCCATTTAACAGTGCACAAAGCTCTTTGTTTCCTCCTCCCTCCTCAGAGGTTCTATAGCATGGAGTTTTGTTGTTTATTATAGTCTAGGAGGGCAACAAAATAATTAATCAACAGCTGAATAGTGTATATTTGTCATGTAATTGCTTAACATTCAAACTGAATTTTAAATGTCAAATTTGGTAAGGCTAGACTGTCACTTCCAGCATCATGCTGAGCAATAATTGGTACGTATGCTACACCAGCTCAGAATGAACTGCATCACATTATGTGACACAAAATTCCTCCCAGCTCCCAGCACGGTAAGTGGTGTCTGGAGCACAGCACACGAGTGATCACGGTAAGGTGAGTCCAGCTGCTCTGGACTGCAAGGAGGAATAGAGCCAATAATCTGCTGATTATTGATTTGTTCCATAACGAAACAAAGCAGGCAGGCAATTTATCTGATCCTGCATTTGAAAGTTCAGTTTCAGGCTAAAGTGGAGTGAGTTGTGACAGTCATGGCAGGGGAGGACAATTACAATCTGGTCTCTGATTGCAAGTCAGTTTTCTTTTTCTTTTTAATTCAACTTTAGTATTGAACAAGTGAATAATCTGAGTGAAATACAAGCCCTGAGGAGGTTGAGTCCACATCCTAATATCCTTATGTTACATGAAGTTGTTTTGTAAGTATGGTTCATTCGTTTCTTCCTTACTTTCAAGCAATATGAGGTCACTTCTGGATGTAGAGGCAACCTGTAGGAGCTTAGCCAGCCTTTCACTCCAGCAGAAGGAAAAAACAGCAGATCTGTCAAATTCTGAAGTCACTGTGGGTTTTTGTTAAACGAGAGCTTGCTGTCTTTTGCAGCAATCTAAAAAACACTTCAACATCCGTATTAAGATGATAGAGGTATTTCTAGCGTACCTAAACTTCATGTCATAACACAGAACACTTGCTGATGATTTGAACCCATGTCCCAAACCCATTCAGTTACTTTCACTACCCAGCACTGAGTCTGCTGGAGACTCTTGGTTTGGCATGCTCAGAGCTTATCTGCTGGAACACGCCCTGGTACTTCAGCGATCTTGGTTTGGCCTGGCAGTTTGAAGTCGGGATCCAGACAAGCTATTTGGCAGCATCATTTTGTAGGTAGCTTCACAGATACTCCTTTGCAATTAATACATGAGAAGCTGGTAGTCATGTCAGCAGCTTAGCTCTCTGGAATTCTCAGCTTCAGCTGCTGTGATGTTAATAGAGTGTAATCCAGATGGCCAACCAGCTCGCTTGGCTCTTTATCAGTCTGTCTGTGAACTGGATTGCTGACTGTACCCTCACTCGTTAGTTGTCAGGGTTAACAGAGCATTGCAGGGGGGTGTGCTTTAATGCAATTAGCCTCTTAGAAATACTGAAGACCTAGAGATATCTGCCTCTGCAGGGCAGTGACATGGAAAATAAAGTGTTAGATATAGTATCAGATACTTAAAACTGCTGTGAGCAGAGATTCCACTCAACACAGTACTGGTGACCAAGCTAGAAAGTATTTTCATATATGGCATAATGTTTTTCCTACCTTGTTGTAAGGTTGTATCACTTCAATTTACTGGCAATTTCTTGATACTGAACAGTGTTGTATAGCTCAAAAAAAATCATTCCAATACCTTCACAGAGTAAGTCAGTTAAATCTTGCAAAAGCCACTCTGGGTAGTGCAGACTGTAAGTATGAAACATCACAGCCTAAGCTGGAAAACATGGAAGCATCAATTGAAAATGTCCGTTTTAGTACTGGTTAAATGGCTTCTTCTCTACACTGTATACAAATCAACATGTACATTTTATTTCTAGTCTAAAGTCTCCTAATTTGTTTCTTCAGTGATAAAAAAGCTGGCTGCCTTTCACTGATATGTGAACTTATGGATATGAATATTTATGAGCTGATAAAAGGTATGTGGCATATGCTTAAACAGACAGACCCTCCTTGTGTAGACTACAGAGTGGAATTAATTATATTCTCTTCACTCTTCCACGTTATGAAACTTATAGTGAAATTCTGCGCTGTACTGATTTGCTCTCTTTCATCTACCCAGTCATTCAAAGCATGGATGCATGCAGAAGGTTTCTAACGAGCCAGGTCCACGCCCCTCTATTTCTGCAGTTAAACTTTACATGACAACTTGGAAACAACCATGACTACAAAAAAATGGCTTTACGTAACAAAAAATGCAACTTGACCAGGCTCTTGTCAGGTCAGGACTGCAGTGAAACAGCTTGAAAATTATTCCAGTTTGCTTCAAAGACCACTCAGTAATGCTTTTCCACTTTCAGTGAACATTCTGCACTGCAAACACCCATTCTGAAGAATTCTGAATGTGGCAGTCAAAGCAGGCGGATGGAACAGGGATCCTTAAGAAAGGATCTGTAGGCACCAAGGGAGTTGGTTACAATAACTGAGAGGCACTTGTTTACAGTTTCAGCAGTGAAAGAGGATGTTTTGGTGGAGTTCTTTAAAATTGTGTTGTCTTTACAGCTGGGAGATTCACTTAAGTAACTCAGCAGTGCAGTAAAATAAAGACTTGCTCTCCAACGTTGTCTCTGTGACACGGAGTGTCAGATCGGTAAAGACCTGAGATCGAAATCGAGTTGTTGGACTCCGCTGATCAAAGACACAAACATGAATAATGGCTGGTTTTATGAAGGCTTTTTTTTTCCCATGATGAATTTGAGACGTGAAGTCAGATGAGAGCTGAGCACAGGAAGGAGCCCTCACTGATAGGAAGTTGGTTCAGCACATTAACAGCAAACCTGCATTTTCTCCCTCTAGGAAATACACTACAGTTATGGAAAAAGAGAACGTGCAGATTTGCTCATTAACTGCCTTTATTTCTTTCACCCCAGAGCGCTTGCTTTCTCTGTGTTGGTTTTTTTAATGTGAAAAAGCCTGCTATATTAAGCACTGAACACAGATGGGAATTAATCTAGTAGTTTCAATGTGTTCTGCTTTTATTGTTTGTTTAGTTAGTTTTTGGTTTTAATCTTAAAACAGCAAGATTGCTTTCCAGGTAGGTTTTGTTTGTTTGTTTGCTTCAGAAAAGAACTTTGGTGGTTTCACAGTAGGCATCAGCAATTTCCTATGGGGCAGGAGTTGATGCTTCCATTTGCTTCCCTCCGTTACACTGACAGATTCCTGTTAGTTCAGTTAAGGCTGTGTTTACATGAAGCCATCGTTCTCTTGCTCTCAGTGTGTGGGGGTATCAGTGGCAACCAGCCTTGCCTTTGCTTCAGTCAGAACACTTTTGTCATTTAAAATGAGGATGTTAATAAGGCTCAGAGAGAGGTGGGGAAGATGCCCCAAAGAAAAACAACTGCAGCCTCCTAATGCTGCCTTCTTATGGCTCGCTTAGTAATGGCTTCCTAGTAAGCTTTCTGCAGTGATGAATCTGAAAGAAGAAGAGCATCTGCTCCAGATTTTAGTAGTGACCTGAGAAGAGGAAAAGACGATTGAGCACGACTTCTTTTCATGAAGGTCTGGTTTCTTAAATACTACCAGTAACCAGAGTTGGTTTGAATGGCCAAATCTTTTAACATCTTTTCTACTGAAAACAGCAAAAATCCCGACGTTGAAACACCGTCTCTCCCTACTGGGGTAAGAACATTCACTTCCTGATGGAAGCGTGCTCAGTTTCCAGCGCCCCGTGAGCTGATCTGCTCTGTGGATTACGGAGGCAGCCTGGAGGTCCCCTCTTCCTGCCCACCTGTTGCCCACACTGATGGCAGCGTGCACAGCACTACCTGCTTTGGTCTGCGAAAATGTGATCGCTTCTGCCACTGCTGACAACATTGCAGCGTTATATAAAGGCATTATAGCGAGATTAAAAGGCCTTTGGAGCCTGTAAGAGAAAAAAGCCCAGTAGTTACTGTAGGGCTCTGAAAAGTAGATGCATTTTGTAACTGTCATTACGGTGCAACTGCAATAGCAAGCTAAGCTACCTGGGTTAACCTGTAATTTGCAAGTCAATAGCGAATCACAGACTCTTAAGCATCGCACTGATTTGAGGTGATGGATAGGAATCGTGAACCTGAAGGCCTGTAACTTTTTCAGAAAGGAAATCAGGCGTTTAGAAGTGAAATACTGGAGTTCTATCAGAACTTGGAGATGCAGATAAGGGAAGAAAAACAGGCAGTAAAAGTTAGGGCCGTTTACAAACTACTGAACTGACAGTTACGTTAGTCGAATTATTCTGGCCCTCACTGAAATTTAAATTATGCCTGGATTGGAGTGGAAAATGGATTACAAAGTAGCTATAAATGGCAGAAATAGTGTAACTGGAAATGTAACGTCAGTGCATTATTGGAAGCTGAAGAGTATTTCCTTGTATTCTCTCGTTTGCTAAAAATGACCTGTACAACTTGACATGTAATTCTAGGACGGAGAAAGCCGTTACCTGAAAAAAAAATGAAGAACTACATGTACCAGTTATGCAAATCTCTTGATCACATACATAGGTAAGAGACCAGGTGCAGCAACGCCTCTGTGGTAAATGCATCATTCACTGATTTTAGGGTCATTGCTAAGCAGATCCATACCGGTACCTGAGGCAGCAGACTGCTGCAGGGTGAAAGAAGGACATTGCCCAGGTGCAAGCTGGTGGCCAGTGCTGTTGCCAGCACCTGAGGGGAGCTGCAGGAAGCCCTTCTGTGAGCGTGGGGGCCCTTCCCAGCCATTTGTAACCACACGAGAGCAAAAGTAGAACGCTTGACCTGCCCTTCCTCCGCTTACCCTTTTCCCATTCCCATACCTGCAGCTCTTGCCCCACTATGGTGGTAGAATTAATTTTTTACTCTGCTGTTGGTAGGGCTGATGGAAGTGTTAGTTACTTCATGGCTGGTTTGCTTGGTTGCTTTTTGTTTGGTTTACAAATAAGTGGAAGCAGTGGTAATATTTATCTTTGCACTGAACTCTTCTCTCTGATGTGTTTCTATTGGTACAGAAATGGGATATTTCACAGAGATGTGAAACCAGAAAACATATTAATAAAGGTAATGCATTTCGTGTGGAGAAGATTTAACTGAAAATGAAATGTATTGGTGTATTTTTGTTTATGCTGAGAAAGTAATACTTCTTTAGGAATACAAGCACAGTTTTATTTTATATATATATACTGTATCATTATATATTATATAAGTAATTATATACTTATATAAGTAACTATATATATTATTATATTATTTATTTTATATAAAAAATATATATAAACATTATATAACTTACATAAATTACATAAAAAGTTGCCTCTAATGCTTCAGTCCTAATCCAGAGGAATGAAGGAACAAGCAGATTTGTTACTGGCACAAACCTGAGGTAGATCAGATGTGTTTGAGCCTCCCTGTGTCCATGCCCACGTGTCAAAGCCCCAAGGCCAGGCTGGATGGGGCTTTGAGCAGCCTGCTCTAGTGGGAGGCATCCCTGCCTGTAGCAGGGAGGTTGGAACTGGATGATCTTAAAAGTCCTTAAAAGTCCCTTCCAACCCAAAATTCTATGATGATTCTCTGCCAGTCTGCTAAATGATCCTTAATCATATATCAGTGTATATTTTCCTCTGTGTTAATTTAGAGACAAGCAATAGGGTTCAGTTCTGCATCTTTCTTTCTAGGTTTAATCTCTAAGTGTAGTGGAAGTTACTCCTACAGAAGAGAGCAGAAGATGGTAGCTTTCAGAAGATTTCTTCATTGAAATCTATTCTCTCAGCAGTTTCAGAATGTTATTTTGCTAATGTCTGAAAAACAAGGATTTTAAAATCCGGTTGATGAAATTTTATTTTCTTTTTTTATGTCATAGAAGCATAGAGGAGAAAACTGCTGCAAAAGGAAGCTGAAACCATCCATTATATCACTGCTAAACACAAGAAGTCAAAGAAAATAACTTAATCCAGATGTCCTATTTATCAGGCTTCCTTTCAGTAATTGTCCATATGCTTTTCAATTAACTCTTAGCTCCGTCTTTTAATGATGTAGAGAAAGGCATTTCTTCATATTATGGGACACAGATCTCTTCAACTCTTGGAGCTATGTGCTATTTAAATGCAGTTTTACTGCTATAATACTCCCCTTGGGCTTTCTGAAATGTTATGCTGTAAGTAATCTGTGATTTCTTTTATGGTGACTACTTCACATGTGTCAGGAAAATCCTTCCCTGAATACTTCCGTGCTTCTAAATTCAAAATACTTTATTTTTGCAGCAGAATACCCTGAAGTTAGCAGATTTTGGATCTTGTAGGACGATATATTCTAAGCAGCCATACACAGAGTATATCTCCACACGCTGGTACCGAGCACCTGAATGCTTGCTTACAAATGGCTACTATAGCTACAAAATGGATATTTGGAGTGCTGGCTGTGTTTTCTATGAAATCACAAGGTACCGTGTTCAGTGGAAGGTCTTGCTTATTGTTATCAGGAAAATCAAAGGTAAATGACTGAAATAAGGAGCACGTGGTAATCTGCTCTTTGTTTCCACCCTTCCATGGAACTTCACTGCACAATCAGTCTGCAGGGCTGATGAGGCAGTAATCATCCCTTGTCTGGCACTCTGCTCACCTTATTGTGCCAGTAGTAAAGCAGCAAGATGTTGGAAAAACGTCACACCCCTTACAAGATATTTACAAGGAGAACAACATTGTTGAACAGTCCCCTGCTCCCACGCCTCCATCTTCATATTGAGTCTTACAGGAATGTACTGTATCTGCCGTGTCTCTGAGGTACGGCTCAAGTCCTGGCGTGGGTATCAGTAGTTATCCTCAGCCTTGTCAATACATTTGATGGCAATTGTTCCCCTTTTTTCATGACTTCTGTGAGAACAGGAGATCAGAGAAGGCACTCCCTTGCATTGACTAGTTGGTGTGTGAAATAGGTCATTCAAGACCCTTGTGCCATGCCAGGACCTTACGCCCTGAGATGTTTTCAAGTTGGGTTCCAGTGAAGGAAGTGTTCAGAAAAAAATAGATTGAAGTCTTATCAAAGATGATAAAACCATAACTCAGTGGAATTGTCCTTGGTCTTCAGAAAACAAATAGCTGAAAACCACCATGACAATTTCTCCAGTCTCTCTGTGCCCTAGCAACAGCAGTTCTCCATTCTCCTCCCACACTGCAGCCTCTCATACGCAACCAGGAGTGGTAACATTTGCTTTGCTTCTTTCCTCCTCCTCCACATGGCAAGCGCAGCTGCTGCCATCACATTAAATGACAACTCTTATGCTTTGGCTGCTAACTTGTAGAAACAGTTCTCATTCGGTCAGAAAACTGTTAACAGAAAAATTCCAAATGTGGTAGATCTCTTGCAAAGTAAATTGGGAGCAAATGTTTTAAATACGCCGTGTTTTCCCATTCCAGTTTGAATTGGTGTGCTTTGAAGGTTTGCAAGAAAATTACACGCTGCAAACGAGATATTTCCTCATAATTTTAGCTTAATGTAACAAATCTCAGTCTTTGCAACCACTGCACTGTTCAGAGACCTAATAGATGTGTTCAGAAAGAAATGAGGAATGTTCCTTGGAAATAAGTGTATTTTAAAAAGCACAGCTTTGCCAAGCTGAAGGAGGTTATGGACAGGTTTGTTTCTTCTTGAGAGGATCTTGGAGTTTTTGCTGTTGAACATTTGCCAAAGTCTTTACACCTGAGACCACATTTTTGCCAGAATCTTTTAATCTTACTCAGTCGCACTTGTCTTTCAAGTCTTCTTCTCCCTTTCTCTGCTCCTCATAAACCTGGGTTCCTGGATTGCTCGGGATTCCTCCCTTTGGTGGACTGTGCTCTTGTCGTTCCTTCAGTTGCAGCTTCACACTTCCAGACGGGGCATTTTTGACATTTTTGTCATTCACACAAAAGCCACTCCCACTCCTGCTTGAATTGTGAGCTACAGCTGTGCAACAGGAATCGAATCTCTTTTTCTCCTTCCTCTCGAGGCCTTACAAAGACATTGAGAGAGGTGAGCAGACAGCTGTTGGATTGACTTTACCAACAGTTAATAGGAGTTTCTCCCTTCTACAAAGGGGGGGGTGAATGTTTTGCTTTCAAGAACCAAGTGGTGCTAAGGAAGAAGCATTTCTTAAAATTATATGCCAAATGAAATGTTCTGCCTGCGTGGAAGAAGGGAACGCATGCAAGAATTGAATGTTAGGGGACCTAACTTGTTGAGTCAGATTGCTCTATTGATAACAACGTTTTCAAGGACTCTTTGCAAGTTTTATATTAACTGAGGATCAGGCTGAGAAATGTAGTTCAAATTACCATCTCTCCAGTGCTGCTGCTTGAAAAGAACCTGTGTGTAGGAATGGAATGTTTCTTATAAATATGTATTTCTTTGTGCATACACAGCAAGAGGGACTGCTTGGTTTTGCTGTCTGAAAAGGAGGAAAACACTCTGTTTTGTGGGATCTGCTACTTTGCTAGAAGAAAACAAAATCCTACATCCATTACCTTTCACAAGGAGGGATGTTGTGTCCTTACTTGTTTTACCCCAAACCTGTGAGGAAAGGACAACTATAGATTCCTGTTTAATAACCCAAACTTCCCTTTCCATCCAAAAACGCAGCTGCAGTAATCTGCTGCTCTCATATTATCCTGTAGTTGTTGGCTGGTATTAAAACTGCTCACAAATAAATAATCCTAAGTTTATCTTTCTCTTAATTGGAGGGAAAAAGCCCAACAATCAGTGACTGTGATGTCACTTAAGCTAGTTTAACTGTCTGCTGTGTAATGCTACTACCACCTCTTACTTTGCAGTTTTCAGCCTCTCTTTCCTGGATCCAATGATCTGGACCAAATTTCAAAAATCCATGATGTGATTGGCACTCCTGCCAGCAGAACTCTCAGCAAGTTCAAGCAGTGAGTATGCATTCTCATCGCTATTAATCTCAGCGTTTAGATGTCCCACACACAGCGGTACGGCTGGGAACTGCCCCGAATTCTACTTGTGTTGTGACAGCTGCTGACCAAAGAGTGGCGTCTTCTTTCTACCCCTCTTCCCCAGGGACCGTCACACATTCGTGATCCTTGTAGGCACAGCAGAAGAAATCTGAGCTTACAACAATCTTATTTGGCCTTTTTTTTACATACTATGCCTAAGGCCAATGACATAACTTGTTAGGAAAGAAAATACTTTGTCCAAGTATTACTTACTTTCCCTTAACAAATGATTACCTAACTCTATTTTTTTTTTCAAGTGTAAGTTGCTCTTTTGCTGTGAATATTTCTGAGTAACTGTTCTCAACTTGCTTAACACAGGTCAACAATTCTGAATTTTCATTTCCCTTTTAAAAAAGGAAAAGGAATACCTCCTCCAGTGCACAATTTATCCGCTAAGGGATTAACTCTGCTGTACGCGATGATAAAGTACGATCCTGACGAGAGAATTGCTGCCCATCAAGCATTGCAGCATCCTTATTTTCAGGAGCTCTGGCAAGTGACTTCAAATCATTTCAATCTTGAACGCTAAGACCAAGAAGTGGAAGAACGCTGTGTGCTTATTATTTCAAGTGGATTGAAGTGAAGTTTGCTTACAGTGCTGATACTTAGCTTTTGCAATACAATGAAATATCAGTCAACGCAATTCTTTGCACTGAGTCCAGACTTCACTTAAAGCACAACTGACGTCTTCCCTCTTTTTCTCTTCTTTTTCCCCCAAACTTCTTAGGGCAGCTGATACACAAGCATTGGCCACGCACAAAAAAGTAAGATTACTAGAAAATACAGTCGGGCGACTACCTCTGCATTTGTGGCAAATGTCAAAGGGAAGTCAAAGAGAGGTAATATTTACTTGGAAGCATTGACAGACCTCTTCGAGAAAGTAATTTGTGAGCCTGAGCTTGTTAGCTAGAAACAAATGTTTTACTTAAGCTGATTACTTGGTTTTACTCAGTCTGCCCCAAACCAATCTTCATTGGGTCTGGAGCAGAACCCCATCCCCCAAACCCTGCACCAAACGAGTCAGAATTTAAACGCTGTGACACTGCATAATGCCTTTGGCAGAGAGTTTTCATAGGTGCTGCTATTTAGGAGGTCAGTGCCTCATTTTTCAAATTATGGTCTTCATTTTTTCCAACCTACCCTGGAGTTTAAGACAAAAAAGTTTTTCAGATACATTTTCTGTCTTTGCTCAGACTTTATTTCTGCCATTCACGGCCTGCAGTCTGCATATGTTTCTTGGTTGTCTCCTTTTTTAACGTTGTTATCCTGTGTTCAGGTGATATCCAGACAAATCTCGAACTTATACTTGACTCAGAAAATCAGCAAATTAAAATTGGATTCAACATTCTGTCTACTAAAACTGTAGTCAAATAACAGGAGAAATACCCAACATATGCACTCTCAGAATTCACTGTATCTGAAAAGTGAGACAGAAATTGGTGCTGCCTGCAAAAAACTCTCAAGTGCCGCTTTCTCACAAAAAAACAATCACCATAAAATATATATTTGCTGCTGTGCATTGAACATTGAAAGCGTTAGTTCTTCTTCCATAGCATCAGACACTTTTTTCCACCAGTTTATTTCCTGGGTTAATCAAGGTGAGCTTTGTGAGAATTGCCATAAGGAAAAAATTGCACAAAACATCTCATGGGGTAGTGATTAAAAACCAGAAATGAACAAAGAACAACAAGCAAGCAAACACGCTGAAATAGCATTTGATTTGTTTTATTTTCTCTAAGATGGCCTCAGAGAAATTAAACGTCGTTTCTCTATCCTAAAAGCATTCTCTTAGGAAAGTCCAGGATAAAGCAAAACGTCAGCATGGGCCTCCTTGTGGAGAACTGCCAATGTTAAGCCCTTCTGCAGCAGCTGACCTGCCTTCCCCTCCTACACCTACTTCACATTCAGTTTTTCCCGCAGCTAAGGAGAGCGGTGAAACCTCTGTGCTGCAGTCCGTTAGATTTATTGGATCACATATGGAGGTACAGATTCTCACTTGCTCATTAAAGTGTAACAGCAAGATATGTTTTATGGGGCATATTTCAAAGTTCTGTTGTTTCTTCAACAGCCTGAGAAACAGAAGACTCTGAAGTCTTCCCTGAAACGTTACCACTTACCTGCTATAGGACGAGGAGGAGGAAGTTACTGACCACTTCTAAGGTATTGAGAGTGTGAAGAAAAACAAGGCTATGCAGTGATCACTGTTAGAGATCCAACAAGAACAACAGTGATTTTGTGTTTCTCTGACAGCTGTCAGAAACCCCCCAGAGCTACAGAGGGCTGCTTACCTAATGCTTTGGTGCTCTGCTCCTGAAGATATCGATATTTAATTAAACACTCTGCATTGGACTTTCTAAATATTTTTTTCTTCTTTAATGACCCGATGGAAGAAGGGATTGGTTAAAAATAACATGAGAGGATTTGTAGAGGCTCAGTATTAGGAATGGCACGTTACCTACAAAATACAGGTTTTCATGTTAGATAATAAACGACCGCTACCTTCTGGAAAGTATTTACCTCCTGTATTTAATGACTTCAACCTCAGGCTTTACTGAGAACTTGCAGATTATGCAAACGTATGTTTGATTTTGATACAGTTAGCGTAACTGGTCAGTATTTCTATATACCTACCAGTTAAAAGGGTAAGCAACTTTTTATCTGGTTCAAAAGCAAACCAGCTCAGACTCTGCTCACATACTTGTCCTAGCGGAGGAACTGCAGTCCAACAGTAGATCAGAGAAAAGGGAGACTTAAACAGCAGAATGCTGTTAAACAGCAGCATAGGTAGGTGCTGTTTCTCGTTTTAGTTTGAAAGTCACACTGGGTGAAGGTCATCTTTCTCCTACTTCTAAGTAGAAAATAGTTCCTAACCATGATTACATCAAAAGTGAGTTTGAGTACGTGAAGACACGGTGACCAGCTGAGTTATACTGTCCTGCTACTGATACTCATCTTTCTATGTTAGAAGTTCATACTGTTCAAACCAAACAGGTGGAGAGCTTGAGCAGTAATAAGGCAATCCAATATTTGTTTGACTTTCTAACGTTGGTTTATATACAAAAACAAAATAAATAAATAAAAGGTGGGATGCTAAGCTTAGGAAACGGAGTGAAGGACTGCAGCTCTACAGGCAACACAGTATGAACAGCAACCTCCAACTTTGACATTTTTTGCCGTGAGCTTATCCAGGGGTTTGTGCTTTTTTCCTCAAGAGCAGAAGATGATGAGAAAAGGTTATCAGACTTTGTCTATCACCGGCGATTTTCTCACACATCAGTATTTGGCCTACATCACTATTTGGGGCTGTTGGTCTGTTAGAATGAAAAAAAAGCAATTCAGCAGATTGCTTTTGCTATGAAAATTGGTATTTCATATGAAGCACCACTGGGGAATGTTTTCTTCATTTATTTTAAGCTTTCAGGTGGATTTTGCACATTTTGGCACATACAGTGCTTCGTGGACATCTATGTAATAACAAGTTCCTTACTATTCTTCTGGAAACCAAATGTAGTTCTCTGACTGTTGGATTAGTGGGCAAACTTGAGTTTTCCCACTTGCTTTCTAGTTAGAACACATTCAACTTTAAAATATGAATTGGCGAGCATTATTCCTGCCCTCATCCTTCCTCTAAAATTCTGCGTTGAGATTGTCTGTGTCATTATTTGCTTTCATCTATAGTTATCTTTTCCTGCCATGTTAAGAGCCACACCTTTGGTAGAACACTAAATTATTTCCAGGTAAGTTCTTTTCTTTTTCTTCCTAAAGTCAGTTTTTCCATAGCGGAGACAAGGACAGGGGGTGGAAGGCTTCCAGGTGATTGCCAAGTGGTAGAGATACTGCAAAAACCAAAAGCACACATGGACTCCTTGTATGCTATTCAGCTATGATTGGTAGCAGGATGTGCTCTGCAAACAGGTATGGAAGTAGGTGCCGTTATTACGCCCGTGTTGGATGCTGTGGCCCTTACGGCACTGCTTTTTTTCCCTACAGCTGGTAAACTACAAAAAGTCCTTTAAAGGCCTTTATTACATCATTTCCTCAACTGTTTCACTTTGACTCAAACCGTATGAAGCACTCATGCAAAGAACTGTCCAGGGAGATAACTGCATTAGTTTTCAGTGACAAGGTTTATCTGTATTTTAACAGTTAAACCCAATATGTTAATAAAACAGAACTTCTGAACAATAATGCTGCTCAGTTTCAGTATTTTCCCCATTCCTTGTATTTTAGAAAACCCCAAGTATGTGAGAATTGTAAAGTACAGTTCTGTCTTTAAATGAAGTAGACAATCCAAATGCCAGTTTATAAATACATCTGGCACTTCTTTATGTGCTAGCTGCATGACAAGAATGAGAGATGTAGTTACAAGCAGCTATGCAGTTGTTTCTCTCCAAGTTTTCATTCATCTCCTGCCTCAAGTTGCCTGATGGTTACTTGCAATTACAAGCATTCCACCCAGCTCCGTGGCTGGGAGCAGGACGGGCAGTTGGTTGCTGAATTACGGCCTCGTGCAGAGCTTGTGCCTACTGTCAGGCACACTGCACTCTCCGGCCTGTGGCCTCAGCTCTGCTCTGCTGACCCAATGCCCACCTGCAAGACTGGCCAAGAGGCTGCGTGTTTCTGCACAGCACTAAGAGATGGCAGGGACACAGGTCAGTGCTGGGGCTTGATATGAGGCAGCAGCTCTCTGTCTTTTTTCCAATCTTTGCAAGGAATACCAAAAAACAGTTTAAGTGTTCTGTTGCCAACTGACTTAAATTTGTGTTTAGACAAGCAGCATTAAACTACACAAATGCGTGGAGATGCATTTCCATGACAGTTATCAATTTAAAACTGTTGAATTGTAAACAAGATGCCTACCAGAGGGAGCAACAGGTTGTCTCAAAGCCATGTCTTCTTCTGCATGCTGACATCGTTTTAAGTTTGCCAGGTCAGAAGGTGGCTGTGTCTGCTCCCGCTGGATTATTCACTTCTAAACTCCCAGGACCAACAGGCAGGCAGCATTATGTGATTACAAAATCCTCACCCCACAAAGCTGTCTGCCAGACTTCCGCTGCGTGATGTACTTGGAGATAAACCACGAAGAATGAGAACGGACCAAAGTGACTTCATTTTCCTAGTCAAAATTCAGCTATGTGAAATATGAAGCAATGTTCCAGGTGAGATTTTTTTAGAAGGAACTTGTTCTACAAAGTTTATATTATATTTCTGTACCAAACATTTAATTCAACAAAGGATTGATTACATCAAAACTGATCAAATTTGAACAGAAAGTAAACAAAAATGCATATTCAAGATAGTTTAATATGTATTTTCTGAATTAGAAATATCACTTTCTTAAATGACTGAGTTTCTAGTGTAATGATCCATTAATCCCCGCCCCATCACTGAATTACATTATTTATACATATAATACAGAGCTGATTGCAGTTGGAAACAACAATATTAAAATAAATGTTTAATAGATACAAAGGATCTCCTCTCCACAACATAGTTTTTCTGGTGTTTAGACACCAATTTTAAAGTAATCTTCTATTAGCATTAAACTATTTAAGTGCAAAACAATTCTGTTTTAAAAATCTATGATTGCAGCATCCATCTTCCTGAATAACATTTGAAGCCGGAAAGTAATGACTTTCATGTTCTATGAGTGCATTCCAGGCTGTCCTCTCGCCATCTCTGGTTAAAAAGATCAGTGCAAAATAAACAATGGTGAAGTACTAATTTAACCATTGAACTGACTTCAATTTAAGAAACATACTTTATTTTACACTATATATATTTTTATTTATATATTTATATATAGATTAAATTACACTGGACTTTAAAAGTATAAAGAAACCAAAAATGTTACTATTTTTTTACCGCAGCACCAAAGGAAGCTTTTTTCTTTTAAATGAAAACTTCCTTGGGTGAGCAGCTCTCAGTATTAGCTGTAATAAGAACTCATTACATTATTCCTTTTCAAATTACTATGTGATTCACATAATTCCGTGTTTACACTCTGCCACATTATAATTTGTGATGCTCTTTGCCTGAAGAACAGCTCCTGGTTCCATTGCCATTACTTCTTGTCCTGTGTTCAGAGATTTGCTAGCAGTAGTGTGGTGGCTATACTACAGTTCCACTTGGAGAATTGGCCTGGTTTTGGGATGACAATAAACCCTGCAAACAAAGCAGTTTACATTAATCCAGCAAGAGAACCTGAGAGTACTTTTATAAAATTATTAGCCTGAAGCTAGAATTAGTACAATTTAGTTTTACCACCACTTGCTTACTGTAGGTATCAGCACCTGCTTCCCCACAAAAGAATCTAAGCCACCACTGTATCAGTCAGCAGCACACAAAAGAGCTTTCAGTAAGTCAGGACGTGGTGCGTTTCAGACGCGTGGTGCACAGGATTCCAACACTGGATTTCAGTCTGCCTTGCGCTCTGAGGCACTGCGAACTGCGCAGCTCTAAAGGCTGTACACCAAAAAAGTCATCATTTTATCGGGGGTAGCAACAAACGGACCTGTTTCAATAGCAGCAAGGTTGACAACTAACCTGATACAGGAGAACGTTCAGTCTCTTTTGTGCTATTGAATATTACAAGCTTTAAATAGAAAAATAGATTCTCTAACCAAATAGTGAGTTTGGTCATTGTAAGGAGAATGACACACTGAGTAAGAGTTCAGTAAAATTTCCCATTACAACTTCAGCTTGTGTTCAGAACTTATTTAAACTGCACTGCCATTCTAATAAAATGAGACTTGACTTCAAGTGTAATTCTGCTCCTGTGTGGCAGCCCTAGCTTAGCAGGGGCTACCGTTCTGAATTAAGGCAGCCATACCATGGGCAAAAGGCCCCACTTTCGATGTATGTATAGTAGCCCCTTTTTATTCATTCACATAAAAGGAACCATACACCAGTTATTTAGGAAAAATCAATATTTTTATCATTATTTAGGAAATATCAAATTGCAATTTCATTTTCTTGCATTGTCATTATTTAATTAAAACAACTGCCAGCAGACTCGTGCAATGGCAGCTAAGCTGGAAGCACACAGTGACTATCGCTGTGCCGCTTGCGCTATGTGGGCGTGATAAATGCACTTTTACCAGTTCCTCTCAATAGCTACCAGCTTAGTTTCTTACCTCAAAAATAAAGTTCCTGTGACTCAGATCCATCAAACCAGACAGGTTTGGGCAGCAGTTAACACACAGTGCAGAATTAGGTCACATCTTCAGAATCTACAGGAGCTCTTTCTTGCTTGGGTCCCAGAACTGAAAAGTCACTACAGGTGGAAGAAAACCCTGACCACAGACAGAGGTGGAAGGGGGACTGGATGGGCTGGGTTCAACTCAGAGACACTGCATTTTCAGCAAGAAGAAAAAGTTTCATTGTTATGGAGTAATGAGAGGGCACAGTTTTAAAGCAAACAAGCTACCGAAGCACTCCTGACAATTTTTACCAAGAAAGGTTTCAAAGCAAGGAAGACGAAACAGAACTCTATAGTTTGTTTACCGAATTGCCTTCTTCAGAAGTCAGTTAAATCCAGCAACAACTGGAAGGTCTTTCTTGCAAGAAGATTACATCCACTAAGCAAGTTTCACGTGCCCTGGAAAAAGATGTCCAAAAGGTATTATTTTCAGTCTTTAGTAAGAAAGACTAATGGCTCACATGCAAACGTGTGCTTTATAAGCACACAGAAAGTAGTACGGATGGTGCAACACAAAGTCTTTCAAGAGGATCCAGCAGAGAGAAATAAGCACTATTCTAATACTGCATTTGTAATGCAACCATAATTGAGAAATGAAGAGTGGTTTATTTTCCTACAACTCCTATAGAAACTGGTAGCACGTGCTGAAATGCTGCCCAATTCCCCAGGGACTACAACCAGCTCTGGAACACACGTAAGTTCCAAGACCAGGCACACGGATTCCCTCGGCCCTGGTTTCATCTTCCACACCGTGCATATTCCCTGCAGCCAAAGCCCCACATAGGTGGCATACGAGTATGGGAACATTGGGAACTCCCACTGCAGCCCTTGTTCTAAATGACTTCTGCAACTGTGAGCAGGCAGGGCACAGGGACACCAAACAGGAGAGAACATTACGGTCGACGTGTGTACACGACTACAGGCATTTCAGAAACTTCCTAAAACTTAGCAAGTATCGCCTTAAAACATGACCAAGTTACAGCAATGCAATTGCTATCCCAAAATTCACTTCTGTGCCACAGGTCAGTGTTGCGAGTGAGTCAGCGTTCCTCTGAGCACTTAGTCTTCCAAAATCATCTCAGACCACAGATACTCACGCAAGCAAAGCAAGAATAAAGGTCAGGGCTTCAGGTGTGAAAGTTTTACAGAAGAGGGTAAGAATTCCAGGGGGGTCCTGAGTAGCAAGAAAGATTCTATGGAGCTTTGCCACAATAAAGAAGCTTTAGGAAGTCTTGTTTAGAAAAGCACGTGACTGCTCCAAACAGTAACTTTTGGCACAAAAACTACCATGTCAGACTATGGTCTGTAATACAAAGGCTGTGGGACTGGAATATTTCTGATGACGTTCTCCAGGAATAAGGTTGTAACGACCTCAAAAGTTCCTGTGTGGAAACAAAGGCTGAAGGGATCAGAGCAGAGCGCTTTCTGTGGTGAAACCACCCAGCCTGGGCAGGCGGGCACTGAAGGATGGAACAAAACCTGCAGCACCTCACTGGAGCAACAGAAACACTGCTGCTTAATAGCTGTGACAGAGAAAGTGAATAACAGAGACAGCACAGCTTCAGATCTGCTGCGCTAAAGAGCACATACCACACCTCAGCCTAGTTTAAGAACAAACAGATTGTACTCAGCATGCAACAGAGACAAATCAAGAGATTGTTCAAAAAAGTTTTGGAAATAAATGCAGTCTTTTATTGGCGCTGTTATTTTGTCAGCACGCGATGCTAGCAGGGGGTGAGAAACAGAGCAGCTATGAAACTCAAGTCAGGAACTGGATAAAACCACCTTCAGCAGAACCTCAGAGAGAGCCCCAGGGAGGTGCTGCATCACTGCTGTTCCACTGGGCCTTTCTGGCAGAGGGCTGGGTTGTTTTCCTGCCATCAGTTAGCAACACAGGAGCATCATGCCTGCTGTTCCAGGGCACACTGCCGCACCACGTTGATCCATGCATTCTCTGACTTCCCAAAACACGTAGCACTTCGTGTACTGAGTAAAAACTTTGAAGACGTATCAATAGGCTTGCATGGGAATAAGAAGCTGTAACAACTGCAATCCAAATGACCGTTTCCATCCAATTGCACAGCTCTCAGCCCTGTGGTCTGCTCAGAAAGGCCTGCGGAGACCGGCCCTTGCAATTCCTGAGATGGCAGGGAGTTGTTTTTAAGAAATGCCATGATTTGTTTTTTTCCTCAGATGATTATATGAAACACAAAGTCTCCTAAGGAAACAGTGTGAAAGATCAGGATGAGACTGCTGAATGGAAAAATACATCAGGAAGATACAGCTAATCAGAATAAAAGCCATCAGTAACTACAGAGTTGGTATTTTCTTTATGTAAATTAGAACAGAACTAATTGGAGCCAAAGATGTCACTCATGTAGATAAACTGCATGTTTGGACACACGGTCAAGTCACTGTAAGGCTGCTGCCTATGTGCGAGTGCACAGCTCTGCTGGCACACATAGTGCCGCCTGGATGGTAACAGCAGCACCTCAGGAACTCGCTGGATGGCAGAGCTCTGCACACTTCTGCTTTGCTTTGAAATTGCAAAGTAGGGTGAAAAAGAAGCAAAGCAAACAGTCCAGTGCAAATACAACCAATATAAAAAACTTTCTGGACACACACAGGCTAAAAGGTCCCACAGTACGCATCATTAATGCAATTAGGCCAGCAACAAACAACAGCGGAACTAATGAACGCCTGTGCAAAAATGTCATTGATCTGTTATGTCATCACTGCTGTTACCAATATATGAAATAATAATTATTGGCAGAGCATTGCACACACTTCTTGTTCAAAACTGTGATATTCAGAGTCACCTGAAACAAAAAGTCATCCAGACTGAGAGCTTCACTTGACAAAAGAGCCCACAGCCTAATCCTGCATTTGAGCAATAATATGCTCAAACAAAATGAGATTTTTCACATTTGTTTAAAATCCTGCAGTCAAATCAGCTGAATTGGATTAAGATTAGTGTGAACAAATGGCCAACAGTTTCTTATCCAGATGAGTCAGCACTTATTAGCTTAAATCGTTGAACTGCATATATTTACTAAATCAGATACCAAATCAGTCTCTGATGGAGTCAAAATTAATCACTGAAGAATGTTAAGGAAGTTTCAAGGAAGTGCTGGCTGAACAGTAACAGAACCAGCTACAGAGAAACATTTTGTATGGGATTCAGGAGGACAGAGCCAAACTGATAGCTATCTTTACAATCTGTATACTGTGGAGAGTTCTAAATGCGTTATTTGCACTTGGTTGGCTTTGTTTTATTCTAGTGTTATAGGGAAGTATAACTTCTTGAACCATTTGGCATATCAGATCTCCTAAAAGCAGGTAGTAGCAACATGCAATTTGCACTTGCAGCTTCACTTCTGCATACCCAAAGGAGTTTTTCTTCTAATAGAGATGCATCACCATTTTGCTTGCGATCAATGAGAAGCTGCTAGAAAACTAGCAGGCTAGCAAAAAAATCTTGCCTGTGTAGCAATACAAGGTATGATTATTTCAAGACTAGTTTTTGATTGGCAAATGGAAGAGTTTTTGCTTATTTTCCTGTTGGAGATGAGTGAGATGCAACTAAGCGTGCACTGGGAAAAGCACAGAATGCTTTTGCCAGCAGAAACCTGATTTGACTCAGTCAATAGGAACTGCAGCTTCATTTAGGCAGCAAGGGCTCACGTGGCCAGAACACTTCTCTCTCCAGACTTCGCAAACTATAAAAGCCAGTTAAGGTTTTAACTTTTTGGATTAGAAAATAATGCAATTGGAATAAAGCAGGAGAAAAACTGGGGGAGAAGCAGATGACTTAAGGGAAGCTCTTCTTGGTTAGTTGTAAAATAAGCATGATCTCAGCATGAGAAGAGATGAACCAAAGGATTAAGCACCTACCTAACATCCAACTTTAAAAACAGAAAATAACGTGACCAAGCAAGTTACTTCCTTGAGAAGTTTGTGCAACGTTATTAAATAAAGGCAAGCGAGAAGACACCTTCGTGTTCCAAGTCATCTTTTGTCATCTTCTGTGACTGCAGACCTTGTGGAAGTTGGTTTGATTTCACACTCACACCGACTGTAGATAACTGGTTTGAACAACCAGTTCTTGCATCACATGATGTAATCAGCCCACATCAGCTTTCAGGACTGATTTGTTTTTCCATTGGCCTCTATTCTTAAATACGCACATTATACACAAACCATCACAAAGCGGCCAACTGGTACCTTCTGAAGTATCAGAATGTTCTCAGGTTCATATAAGAGAGAGCAGTTCCTCAGTTTTAGTCTGCAGATGACTTCCCTAAGAGAGCGAGAGCCCTACCTCAGTCAGACAGGACTGAGACTAAGAAACTTCTTCACTGAAATTTCTCAGAAGTGCCTTTGAAACACTTCAATAAGCATCACTTGTTTGCTTCCTCCAGGGGTTTACACAGAACTATGGCTGCAGGGGTGAAGCCACCCCTAGGCCACCCAGATGAAGTGCAACTTCATCTTTACCTAAAGCGGTTCAAGTTCAGATGAGCTTATTTCCAGACTAGTCAAAGCTTTCCTAGACTAAAAACACATGAATCATCCAAGCAAGCCATATCCTCAGGGCTGTAGATTCAGCATTCATTAGGTAAATGTCAAAGTCTAACACTGGAATAAATAACGTACCCTGCACCAGAGTCCACAGAAGAAAAGAGCTCCTGTAGAGTCCTAGACGGAACAGCAAATGCTCCGGCCCAGCTCCTGCTTGGTGGCTAGGCAGAACCAGCCTAGACACATCCATGTCTGTGTTTTATTGAATCTGAGTTTAAACAAAGTTGATAAACGGTTTTACAAATACTCTATTACTCTAACCCTACAAAATATATATATGTATATATATCAGAAGACATGATCTTATCAGCGAGATTTAAACATCAAAATGTATGCATCATCTTGAGCTGAAGGGAAGCATTTACTCAGAGCTGGTTACAGGATGCGATCAACTTCTTACTTTAAAACATGGCAAGTTAACAGTTTGCATTGTGGCCGTTTGTTCAGCACAGCGTGATAGCAAAGGACCACCTCGACTGCGAGATAACTTAGAACTCAAATGTGGAAACGGACTATTGAAAGTTATCTACATTTACAGTTCAATCACACATTTTTATTTAACATCAGTATACAGAGGACAACCCCAGCAAGTTATTTTGTAATGTCAAGTATTTAGTAAAGTTCTTCAGCTGTAACAGTGACAATAGAACAGCTAAAAATAAGCAGTATGAAACAAACATGATTTTCTTAAAATTATAAATATACCAACAATACTTCTTAAAGCTTAATTATTGCAACAGTTAAATTAACAATAGTTCATGTTAGAAAGGCTCTATGAAATTTATTCAAGTTGTCAAGAAATTAGATGGAAGTGTAAAAAGGAAATACATATGAATTTTACTTTCAATTTTCACTAAAGGTAGTCAATACAATTTTGTACAGTATCACCTAACATGGCAATCTTTAACAAACTCCAGTATACAGAATTCATAAAATGCAGAAAAAATATCGTTTAATTTTTACATGTAAATCGACAGTAAATTAACTGACACAAATTTTATTACTGTAACATAAGCAGGCCAGCATTTTAAATATTAATTTAGAAGCTTTATATTGTTAAAGGGGCAGACATATACAGTCATCGCAAGTACAGAACCAAATTGTAAGAGGTGATAATTCGGAACACGGGTCTTCTAAAAAGTGTTTAGTAAAAGTCATGTTATTTCCTAATCCAGACATCCTCATCATAAAGCCTTTGCAGGGCTACGGTCTTTCCTGGCTTTAGCGGAGCCGCGAGCCGCACCTCCTCACACACGCACACACACACATACCTTGCTATAAATATCACACCAGTGTACTAGGTTTAAGTTCACCCTGATAACGCGGGTATGCTCTGTGCAACTTTGCTATTATGCACGTTACAGAAAGCTTCAAATTTCAGCACGGTAACCTGAAGTCATAGCTGTGTTTCAGTTTTACTAGAATCATCCCTGAAGTTTATACAGATACCGTATCACGTTGAAAGAAATCTATTTGATAGTACTTAAATACCAGCAATTGAACTTCAATTGTAACGATGAAATGCTCCTTTCCACTGAGGAAGAATTAGTATGTATAGCTGCTCATCTCACTCAAAATATAGTGCATGAATGTTTAAGTACTCTTACTAAAACAGAAGTCAGACTAAGACATGATACTGTACTACAATTGTAGTTAACTGGAAAATTCAAGGATGTTATAATTTAAGTCTAAATTTTCCTGTACAATAAGTCAAATAAATACATTCCATGTGCATTTGTTTTACAAGATGGTAACGTGTTTGTCTTGCTAGGTTATACACTGCCATTTCACCTGGCCGTGGCTCTGCCCAATCCTACCTTGAGCTTTCTGACAAAGGAAGGAACTCAGCAGCAGCTTTCATTCCAACACACTGAGCCACCGTGCACGGCGGTGCACAGAAATCACAGAGGGTTTCTCTGACCGTTCAGTTCAGAGAAAGCTTGCTGTGCATATCCAGGCCCCACTTCACTCTTTGTTTACGGGTTTGTTTGTTTTTAGTGTTTTCCTGCTTTGGTTTTTTCTTGTTGCTGTTGTTGCTTTGTTTTTAATTGCTCCTGCAGTTCCTGTAATTCAGTTTGAAGGAGCTGTAAAGGTCAGACATGAAGCCTACCTCAGTTCCTTTCAGATTTTTTCCCCCACGTCTTAAGATAAATACAACAGTTCTATAATGCCATCTACATTTTCTGTGGGGCTGGGAAATAAATGGGGAAAAGGAGACAGTTAATTGTCACCATGTAGATAAGGAACTCCATACACTTGTTAAGGCAACCTATTTTTCTTACTACCCTGAACCTTCTCTCAGAAACAGGCTAAGAAAAAACGAGAGTAAAAAATTAATTTTAATGAACCCTGAGTCTCGATCAACTTGTTTCTTATTAAAGTTTTTCCATTCACTTGACCTCATTCTGACTGGGAGCTAGAGTAATAGTTCTGGGAGTGAGACATAAGCACGGTATATCCAGTGAGGAAGCTCAAGGTATGATTATGTTATACACACGATGTAATAATTGGGAAGGTTTGTTTACAAACTGCGAGGACACTCTGTGTGCACAGTACAGCCTATCCTAAGGAGCACAGCTGAAAAGAAGTTTCTGGATTTGTTTTTTCCCACTAAGGGCAGCACCGGACCAACCACAAAGCTCGGAGACCTTGTCGTGCGCTGTCCAATTATCCAGCGTGTCTTTTGATGGCTACTAAAAATGAGGGAAAGGTAGCACTGGCTCAATGCAAATCATATTAAACGCTGCAAGTCTGCTTCAGCGTTCCATCCAATTCATTCTTTAGGCTGGCAGTGCCAGGAATTTACGGAAGGCCTTTTGAGGCAATGATGGAAGAAGCAGCAAGATTCAGAGGCTTTCACTCTAGAGTTGGCAGACAAAAAAAAGTGACGGAGTTTTAAGATCACTTGGGGACCCACATTTCAAAAGGAAGACTAGAAATAGCAGCTTTAAACCCCCAAGTCATGGGATAGCCTAGGATAAAACAGGTGGCGAAACAGAAATGAATGGTATATAACCCAGTAAGAAAGACATTACCATGAGTGTTTTATACTTTGACAACTCTCATTAAATAAAATTAAGTGCTTTTCTATAAACAAAAAGAATGCTCATAACGTCCTTCTGGCACAAATAGTTTCCTATCAAACCCCTGTAAACATGCCATCATAATTCAGTTTTTACCATCAGAGTGAGCTCACTAGAAATGCAAGTGATATCAGAAAAACAAGTTCATTTGAAAATTTCTAAGTAAATACTTCCTAAACAATATGGCATTTACATCAGTGTGCAATATTAATTTTGAAAGTGATAACTTCAGCATGAAAATTACTTACCTGTAATTAAAGTTTTCCATATTGGCCAATACATAAATCCTGATTTTTGGTACTGCATACTTTATCTCTGAAATATTTGAAATGTCATATTCCAAATCAAAGCTAATACACAAGGAAGAGCGTGTTTAAGTTCTAACCAGTCTAACAAAACCCACTTCGGCCGCTGAAATTTAACAGCGTAGCGTTTAGTAGCACAAAGATGAATTTTAGAACAAAAAGAAAATAGCTCAATAGAAATCTGAGGCACTGCTGTACACATATAATGCTATTCCTAAGACTTACGAATTGCACTGAGTCACAGAAAGGATAACTTTTAGTGTTTTCGTTTCATTTAGTGCTAGAACTAATCAGTGCAGGTTGAGTTGTTTTTGTCTATTTGTTTGTTTTTTAAATTAACGCTGGAGCTGCAGTTCTTAGGCAAGTAATATTGTTAGGTATTACCTTCCAGCCTTCTCTCCAGAGAAGGGCTTGCAATTCTCAGCATTAGTTATAACACTGAAAAACGCACTGCAATGTAGAGCGGGCACAGCTCTCTGCGTACATAAATAGTGACAGATCTTAGAACACCTCAAAGAAACCTACATCACACAAAATGGTTTAAGAAAAAATCTTGAGCTTTACCTAAAATTTTATAGCAGTGAACGAGTGGTGTTTAATGTTCAATATTTACAGTATCTCCACTGCAGAGTGAGATTTATGAGCAAAGTAGTTCAAATATTACAGCCATCAGATGTTCATCTACGCTGCCCGATGCGGCACTATTCAGATACTGTGATGGCATGTGATGATCTACATGCCAGAAAACTCCAGAAGCTTTCACAGAAGTAATGGCCCTTTTTGGTGATCAGCTCTGGCAATGTTTTCCTAGCTGTACTCCTTTAAAATACTGCTGGCAAACAAAGCCATTGCAGCACAAGGTACTTTTTAATAAAAGAATCACCACTTTTAGCTTCATTCCAAGTTTAGCTTGCCGTACATTGGACAGAAGAAAAATAAAACTTCAACTGCATTTAAGTGCATTAACAGTGAAAGTTAAAACTAATAATATATTTTAATGAAGGTCCAACCGATGGATTGGCTGCCATCAAAAAGCACAAGCCTGCTGATGGCCAAATTCGACTAACAGAAGTGACAGTAACATAAAAGTGAAGCTACTTAGAGCAAGCTTGCACAATTTTCCCTAATTTGACGAAGCATACATAAGTCAAGACCAGCTAAAATTAGAGTTCCTTGACAGTACTGATACACGATTTCAAAAGCATAAACTACAGTCAGTAATGGGCTCACAAATCTGCTCATAGGATGGCCAACACTTTAATAAGTGGTTTCACATTAACGGCAGACCACCACAGAAAAGGATGGAGGAATAAAACACTTTGGTTTTAATTTTTCAGAGGCTCGCATTTCTCGTTAGACTTGAAAGCAGCAGCTTTTATAAGCTACTGTTATTGGGAGTGCAGTTATTTTGTAGAAAACACTTGAAATATAATTATTTTAGTGATTGACATGTTTTACTTCAATTTTTACACAAATAGCTTTCACCATATTGTGGTTACGCTTAAGTATAAGAACACTGATCAATAGTTTAGATGCACAGTATTTATTTCTTCTGCTGGAAGGCAACTATATTTAATTGTATCCAAGACACTTCAAATCATTCAGAAATATGGCATGCAGTATCCAAAAGTATGGCTCTGAGGATTTTTTTTTTTACATTAAGCATAAAGAAATTTTATATTCAACATTCATTTATATCTCAAGAAAACTACCTATTCAGAGTTCTAGTTCTTTGATGCAGCATTAAGGATTAAAACTTACCACTTTACCAGGCCTTGCCCATGTGCAAATAAATCCCTCCTGACAAGCAGTGACTATACAGTCTTCAAGAAAAATTAACACAGTCAGTCTTTCATGTGCTATCTTTTTACAGATTAGAGGCTCTAACAAGGGAACATCTTCCATTCTGGGACAGAGAGGTGTTCCCAAAGTTTTAGCTGGGTCCGTTTTGGTTTTAGTAACTAGGTTCAGTTTGTCACTGCTCTTGCTAGATATATGTCCCATGCTATGGTTTCTCTTGTGATCTTTTTCATGGTGTCTTTCCTTCCGATCATGTAGTGATAAGGTTGCAAATTTACTAACACCAGAAGCAATGGCACCATCCATGACACTGCTTTTACTGCCAGCATTTGAGACTGCAGAGTGTGGAAGGCTGTTTGACCGTGGAAGAGGAGGGGGTACAGAGTTTCCAGGTGTCGTGATACTGTTTCCGTTACTTCCGGGGTTAGCTCCACCACTTCCAGCGGGTGGACTTGTGGCATTCATGACATTTGTATGTGTCCTTGCTCTTGAGAGAGGTTGGTGGGGGAAGAGGATATCTTCTGTAAGATCCCACAAACAGAGCTGCGTGTCCTGGCCTACCGAACCAAATCTATACGTAACACTTACTGGACGACTGTCTGTAGAGTTCCTTTTGGATAGCCTAGATTGCGTGCTATTTGCTCGATCTCTGCCAAAATGGAGGTCTTGGAAATCCTCATCACTCCCGCTAAATTCCATCGGGTCACTCTCTTCTACACTAGTGGTATATGGATCAAACGCAACGACACTGACCCACGATTTATGTCCGTGACCTCTTGCGATTACTCGACAGTCCACAAAAGACCAAACTGTTACCAAGTCATCCTCTCCACCCGTCACTATGTATTTCCCATCGGGACTCCAACACACACACAGCAGTCCTCCAAAGTAGCTTTTCATTGTACCATGCAATTCCACGGAATCAAAGTTAAACACGCGAAGAAAACCATCCTGGCTCACACATGCCAAGAACTTTCCATCTGGGGAAAAGGCAAATTCATTCAGGGCACCCTCACCTACTGTCCATTTAAGCAGAGGGTTTCTTGTGGATTTACTCTTGCAAGTGTGAACTGCAAAACTTTCTCCTTGTTTAAGTAGCTGGTAGTGCGGGGCTGTGGTACCACAAGTGTGCTCCACGTTATATAAGTACATATTGCCACTGGAATGAGCTACTAGGAAAAGGCTTTCCGAACCTGGGACCCATTTTACACAGGTTACTCTGGACTTGTCTATTAGTCTCTGTGAAAAACAAAGAAGATACACATCAGAAAGTCTGAAAAGTTAAGTTTTAATGATTAACTGTAAATCTCAACTTTTTGGGGGAGAAAGAGAAGAAACTTTAAGCAAAGTCAGTTCACCTTTCTGGAAAAGAGCTACGTTACTGTATTCACAAACGCTTATAATCTTATCAGGCAACTCACAGGAAATGAATTTTAGAGAAAGTGCTACCAAAGGTTATTGTTGTCCAGTCATACTGCAAGGAACATACTCTGATAAAGCCTATCTCTTGCTATGAACCTCAAGGTAGAGTCCTTAAGTTTACTTTTCACTGTGTAGGTTGAAGAGTATGAAACAATAACAAAACACCAACAACACAGAATGAGCTAAAGGGAAAAAAGGCTGTTACTCATCTATACTACAGAGCAAATACATTCTAAATCAGCAGCAGTAAGTTTAGACTCAGGTTTTATCTGAAATCACATATATAAAAATCATCCCCTGAAAGGAAAAAAAAAAGCTTTAGGAACCTTGACCAGCTTACTGATCTATGGAGCAAATGCTACACAGTGTACTCTGGTTGGAGAATTAATAGTTAGATGGATGTAATTCAGCAAATTCAGAAGGCACACATCCTCCTCACCTTGGAAACCCCATCCTTCAATTACTTCTCATTCATTAGCCAAGAATCTATCTATACTCTCAATTAGCACCTGATTAAGAAGCTTCATTTAAAGAAAAACATTTTAATAAAGTCCATCATCACAAAACAATGAACGCATCAAACAAACATCCCCAACTCATCTCTTCAATGCTCTGAGAATTGAGAGGTAAAGTCAAACTCAGGGAGTCAAGTGCAATTCTGGGGGACTTCTATCAACAGTCAGCCATGGCATCACTCAACTGAAACTCGGAAACAAAATTCTTTACATGCAAATTCAAGGTCTGTATTTGGGACAGACTGATTATAGGCTGAAAGGAGAGCTGAGCTATACAAAAGACAAGAATGCAAATAGAGAGAGTCTGAGGAAATACCAGAACAAGTTACAAAAGCCACTCTCCATCCCCCCAAAAAACAGTGAAGAAAAAATCCCTTGCTATGCTGTTTATCACAAAATAAAAACTAATGGATAATACACTGAGTTTTATCAATTCTGGGCCTGTAACTATCAAAGCAGCACCTGGTCACTTCATGTTATAATCTTCAACATACGTTTGCTGCTGTCAAGTTCAATGTAAGACCGGGAATCCTCTCTTGCATAACTTCTCATTCTGTACTTGAGAGCTAAGTTAATCTGTGAACTTTTTCCTCCAATGAGGTAGTTTTAAAAACACCATCATCCCCTCTTCTTTAATAATATTTTAAATCATTTCTCACGTGCTCATTAAAATAGATCATTTGCATCTCAGTAATAATAATACCAGAAATGTTAGACAGACAGCGACCTGGTACCTAACTAAAAAAAAAAGACAGGGGTATTTGTCAGGTCAGCCTGCTTGAGGCAACAGTCTTCTTGTTACAAAGCTACCACTAATACAGCACAAACTGAAACTGCTAGCTTTACTGTACTACAGCAGCTCAACCTGACATACCATCCCTACTCACAAAACACTCAACTTCTGTATTGGAAACTGTGTTTTAAGTTCACAATCATGTTGAGCTACACAGCACGGAGTATTGCAGAAGAATTCCCCAAACGTGAACATCTTTACCTCAAAGATGCTGAGCAAAACAGGACTGCAATATATAATGAAATCAGATTGGTCTGAAGAGACAAGACATATAGCAAGTGACCACAACTCATGCCTTTCTCAACCAGCAGAGCTCTAGAATTCAGTACAAAGATTCAAATTTTGAAGGTACGACTTTGTTTTAAAAGGTTTTTGACTGGGATCACACATCTGGAGTGCAGCAAAATAAGATCTGAAGTCGGTATAATACAAGAAAGGACAGAATGAAGTACCAAACAGCTTGGTAGAGCAGCTGGGATAAAGGGCTTGTATTCAGTTTGGTGAAGTAATAGCAAATAAAGGAGCTTCAGCCACCAGCCAGGAAGATCAACTCTTTCTGACTGCTGTTTTGAACAACCTTGAACAAAACTAGAGGCACAGGCCAGAAGGCAGGGAAAAAATGGAGGCAAGTAAGGCATTTGCATTAAGGTTTGGCAAAGAGCTCTAGCAACACAAGTAGAAGAAAAGTTTATGAAGAAAAGGTGCAGCTTAAGGCTTTGGTTTAAATAAAAAGATGATAAAAATACAATAAAGGAAACCTATTTCAGCTGGCTAGCTTGAGGACAGCCAACTACTGCCTGGAAACAACTGCATCTGTAAGGCACACTTGGTTGGTTTGGGGAATAAAAAAAACACATCACTCATTAGATTCTGACACAACTAGAAGGAATATCATTACTGATACAGGTCTTTTTAGGCAGGCTGCCACAAGCTACATAGTATTAAGCATCTGAGCTTTTCAAATTCTTCTACATCAACAGAGATGAAAGAAAGGTTACAAGTTAAAATGCAATAGCCTTAATTTACTCCAGCTTCCACAACCTTCTGTGTCTTAAGATGTTCAGCAATTTCACGTATCGCTTATCATTAAAAGCTATCCTGATTGCTTTATCACAGGTGATCATCAAAAGAGAGCCTTGGGCTACCTGTACCACCAAGTTACTAACAGGAAGAGCGGTGAATTCTATTCTCTCTACTACTCTAGCACCAGTGCTACACCTGTCAAAAGACGTAAACTCTCATTCAGACCACCTTCTGGCTAGGATGGGATGTTTATCTTCAGATACTGTCTGAAGTCCAAATATATTCAAAAACCAACAGGCACCTTCATTGTGAAGTAAATGTACCAGCTCAAACATCAACACTCACTAATGTTTCTGTGAAATGGTTTTTAGATACGAGCTAGAATTTCTAAACATAGCCATAGCAAATTTCAGTACTGTAACTGACAGATTAAAAATAGACATTTTGGAGTTGGTTGTAACCACAGATGAAAATCAGCGTAGGGAAAAAGAACACGTCTTCTAACTCTACATGTCAATAAGTTCTGGTAGCACCAAGCAAATGTCTGCTGGCATTGTAGGAAAGAGGTACCATTTAATTTCCACCAAACAGGCAGAGGATGCATTTCCATCACAGTGAAGTACTGCTGGTGATAACAGAAAAGGCTGCTTTTTGTAATGTCAGATTGCTGCAGTGTTTCTATCACTTTTGGAATATCAGATGAACTATTCAGCCTGCAGCACATCTTTACACCGTAGAAGTTAGACAGTAAGCATCAAAGCAAGTGAAGGTGCACTTGATCTTTACATAAGGTATTTTAGCAAAAATCTTTCCTTAAGGCAACTACAGGTCAGCTACAAGAGTGGCAGTTGCTCTGTGAAGGGATATTTTGGCTATTGATAATTTTCCACCACCATTTTTAATACTTATGCTACTATCACAGAAGATTACATCAAGCTGTGTTGACACCAGTAATTTGCTCACATCCACATTAGCACTCCCAGTGGTGAAGCTGTACCAATGCTAAAGCTTGGTTTTCTGCGATTGCTTCTTGTTGTTGTTGTTTTTGAAAGGACAACATTAGAAGGAATGCATACAGTGGTTTCTACCAAAAAGAAACTTCCATGCAAAATTAGGAGGCTCTCCAGCACTGTTTCCCATTCTACACAAGCAAAGAGAACAGGTGTAAAAGGCTGGGAACAAAGAACACTCCTCTTCTGATCTAGTTGTAGCTACTTTTAGAAAGTTGAGGAGGAATTAGACAGTTCTAATTATAAACCAACCCCATTGAGAACAATACTTCAATTTTCCTTGCACAAAGACAGAGAAAGAAAACAACTCCCTGAGGTTGGAAAGATACGCTTTCTCAGCCTGAAAGCTGAGCAAGGCTTAACTTAATCTGCAAAGCTCTTATCCAGATTTGAAGTCTCAGGGAAAAAAAAAAAAGAACTCCAACAACAAACCACCTGCAAAGCTCTTTGTGATTACCTCATGCATTACCTGCAGTTGGATTAGAACATAAAAAGCAGCAATAAATAGTCTCTTGCTTATCCTCTGCAGAAAAAGCTGTCCACGTTTTATCAGTTACAGATCTCTTCCCCTGTAAACATACACTTACCTTTCTAAGAATACCAGTATTACCAGGCAGTGAGAGCCAGTGGTCTTGTAAACTGACTTAAGTCCACTGCCCATCTTAGCACTCCCTCTGTTTTTATTTTCTTCCTTATGGCACAGATGGAGATTCCTTCAGGACTGTCCCACAGTCTAGACCTTGTGAGCATTCCACCTCCTCTATGCAGCATTCAGTTCAACATCCTGGTCTCCCCTGAGGAAGCCTGTAGGAATCCTTGATACAGACAGCTTCCTGACCATACAAAACTGTATTTTTACCGTAATTAAGATTTAATATTTTGACTTCAACATATTAAAAAAAAGGCTCAAGTGTTTTCTTCTCCATTTGGAACTAAATGCCTCTAGAAACAACTGCCTGTAAGAGAACACGCAGCAACATTTAGATGTGGAGATATTTCTCTATCAAGCTGTCATTAGCTCCATTTACAGTATTACCCAAACTAAGAAGTCCTAACTTGTTCTTTTCCCTTAAAAGCATGACAACCCCAAAAGGTTCCTTCACGAATAATATTTTTCTGTAAGAACCTAAACCAATGAAGCATCTGGAAAACAAAAGGCAGTGACTGAATGATGAGCTGTACAGGCAAACGAAGCCGCCTATAGAACTCCGAGGATCTTTTACATCAGAAATACATTGCATGCAACAGTGTTAAGATTTCTACTTACTTCCTCGTTAAATAATTTGCTAGTTTCTTTTTTAATAGGGTCTATAAGCTGGACCTGGCCTGCTGAGAAGCCCACTAGAAGAGAGACACTTTCTGCTGTGGCTGTTAAGTGATTGAAGTCATGGCATGTAGGTTGTGTTCCTTTGTATATCCTTTTGTCTATTGGTTTACTCAAGTCCGCAGCCTGCAAAAAGAGCAAACAGAATTAAAACAGTTTACCACAATGTATACACATGCAAGTTCTATCTACAAATGAGTTTATACTAAGCAACAATTTATGCAGTCATAAAATTGTACTTTAAAAGGCAGCTCTGTATTTACTGAAGACTTTACTGACATCAAAATACGTCTTCAAAAGGTTTATCTTTTGATAAAATGTAACACTTTCATGTTTTTCAAGTTTGCTAAACACTACACCTACCCAGCCTTTGGAACTGTATCACATGACAAACTAATGACAACCAATGTGCTGGTAACACAAAGGCTGCAGTGAGTTCTCAAGATCAACCTATTCCCAGAAGGCTTTTACTTCCAGAAGCAGCATCCCATCACTGAGAAAAGGCACCTTCTATTTTTCTAGCAGCAGCTTTCTCAATATCAATTACAACCAGTTCTGGTAGTCAATTAAAAATAGTATACGCTAATCCTTGCACTGTAAGTGCATCCTCTTACAACAGGCAACAATAATCTTGGTATCAGTATTAAAAAAAGACTGACTAGACCCAAAGAGAGATTTCTAGGAACAATGACTCGGAACGTTGATACTGTGATTATAAAGCACTTCTTAACTTGTTAGGCTACAAAACGATTGTGCTTCTGACACTGACTTATTCAACACGAAAGTACTTTACAGCATCTGCAATCAAGAATTATTTTATGTGTCAATACATCAATTTTATTTACTCAGCAATCCAGACAGATATTAGCCAAAGAAAGTGCCAACAAAAGAGAAGAACTTCAACATAAACAACTGAAGATCCGGTACTGAAGTGACTGAAGAATCACAAGGAAAAGTAACTTAAAACGCTCTCGGTTGTGTAGCCCGTGCTTATCCCTGTACCACTCCTGAACAGGCACCCCAATCTTTCCCCACCCGGAGATTATAAGCCACACATTTACTTTGCACCATCATACACATCAGGTTCAACCTTTTTTTAAGCAAAAAACCCTCTCTATTTAGTAGGCTCAGAGCCCATAGTTACAAATTTGCAGATAATATTACAGACTTCTGATGCAGCTGTGATTTCAGACTTGGTTTCTAATTCCGATATATACTTTTACAGTATTTTTAGTCAGAGGAAATCAGGCCAGCAATAGAGGAAATAAAACTTGTTTGAGGAAGAGGACAAGCTTCACTGAAAAGAAAACCGCTCCGCTGTATTACATCTGGGAGAACAACATTTAAGGAGTGACAAAGCCATTGCATGCACGAGTTACACAAACAGAAAACAGACCTGTCTGACAGCAGGTACAGACCAGGACTAGCTACGCTGTGAATCACATCAGGTGAGCCATTTCCAAGGCAAATTTAACCATGGGATACATGTGATTGTGAATATATACTACAGCACTGAATTCACACTTAATGTTTTGCAGCATATTATAAATCAGTTTAATCAGGTGTATGGCCTTCAGGTTGAAAACCTCGAAAGGAGACAATATATTCCACCTTCTAAAGTCAGGAGATTATGAAGTTAATCTCCAGAGCCCAGAGATCCATTACAAGCTAAGAAGAATACTAGCAATAGCTCTTCAAGGAGAACTTTAAAATAGAATGCTAGCTCTACTGGGACCACAGGATAAGGCACAGGCCTATCGAGGCGCATCCTCAGATATGTAAATCTGTACACTGAAACTGGAAAAGCAAATCCTAGAGGCCATGCCGCTGGTCTCCCGTATTGTGCAAGATTCTCTTGTCCTAAATCAATACAAAGCGATATGAAGAGGTAACTTGCAAAATGGAGGCAACGTTTTTATCTGGAAGACCATTTTACAGAAACACATCCCTCTGCGCCTCAGGGCAATGCCAGGAGCAAGGTTCTGTGCCTCCCTCCTTCCAGCTATGGGACTCCAGGTATGGCCCCTGGCAAAAGTCTCATCACAACGCGATGCCTAAGAAAGAAGATCCCTTCCAAAACAAATAGAACTCAGCCTGAATCATGCTGGGAGATCAGAATGGCCGACTCTCCCACTAGTGGAAAACAATTACTTCCAGGGTCTTCTACTTCTGAATCCTTACTATTCTTTTAAGTGGCACAGAATCAAGACATCGCCAATTACAGGTTGAAACTCTTGTCTGGTCAGAGTTTTGTACTATTGCTATGATTTTTCTTGTCCAGAAAACTTACTGTGGCCAAAGTCCTCTGAAACTGTGTGATGACAAATCTAGCAAGACTTGAAATTCTGATAAATGAAACCTAAGCACAATGCACTGTGCTTGTCCTACCTGCTCTCTGGGAGCCAGATGGCAGCGACAATCTGTCTGAACTTCAATGGGGTGTAAGTAAGTTAATTCAATTAGCAGAAGATAGGCTTCTAATGACAGGGATGCCTTACCTTTTGTTTGTTTACATGCTGCTAGCGTTTTCAGTTATATTTATGACATAGCTGTCTCCTGGAGATCAATCAAAACTACAAGCACCAAAATACTTTTCTGGTCTTGTTTTGTCTTCACTGAAAGACAGGATAGAATCAATGATCTTGAGAACCAAAAGCCATTTTGTCTCTATTTCTGCACATTTGAAAACTGCCATTGGATTTTTGATAAGAACAAGAAAAGCACTTACTCATAAAATTCAATAGGGCCTATGACTCAGCATTTCATTAGCATTCCATTAAGTCCATTTGCTACAGCTCTGCTGTGGAGGACATGATTCTCAGAAAGAGAATCCTGGTCCACAGCTGCGCTGGTATCTGACACGACTGACTCAGAAAGGTGACGTGAACTGTCCTACTTCAAAAGAACAGTGATGTACTTTGAAAGAGAACCGAAAGACCTTGGGTTAAGTGTTACCAAACATGGCAGCTACAAGCACGTAAGGCACCCTTGGCTATGCTTGAGTTGGTAGCTAATGATTTTTGTGCTTTTTGTCCTAATTGTTGTGAATTTTTCTTCTGAAAAAATACCAAAATTAGATTGGAGCATTTAATGCAAGCTTAAGGATTAATACCGTTCTCCTTTGGAATAAAAGTATCTACAAAAGCCATCAAAGTATATATTCATGAATCAAGTCTCATTAATAGCAATTGGGCCACCTGCAATTGACAGGTAGCACTAATAGCAATTGACACCTGCACTAAAAGTCTGTCCTTTACAACACTTGTATTTCAGGTATCTCCTGGGCAAAGGAAAAAGGAATAACGGGTATTGGGCAAAGAAGAACAAGAATCTCACTCAACACTTGTCTGAAGTCGGTGATGCAGCTAACAAAACTGGGGTACCTGGGACACCAATGGTTTCCAAGTCCTGTCCTTGTACAGATCAAAGTAGCCTTTATAAAATCTTACAGTTACATGCAGGAAAAAAAAAACTGACAACATTGCCATGTGGTTCTTTGTGGTGTATTCTAGGAATAAAACATGAATCATATAATTGTCCTGGGGACATCCCAGCCCCATTTAGTTAACTCACATGTCATACTGGGTCAGGGAGAGGGAAGGGAAATGTATTTATATTTACATACACACTCATCAATACACAGAAGTAAGTTCTTTATATAAACAAGTGTGTGTATGCCTATATAATTTGCCCATTCACCTTGAACCGAGACATCCAGAAGAAGGGCAGCTGAGCAGAACTCTTAATTCTGGGAGCAGAATGGAAAAAAAGAGTCCGTCACTTCAATGTGAAGCAAATGTTAAGTTCTCATACTGGGACATTTGAAATGCCTGATTAGGATGGGTACCAACAACCATACAGAACTCTAAGGTCAAAGCCAGATTAATTTGCCCGGGATTCGTTCTGTTGATGTACTGTTGATGTAACTTCCATACCAGTTTCACAAACAGAGACTCGCATGACTCCAAGTCAGCATTTAATCACGCTCCTTGACAGATGCCACGTTCTTCCTGCATTGTCTTCTAACTTCCATCTGCAGCTTTCTGCACATTTTACATGAAATATAGAATAGGTACTACATGTTTTTTAGCTTTGCAGGACATCTCCAAGAACAGACAGGGAAGGATTTATTTATTAATTTCTCTCAGATAATTTCATTAGTCATTAATACGTTTCCTTCAGGTACTTAATATTATTTAATATCAAATTTGCCAGTACGCTGGCTTAGGAGTTAAATGAGTTTGAGACAGAATAGCAGGTCTTTAAGGCTGGAAGTAAGAACAAACACATAATAAAAATTTCACTTCCAAAAATCCTCTTAAGAGAATTTCCCTAGTCCAGAGAATTAACTGCCTTGAATGACAGATTACAGGTTGGCTACGTACCCACAGCTAGAGCAACAACAGAAAAGGACAAATACTACGCTTTTAAAACAATTTTTCCAGAGTTTCTGGAGCTTGGAATTCACACCATTACCTGTAGCTTAGTATCTCTTCAGGGATTTAATCATCCCAGTCTATAAACATATTGTTTTGGGAAAACAGTGCTTGTTACAATGCTTACAATAACACAACAACTCAACTCTTGTAATTGTTACTAAGAACAGCCAAGAAGGCCAATGCTGTCCTGGAGTGCATTAGGAAAAGTGTGGTCAGCAGGCCGAGTGAGGTGATCTCCTCCTCTACTCAGCCCTTGTGAAGTCACACCAGCAGTGCCGTATCCAGTGCTGGGCTCCTCCGTACAGGAGAGGTCTGGAACTACCACAGAGCCCAACAGAGGGCCACCAAGAAAACAAAGGGACTGCAGCACCTCTCTGATAAGGAAAGGCAGAGAGCTGGACGTGGTCAGCCTGGAGAAGACAGATGATTTTATCCATACATACAAGTATCTTAAGTTAGGTTGTCAACAAGATGATGGCCAGACTCTCCAGCTGTGCCCAGCAATGGGCTAAGAGGCATCGGGCACAATTTTAACCACGGGAAGTTGCGTATGAATATGAAGAAAAATGTCTCTGCTGTGCAGCTGACAGAGCACCAGAACAAGCTGCCTGGGGAGGCTGTGGAGTCTCCTCCTTCTCTGGAGATACTCAAAACCCACCTGGATGCAATTCTGTACAAGGTGCTGAAGGTGTCCCTGCTTGAGCAGGGCGTTGGACTAAATGATCTCCTGAGGTGCCTGCCAACCCCAGCTGTCTGGGTGTGTGTCAGTGGCATTTTAGGCACTTCTGTAGCATTTTCTGGTGAATTCTACTCAGTGCTTCTGCACATTATTTTTTATTTTTCTGACAGAAATACTAGCTTGAATGCTTCACGGTGGTAATCCCTCTATATACTTCAGTAGAAAAGGAGCAGATCTCTGGAATGTTTTTGTAAAGCCCCAGCACACGATGCTTCAGGCTGCTCTGATCTCCCCACTGACTGCTGTGGGCAGAAGTTGAGAGCAGCGGCCCTTAGAGGTTCCTTCCAATCTAAAACACCCTGCAACCCCATACTCAGGACCAGCCAAAGCAGCAGCAATAGGGCCAGTCCAGCTTACTTAACAGGTCTGGTTTATGCCTTAAAGGAACTTCAAGCTGGAAGAAAAGCACAAGAACAAGACTATCCTTATAAAGATTACCGATGTAGAGCAAAAGTTCTGCTTCATTTATACGACATACACAGCATAAAGTCCAGGCACTCACTGCATACATGAAGCCCTAATAAAACACAGTCAGGTAAAGATGACAGTACGCAGCCAATCAGTAATAAACTGGTTTCTGCAAATGCAGCCAGCAGTCAGCAGCTAATGACCTTACATTTCTGGGCAGAAAGCGCAAAGTGCGGCAATCTCACATCAGTCCCAGGACCAATTCAGATCCTAGGAAAGCTTCTGGGAGCTTCGTAAAAACTCCAATATTTCCATTCTCCTTAGGACTCCAGAAAGTCAGCAGTCACCATTTGCAAAGTCACCCTCTGTATCCAGTTACAGTTGTGGAGAGTTTCTTAAGTAACTAAGGGCAGTTGAGCTGCTTTTCCCATACCTAACTGATTTGCTTAGCTGTAACAGTTACATAATGGGTGTCTGGTGTGTAACTAAAGACCAGTTTTGTCTCCTAAGCCTCCAAAACCACTGATGCTAATGAAAAGTTAGCCTTTACGTTGCAACATCGCATTCAATGCATCAGCTCTGTACTACAGTTATGCTCAAGCACACACAAAATAACACATTGTTGCATTTTTACTTTTGCTTTCAATATTTGTCTGAACTTTAAATCTGTGAACATCAACAGCTTAACAACTCAAAACAGCACAACCAGTGCTGAATTGTTTGCTGCCAATTAAGAAAAGGGCAAGTACCAACTAACACCAAAAACAAGCACGCAGCCACTTTCTCTTGTTCTCCTCTAATCAAAAGGAAGAGCTTATGAGAAGTGATGATTATTGCACGGGACAACTGCAAGTTGGAAGATCGAAAACTAAGAAACTAAGACAAAATACAATTAGCAAGGGGGAAAAATCATCTGTTGCTTTTAACACGCAGCCTCAAAGACCTTCCTGTAAGGTATTTCTCCACAGATTCCTTCACTCCAGGGAGACTTCAGAAAGCGTAGCTGCCAATCTGTGCTAGTTTTACTTTCCGAACTTCTTAGGCTCAGGTCTGCAGCAACAAGGGCATATTCTCTGATGTATTCTATCTAATACATAAAAGTTTCGAATGATCTCACTCGAAGTACAAAATAATTTGCATTAGCTCCAAGCAAAAGCAGTTCAAAATTTATTTCTACTCAACAGAACATTTACTCTCCTTAATACCACTGCTCCTCAGAAATGGGTTCCTGTCTCTTTGCAGAAGGCTTGTGCAAGTTACAAGGCACTTCACTGATGCTGAACAGGAACACTTCAGGTACACGGCGGAGTTTCTAGGATACTGCTTCAGAACAGCTCTGTAAGTAAAACAGGGACACCAAGTAATTTTACTTAACCTATTTTTTTTCCTAAATAAAATGTTCCACACAACTTATCCATAACGAAGTCTTAAACATCAATTTTGTACAAAGATGCCTGAAAATTTGGGAAGCTACTTGATGCTCTTCTTTATTCTAGATTTAACTTCCACTTGGGGGCCATACAAGACAGCCATGAATTTCAAAAGTAAAGCATTACTTAACAGGATCTCGGTGGTTATTCACACAGCAGACAACCCTGACCACGTAAATTGCGATGAAAGCTTTAGCCCAGACAGCTGGACATAAATCTATTTGGTTTTCTGAAGCATCCAATAAAATTATCATTTTCTGTTTCCAGAAGAATTATTCTAAGCACTTGAACAGAACAAAGAGCACGCAATGGTTCGAAATAAATATACAAGACAAACAGAACCTATGACAAGATTAAGAATATGGATGTGAGCACCATAAAGAAGAGACAAAGAATTACTTGATTTCCAAGTACCACAGCACTGTTAACTCCATTTCATTAAGACCCTGAACAAAAATGTTTATCTACATATCAACCACGTAGTATAGACCAGCACATCCTATGGGGGGTATTTAAGGTGCAAGTACTGGCTTATCAATACTACTAAGCTTAAAAGAGCTCAAAAACAAAACCGAACAAATGAGAACAGCAGGCTCCCCCATCCTCAAAATATTGGTTTTTATTTGCAAATCACGTTTCACTTCACAGGTACATATGGAATCAAGTTACCCTTTGTTTCCTTGTATGATTGGGCAAAGGGCACTAAAGTAGGACAGGAGCGTTAACTCATTTACACCAGGGAAGTTGCGTGAAATTGAAGAATTTAGACACTTCTCTCTCCCCATCCCCCCCCAAACCAAAAACCATTGCCTATATCTATAACAGGCAGGTCACTGCAACTGTTGCTTTACAAATTCCAGGGATTTTCAATTCAGCCTGTTAGACACTGGGTAAGATTGACACCCAAGCCAATACTGCTTCTTTCCAGCAGAAGCACAACCTGTGACAGGGTGCTCCCAGAGCCAGCTCAGAGCCCACAGCTCTCACGAGCCGAGCGTGACCCAGCACAGCTCCCCAGAGCGCTCCCTGGTCAGTCCCAAAGGGGTCTGTGAGCAGCGCGGAGCTCCTCCGAAAGGAAAATAACAGCCAGGAAGCAGGCTGGAAGCACTCCAAGTAACTTGAGCGATCTTCAGCTGCTCTATAATCAAATCACTCGAGCTCTGGGGAAACGACATGACACTGTAACCTTGCTTTTTGAAAGGTGTTTGTTTCTATACATTTTTATCAGTTAATTCTTACTATTCCTGCAGTAGAAAATGTCACTTTCCTCCCTAGGAGTGCCTCAATCCCCTAAGTCACACTTTCCACAGTACTGTTTTACTATGCCATACAGAAAGTGGAAGAGAGCTTTTTTCTTGAGCTTCTAATCAATCACTCATAAACCAGCCAATAAAAGCAGCATTCCTCAGACCTTTTGCAGCATTACCCTCATGGTGAGCATCAGCTAACGACACAATGCAATTCAGACAGAACTGAGTTGGACTGCAGCGTTACAGGCCTGGTCACACCATATCAGTAAACAGGCTACTTAAACAACTCGGAATATAGTCACTGTATCGCACGTTCCCAACAGGCATGAACTGATTTAGATGTTCTATTTTGGTTTAAGCAATTAGTTGCCTTTGTGTGTAATTTTTTTTGAAGGGAAGAAGTGAAAAGAAGGCAGGATATTGGTACTGTCTCTTCCCTGTGGCTGTTCTACAGAATTTTGGCTCAAATGTAGTTCAGCCAGCTGGATAAAAACCTCTGAAGCAGAAACCCAGTTCAGAATCACGCACGTTCTGCATGCAGTGCAGACACCTTCCTCCTCTGCTCCCCCTACTCAGCTCTTTTTAAGGAGAGATGTAAAAAAGGTCTCACTGTGCAGTTTTAAGTTCAAAACAACGATCTCTCGGGGCTATAATTAAACCACGGGTGAAGGGTTCACATTTTTATACCGGTCTCTACTGTACTGGTTTAAAAATTAAGACGTAGATTTAATAAGTCACAGAACATGGACACTTCATTACCATGGGCTGCAGAGCTGGACCACAATCCAGACTTTTTGTTCCCATACCAATTCTTCAGCACTGGGCAGAAACACGTTCCAGAAGAGACAATAAATGAATGCAGCTTGTTTCTTATCTTCCCTCCTAGATTTCTTCTGGGTAGTCATTTGAATTGCAAACATGGAAGTTTAACAACACTTGATGGGATTTGTTTGCATTAACAACTGCACAGACCTGTGAATGTTGCCAGGTATTGTTTTAATACCTACTTTTTGCTTGTTATTTGCTTAGGTGACTGAACCAACACCTTCCAGTCAAGTGAAATTGGTAGAACAAGGTATCACCTCTGAATTTTGTTCCCTTCAGATTTCACTGAATGGTTTCCTGTTCCCAAGGAGAGACAGCGCTACCTAATATTTTTTACATACACAGCATTTACATTGCTTATTAAAATAAGCAGTCCCATCCTTTTCTGTAGTTCCACAGATGTTTTAAGACAACTAAATTTTCACTTCTCTGAATCTTTGTAATATCCTTTTTTAGCTGTGAGCACTTTGAGATCAATCTACCCATTTATACAACGGAATACGATTTGCTTCATCCTCATTTCTAAAGCTTTCCTTCATTCCATTTCTTACAATAAGGAAAAATCAGTACTCAAGTATCGATCAGTTTTAAGGCTGAATCATTTACAGCACCCTCCCTTCCTTTTTTGTGCAGTGGTACCAAATGGATTTGAGTTTCTTCCTCCACTGCGTGCCACCCAGCGCACAGTGCTGTGCGCACTCACCTCTCATTGCCTCTCGCCTTGACAGTTATGCAAATCAGACCAACTGCAATTTCTTCTGCTTTTCACCATTATTACTTATCTCAAAGTTTCAGATCTGCCATAGAACTTTAAATTCTTGTATGCTAAGCTTATTAGGGCAAAGTTGCTTGAAGCTTTATTTAATGTGCCCAATAAATGGCGACAATTCAAGTCATCTTCCTCTAAACTATACCTCAGTATAATCTTCCAGATCTTTTCCCATTCTGTCGTGTTAGTTATGAAGCAACGACTTTCCCTTTCAAAAAGGCCTGCAAAAAGAACCAACTAACCTGCAGTCCAGTGTAACTGTCCCCCTTGTAACACATCAGCAGATCAGTCTCTTTATTCTTAAACTCACCAGAACTCCTGAACACCCCTTCAGCCACAGGCTGACTTTTCTCTGCAACACAGCTTCCCCTCTGGGGGATGAGATGTTGAAAAAGATAGATGTAAATGCACATACTGATTTGCATTCAGAAAGAAAACTAACTGCATGACTTGCACACAGCCATACCTGTGGAAAAAGCCGTGCACAAAAATACCACATTGCCATAATCTACTGACATAGCTGCAATGGGAAATACTGTGCTCACAGCCAGACACCTGATTGAACAGGGAATCAACAAACTGAGAACCACTCCAATCAAAACACCAACTTACAGATCTCAGTTGTAGTTAGCCAGCCTTAGGACAAACAACTGTGACAAAGCAAATTAAATACTTCAAGAGCATTATCATATGGACACACATATACGATCCAACAGCGATCCTCATCACATCAGTTAAACAGGACAAGGCACACTGAAGATACGTAAAACTTGATTACTGTACTCAAGTAATTTATCCAGCTCCAAGAGGCCATTCTATTCACTCAATGCCCTTACAGTTAGAGGGCAAGCGAACAAAGAATGCCACTCTTCCCTGCTCGAGAATATTGCCTGCATTGTGTAAAACTCTGGACTGAGAATTAAGGTTTGCTTGATAAAAAAAAATTAAATTACTACCCTTTGGAAAAGGCATCTGACATTATGAACAACTGCATTTGTTCCCGACACGACTATTTTGGTTTAGAAGTTTTCTTCTGCGTATCTTAGTTTCCAAACTTTGGCACGGGTTTCCCACTGTGTTTGCCATGGTAACCAAGCAGGCCGAGTGTCTACTTGAAATTCTGTTTAACTGTTTAGTGCTGCATATTAATCAGGACTCACTAACACATCCTAACGTACTTCAACCAGCAAAGCGAGCAGCTCTCGGACTGAAGCAGTGGCCTTAAGAATTACATACCTCAAAGGATTTTGTTGCTGTTTCAGTGGGAGAGTAATAGGGAAACTCTGTTGCCAAAGATGTGCAAACAAACAGAATACCTTCAAATGTGAGGGACAAGATATATTCAATAACTACAGAGCTACAGCAGAACAGAGGAAAGTCTGTATCTGACTGTATCTTCTCTCTGGTGCATCAAGATTTTACACTTACAGCAGAAAGGAAGATGTATTCCAAGAGTGTATTTAAGACAGTTCCCACACATCAAAGCTGGGGGAAAATGGTCCTGCTGCTCTGATGCAAGAGGAGCCAGGTAGCTGGCTCGCTTCCTTGAAGCTCTATGGGTAAGCAACAGGGCCAAGCCCAGCAACAGTTACCAGCTTCTGTTAGTCTCCATTTCGAAGAAAGATCCTTCTTCAAACATTCATTTCAATTACAGGACCACGAATATGACAACACCTGTCTGGGCGAGCATATGAAATCTCTCCTAATTCCTGGAAAATGCATCAAATGCTTTAGTGTACTAACTAACTGAAACTGGAGTTTCAGACTAAAGTAAATAACATTAGGAAATCTTGAAATGAAAAGCAGTTTACTGCTTAGTTGGTTAAGATTCAATACCAAAAAAGAAATAAATGTGTACGTAGTTGGCCACCTCTTCTGTAACAAATGAACAGACCACCACTACGGGATGTTACTCTTCAGGAAATCTCACGCTTACAGATAAGGTGAAATAATTCTGACCTTCAATGCCTGCTGTGTAGACTTACAGCACAGAGAACCGCCTCCAAGAAAACCTAGGAAACAAACCCCCCTGAAGCTTGCTTATAAACCTACTGAGATTCCACAAAACATTGTATGTTCTCTCTACAGTATCTGCAAACTCAGCTGTACTCCCACTCTTTCATTGGGCTTTACTGTCCCCAGCTCCTCTGCGTCTTGCATTTCATTTCCTCTTCTGGATCTAAAAGCTAGCGAGGCAGACTCTCTGGGTACCACAGATAGTTGGACTTGTATCACTATAAATACACTTTCTTCACTCCTTTCATCCAGCTGGGCTCTAAGAAGCTTCTGGATGAAGCACTCTGCCTGTTCTTAAAAGCTGTTCTGTACTTCCTGTGGAGCCGGTAACCCCTGACCCTGTGCTACTTTCATTACGCAGTTGTTCAACTAGTAGCAATAGCTTACAGCAGGGTTGGTCAAAGAGCAGAATCCTTCTGATTTAATAGCAAATTTTGCGGGATTAGGATTTATGGCAGATCTGGCAATGTCTCTCAGACATCTCAGGAGGGTTTTGTATTATTTATTCCCCAATTCTTTCCTCCCTCATTCCTCTTACAACTTAAGAAACAGTGACTGCTTTGCTAGGCTGCTTAAAATCATACTCCTTTTTACATTACATACTACCTTCTCCTAACAGCAGCAGCTGAAATTCACTTTCATCAACACGAGTAACTAAAACTGCCTACAATATTACAGACATCTCTTCAATGCCTCGTATAACAGCATCAATGACACTTCTCTACTTCTACTGATAAACTCATTTCACCGATCTCTGAGGTACATTTCTCTCCTGCCTTCAACAGCTGTACTTCAAGCTAGCTCAGCTTGATAACCACACTGTAATGACTTTACTATGAGAACTCTGTTTACTATTTTCATTGGTGGCATTTCCAAAATCACTGCTAAAATACCTCATCCTGAGGCTCTCTTCTCAACAACTGTTACAGTCCTTTCAAACAGCAAGGCACGCAAAAGGAGATCAAGAACTGTTCTGGTTCCCCATTCCACAACAGGATGAGCCTAGGTTCTAGATCCCCCTCAGTTCAAATATCTAATTTCTGAATCTAGAACTGACAGTTCAGAAAAAGACAAGGATTGAAGCGATGCCTGGAGCTAACAAAGATATTAATGACATTTCAACTGAGATACCAGCACAGCGGGCATTTCAACACACAGGCAGTGGTGAATTTCTAAACTAAATAACGATGGTTCCAATCCTCCTCTACTACTGGAGTAGTAAATGTACATACTGTAGTCTCCTCACTTTGAGGCTGAGAGAACTGAAGTGTACTGAAGCAGTTATAAAGCAGTCAAGGAAAGATATATAATTAAGTTCGATGAGATTCTCTTAAGACATACACTTAGTTAACCACAATTCCTTCCTCTGCAGCTACATCTAGCAGGTCGTAACAGACTCACGGCTCTGGAGTAAAAAGGTTTTACTCACAGGAGTAAAAAGGTTACATTTCTGTTTCTTTCTTATTCCTTACACTCCAGTAGACCCTTCTATTTTCTCCTAATGCTGTAGTCTCCTCACACGACTTGCTGCACTTATAACCAGTCCTCTCCCACCTATTTTTAATGCTACAGAAGTACAGTTCAGACAAACTGCACAGAGATATATATATGTATATTTACACACACACTAGATGTAAGAGACAAAACAAGGAAAATAGGTATGTAAATGTTAAACGGATCCCACATAAAAGCACACACATCCAATTCAGCAACTGCTACTCAGTGCCCCGGCTCAGGCGGGATACTTACAGAACGCTGCAAGTTTCTTTCACTTGGAAACTGTTTAAGTTGGCTAATCTCTAAGTAAAACTTACAAAATTGTAACTGCTAAAAGTGCTGTTTATTTCAATTAGAGCAGGCTGACTGCTCTTAGGTGGCCCCTGAAACATGGAACAAACTGAAAACATCACGGGACTCGATAGCATCATCCCCTGACTTGTTCATCTCCTCCTGAGCACACACAAGGAAGTTACCCAACCTGCTGGACGAGAGTTCTGCTCAAGGCACACCTCCAAAGCCTGGACCTTCACTGGAGCTTTGACCTTATTATTTTATTCTTTCATTCTAAAATGTGAGTGTGATGTTGTTCTGCTGTCAGAAAAAACCACACTTCCACAGAACATACATATCTGTGAACACTGCCCATTGGTGCTGACTTTATATTGCCACCGTTCTTGGTTCTTCCTTCTTCGAGTGCTCAGACTTCCAAAGCATCCTTAAAACACACTACACAAGATTAAGCTCCCTGCTGAAAGACTAAAGCCATAGTAGCTTCAAAACCACAGCTGTTCAAATTCCACTTCTTCCAATTTTAAACAGACCAAAAGACAGCAACAAATAGTTACTTCCAAAAGGTGGCTTTGCAGGTGTGTTGTGGGAAAAAATGCTGTCCCTTTATAAAACCCTTGTGTCTTCCAGTTTTAGCAGTGAAGCCTGAAGTAGAACGCTCCTCTCTCTAAGGGCATTCACAAGTATCAAAGTAAACAAAATATGCAGAGACTCCAAACACGCACAGAACAACAAACAACCCAACAAACAAGAACCTGACTGATTTATGGAATCAATACCAACATTCAGTTCATTAGGACTAAACTCTATTAGCCAATTTACTTGTAATCTCTGAGCTGCTATATGATCACTTTTACCAAATTAAAGCAAGCTCAATTTCATGTAAACTTGTCAACAGGTGGAAGTTCATAGCGCTTAACAACATACCCATTATAGCTCTGCTATACTAAACAACCTGCAGGCAAGCAGTATTAAGCCGTGCTTCCACCAGTTCACCACTCTAGTATTTATCTTCTCATGTTTTTCCCACCTCTCTTTCAGCACAGAAGAGGCCAAGCTATTTCTTTAGGGTTTAAAAAGCAAAAGCAGCAGCCATGGAGCTCAGGATTATGGTTGCTATAACAAACCAATGTTTTAGTCCAGCAGTGTCAATTCGCTGCTTGAAAGAAAAATTTTTATCTGTTCCAGAAAAGCAGCCTGAATAATTGTAGCCCGCATCGCACTGTTGCTATAGAAACTTATTTCACTGTAGCAGTTAATTGTTAATCAATTTATGTTTTTTTCATTACAAAGCTCAATAAGAGTCAAGTACAACACAGAAACGTCTGTCCAGCAAGTCAAAGCTGTGTCCCTTGCTGGCTACTGTTGGATTCTGCAAGCCCTACAGGAATGCCAGACATTTTTCGTGCACTATTTTTATTAAGCCAATAACTCCCTCATGTTGCAGCATGCTAACAAAATATTACTAGAACAAAGCCTACTTACTTTTGTACTAAAAATAAGATGCAACTCACTGCTGTTCTTACAGCCCCAGAACAGTTCTGCAGAAGGTATGCGAATAAAGTACCTACTAAATATATAATCTACGCTCCGATCCAGAATGAGGCCCATTGGTTTATACTTTTTGTGGTTGTATTTACTAACAGACAGATGAAATTACACATCTGCCTTAACTCTTTGTTCTGACCTTAACTTACAGTACTGTATCTTCCTTCTGGGCCCGAAGACATTTCACAACAACCCAGGCCAATGAGGCAAAAAGCGCTGCTGAACAAGAATAAGAGACAGGCTACTAGAAAACACAGCCAGGACCAAATCCCTGACAGATACGCTGCTGTGAACTCAGATTTTCCATAAGCACACACATACAAGCTCTGGGATATCACCTAGGTTGCAAACCAGAACCCTGTTTAGGAAGTTGGAGAGCAAAAGGCAACAAATTCCTGATCTGGGCACAAGTTTTCCTGACAGCCTTATCTTAATGCATGCACAGTAGTACAGATACTCTGAGTAGCAACGAGAGCTGACAACTCCAGGGGCACAGATATTATGTGGAAAAAAACAATAAATCGTGCTTATTAATCATGTTCTTTAAAAATTACCATTAAGGGGCTGAAGGTGCTTAATTTACCAAGTGGACACACAACACTGCCTCTTTCCTATGGCTGATTTTCTCCTCAAGCACAGAAGGGAGCCATCAGCCTACTCCTTGTCACTTACTGATCTTCCCGCACACAGCTGTGCTGGCCAACTATCCACAAGTAACTATCCACATTTCAAGCCTTTTGCCAAAGGCCATAAAAGCAGGCTGTACCAGAGCATGGAGCTGAACAGACAGAACAGAGCCCAGCTGTTTAACCATCCATCCCATTGATATGGGCGTACGAATACTACACGTGCCAGAGACTTCTGCTGTCAGGATCATTCATACCTTTCAACCAGCCCACTTCAAATACTGCACTTCTGATCAAACACAGAACTTCACCGGGGTCCATGTTCAGTAGTCTATCCCGTCAGCTCTGTGAGAAGGTCACAAACTTCATCCAGAGGAACAGCACATTACAGCTCTGCAGGCGTTCGCTAAAGGTTATTCTGCACAAGGGAACACAGATTCCCTGCCAAGGTGAGAAAGGCAAGCCATGGCACGTGTTAGGCTGACGTGAACGTCACTGGACGGCTTCCTTGAGAGCACCCTGTATTTCTGACAGTCTTCTTCGGGGGAAAAAGCAAACAAATGAAAGAAACACCCACCTGGATTAACACAGCTGCATTGATAACACAAGTAAGAGATGCTGCATTTTTGAAATATCAAACTTTGAAAGTTGTACTGCCAAACCATGCAACTACTCCTGCTCTCATAAATTACTCTTTCAAGATGGACCATTGTGACACCTTCAGTGTACACAGTTAGCTATTCAAGACTTCTGGCCCACACTCCTATTAAAAAGGGCTAAAAAGACATGTTACTCATATTTATTGTTGCCCTTGTGACTGTGCAGGCTGAAGTGTCTATAAGGCACCATTCCAACAGTTTATTTCACAATACTTCTGGGCTCTTTAAACACAGCCTCAATATATATTGACATCCGCTCAGCCTCCTCTTGTCACTGCTTCCTCTTCCTTTAGTCAAGAGGGAGCTTTAAAACCATAAGCTGGAATCCCACGGAAATTTTCTGTGCTATCACTTTCCTAACAAAATGTATGTAAACTCCTAGTGCAGATAATAGGAATTACATTTTGTTTTCCTAGTAAACTGAGGACAATAACTTCGCTCATAACATCCAATGTTCATGCAGTTTCTCCTCCTTACTCCAGGGCTTTCACTTAAGGGCTCTTGCTTAGGCCAGCAGTTACTCTAATACAGCATTTCACATTCTCCAGGTGTGCAAAGATTAGGATTATCAAACAAGAACCTGTTCAGTCCAACCACTTTCCAATCCCACAGAGTTCACACCAACAGAAAAGTATTACTGCTTCGACCGCTGCAGTCACCTGAGAATTCCACAATTGGCTTATGAAATGAAAGACTGATCACAATCAGTGCACCAGAACTGAAACCATTTTACATCACTTAAAGATCTGTCATTCCATTATGAACAGCTTTTCTGAATAACGCAAGAGTAAATTCCAACTCCAAGTTATGACACTGTCATGGGAAAGACTTCAGCTGTAGAGCCTGGTGGTCCTGCCCACAAAAACTATAGGGCTATATATTCTACCAGCAGTCTGCTAAACAGAAGCTGGAACAAGAAAAAACAGCTGCTTTATTTTACACTACAGGAGGCAAGAAATTGGAGCAATTTAGATGCTGGAAGATGGATTACATACACATTTGTACTTACTAGTAGAGTGAGGTAAGGAAGGAAAATTGTCAATTTATGAGGACATAACAGAATATTATTACTTCAACTTACATTATGGCACGTTTATTATTACTGTTTAGTCTCCTTAAGTTTTCTTGAAGGAGAATGGAGTTATTAGGTTGAAAAGCTTTGGCTTTCCTTGCCCATTTTCAAACAGCATTGTGTCCAAGTGTGTCAACTCACAGTCAGGACAACTGGACAGCAAGTGGCCTTTGAATACACATCACTCAAAAATCAGCATTTCAGATGGCTTCTTTTACCCGGAGACCTACAGTACTTCAATCTAGGGCACTAAATTTGATTTTGCAATGTCAAACGACAATTATGGCTTGTGAGCCAATCAGACATAAGATTAGGCAAGGCTTAAATAGAGTCTGAAGCATCTTCAATATTCGTTCTAATTATTAACTGTCAGATGTCAAAGCATAATGCAAACTCCTTGCAATCTAAACGTAACACAACTCCTTTGTAAATATTCTGACAAAGCTGGCCCACAAAGCTCTCTACAGAAGCAAAAACGTTTGTACTACAAATGATCATTATTTGCTTGTGAGGCACCGTGACTAAAACGTTGTCGGCCTGCAACGATTAAGTGCCACAATTAATGGTTTTATATTAAATTGCTCCGACTTAATTAGTGTACTAGAAATATACAAAAATTCTACCTGCAGTGGCAAAAAAATCACAAGTTACAAAATACTGCCTACCAAACACTGCCTACCAATGGATGGGTTTGGCCAGCAGGCCTAGCACTCACACCAAAACACTGCCGCCACGCAGGCAGGCAGAGATGAATGACCTGTTCCATCAGAAAGCAATCCTTCCCAGGATTTGCTGCAACATGCAGCTTACTGAACTCAAACAGTCGCAGTGCAGGCTGGAAGCATGGACTTGAGTATGGACTAGAGAAGCTGAAAGCACTATAGACTAATGCTACTATCTACAGATCAGAAGTAGCCCCCAGAGAATCATCATCTTGTAGGCTTCATCAAGTGCAAATATTCTCTTCTCTTCCACAGTAAGAAACGTTTAATAGGGTCATTTTTAAACAGCTATTTATTCATCAGGTTTTCTCTTGAGTCAGCCCTAATTGTTCTATAAGCCTCATGACAGGTTTAACCTGTTAAAACTACCTGTTACCCCTGTAACCCACCACTAACTCTTTGCTATTTCCCTCCCAAGTGTCACTGAAAGAAATTTGTTAGAAACAAAACAACTAAAGAAATCAAATCACCAGAACAGTTTGTAGCAAGTCTTGGCAGTCCTTAGCACGGTCCAACGAGAATTAAGAAAGAAAGCATCCAGCTACATCATAACACTTGAGTTAGCGAGTCTACCTATCCATTAAAAGCCTGGATTTTCCAAAAGTCTTTCAAATACTTTCACAAGCACAGATCCATAGGAAGTCAGTTAGTGATCCAGCCGCAACACCTCCACAGGACTGGTGAATCCAGTTTGAATGTAACTCTTACCTACAACACCAGGAAGAAAAACTCAAAGAAGTTGATGGATCTCTTGGGACACAGAATCACAGAATCATAGGGGTTGGAAGGGACCTCCAGAGATCATCGAGTCCAACCCCCCTGCCAAAGCAGGTTCGCTACACCAGGCCGCACAGGTGGGCGTCCAGGAGGGTCTTGAATATCTCCAGAGGAGACTCCACAACCTCCCTGGGCAGCCTGCTCCAGTGCTCCGTCACCTCACCGTAAAGAAGTTCTTGCGCACATTGGTGCGGAACTTCCTATGCTCCAGTTTCTGGCTGTTTCCCCTTGTCCTGCCTCCACACACTGCGGAAAAGAGTCTGGCCTCGCCACTTTGCCCCCCACACCTTAGATATTTATAGAGCTGGATCAGGTCTCCTCTCAGTCTTCTTTTCTCAAGGCTAAACAGACGCAGTTCACTTAGCCGTTCTTCATAGGGGAGATGCTCCAGGCCCTTCACCATCTTTGTGGCCCTCCGCTGGACTCTTTCCAAGAGATCCCCGTCTTTTTTGTACTGGGGAGCCCAGAACTGGACACACACACACAAAGAAAATAACCATAAAATCACATCCAACCAAATCTGCAATATCTTTAAGAGGGTTAATAGTGACACATCCACAACACCTGAATAGATGTGGACTACACGAGCCCTGTCACAAGCCGTGACAATAGCACAGAACAGAAATATTTATCCAGTTACAGGATCACATCAGACACCTTTGAGGAAAGTTCTGATTTCTTTTCCATAATACTTCTAGTAGCCAAAAACTTCGTAGTAGAATTTGACAGTTACAACAGACAGCCTTTTCTTGGTATGAAAAATACCAAAGTAATATCTATAAGCACTTGGACAATCCAGGGAGAATTCCACAGATGGCAAATTGGCCACAAGTCAGCATCAAACCCATCTAATTGTATTCTGAAAAAAACAGAAAAATAACCAGACTATAAGAAAAAGGTCAGCAGCAAACACAATGCCTGACATTAGGAGCACTTCTGGTAAGTCTCATGTGACGCCTACAAGCAAGCTAAATATCATGGTTTTTAAGGATTTTTTTTTTTTTTAAGGACAAGAAAACACATCAAACTTGTGAATAACAACAAGATTAGAAGGATTATTTGCAGTATGCAGCACAGAATTGGACATAAAAACACCTTTTAATAAAGCTAGTAGAACAGAATTCAATGAAAATGCTATGTGACAAATTAAAAGAAAGCACGGAGGAAAGCAGCGATAAACCAACCCAGCAAGCCAATACCATGAGAGGAATCCAAAAATCTCAGCATTCTTCAATATGGCAGCGAGAGCATCAGAATGACACAGGAAATCATTCTCCCTTTTTCTGGAGCGATACCTCCTTTAGGTACTGCAAATAATGCTAATTAATTGAAGCTAACAGGGAAGAGCAATCAAACGCTTAAAAGTCACAACGTGAGAAGAAAGGTTAAAAGAGATCTAGATCTGTTGCCAAAGGCGGTCAGTTGTTCTCCACGGCCCCAGCAGAAAACAGCAATCAGCTTTTTCCCCCTCGAGAAAAAGTTTCGTTAGATATTAGGAAAAAAATAGGAAAACTGTGCACAAGTGATGCATGAAGGCTGTGGCACTCTTATTCTAAAACTGGTCACAAAGATGTAGAAGATGTAGATACACCTCACTGTGCTTCAGAGCAAGGGTCTCTAGAAGTATGTTCACAAATCTCAACATTTCTATAGCTCATATATGCTGTTGGAATGTGCATCTTTTTGGAGGCCTGATACAGCCTAGTGATATCTCAATATAAAGAAATATTAACTCACCTCCCACCACAACGTGCTGTTTCTGCAGATTCCCAACCTAGAGCTGCTGAGCACTACCCTTCCAGAGCGAGCGATGTACTGAGCACGGTGACAAACGCCACCCATTATCGTGCCATCATTAAGACAAGATCCTAGATGAACACTCTATAGAACAAAAGCCATCACCAAGGATAATACTTTTCAGCTGGACCATAGAGATTCCAATAAAGACATATTTAAGAAGGCAATTTAGAGTAATGCAAAGGAAGGAATCCTATATGTCATCAGTAATTTTGCTGATAACCAGGGATTACCAGAATGCTGTAAAAGAAATTGAGATACGAGCCTACCTTCATCTTAGTACAAATACAATTATTTCTAAGCCCATTGTTCAATGTAAGGTTGAAAAGAAAGCACAGATTCTACCTTCCATGCCTTCCCCAACCTGAGCTCACCACCTACCTATTTTTACTATGATATCATTATAACACACTCTAACATCACACAGCTATTGACAGACTGCTGCTTTAGGTAGCTGCAGGAAAAGAAGTACAACTGAAGACAGTCTCTTTTGGCAAGAAAGAAGTTCAAAATAAATAGGTAAACCAACAACCACTGTTGGGAAAGCGTGCCACATCTTAGCAAAGAAAAATTAATGTAAGCTGAACGACATTCAAATTCAGTTACAGCCCAATACGTGTGGTAAAAACCAAGACCGTATACAGAGCCACGCTGTTGCTAATATGCACCTTCATATGACTGTATTGAAGCCCCAGCTGCATGCTGACTTGCCCAGAAGCCTTTATAATAAACAGAGAGAATACACTAATTATAGTGGTGGGGGGAAAAGGGAAAATGCACTAGTTTCCTAGTAAACAGGGAATCAGATTCGGTAGTTAAATGTTGGCAGCAATCTAGAAAGCCTTGACTTGCCAGTCATATCTATGACAAGAAAGATGATGAAATAGCATGCTCCTTCTCAAGCTTAATGAATCAACTAATAAATCATTTTGCAAAACCAGACACAAACCAGACTCAAGTACCTCAAGACTGTCTCATAAGCAAGACTCAAGCAACAGCCCTCACTCCTGATGTGTGCTGCAGAAAAAGGCAACCCAGCCAAAGCGCCGACGCATCAATCATTTTTGAATGATTACCTTGCACTTCTACTCCATGAAACAGAAAAAGCCTCCTCTAACATCTGTAACACTCAATTAAGATTAAGTCACCAATCTCTAAAGAACAGATCATTCTGAATCTGACTTAAGGCAGCAGTAAAGGCATTGCCCAGGTGAGATATCAGGCAGCAGATCCAACCTGACAGCCCAGGAGGCAGCTTTGTTCCTTTTCCCTTCATCCCTTTCTTTGTTCTCACTGTGCTTGCTCGTATCTGAGCCCAAGACGAAATGGTTCAACTCACCAAATAAAAATAAAATCTACCTAGAAAAAGCGCATGTACTGAACTGCTAGTTTAGCAAGCTAAACTTTGACAAGCTAAACTAGCTCAAACTGAGGCTGAGCACAGCCAAAGCTAGCAAGGATACAGGGAGCACACTGCCAAGAAGATACTTCGCTGCTGTACCATCATTTCCAGCTGTCACTAGATCAGCTGAGTTCACAAAAATTCAGCCCTTCAGTTTAACAGGAGATCACATCTCGCCTTAACGTCAAAGTTAAGGAGGACTGAAAGGGAAAGCCTACTGTCACTCAGCACAGTTGAGAATAATTATATACTTACATAAGTAAAGCAACCACCTCTCATTCAATCGCAGCTCAATTTCTTCTTTCCAAACTATACATTCACTTCCTTTTTCAGTGGATACAAAACCAAAAAACAACAGCTTTCTGGAAGCCTGCACTACCTTATTAGCAGAAGGAGAACTGATTAAGTTTTTGTTACCCTAAAACACAAACAAAATAACAGACAAGAAAAAACCCACAACAGTGGTTCACAACTGACGTGCTTTCATTGCCATGGAATACATGACAATACGGTGATATGTTCCATGGGAATGGCAATGTTTTGTGGTAAGAAAGAAGAATAGAAAGAAAGCTGAGTTTTTATTATTTTAAGGAATATTCATTTAGGAACGAATTTGTGCGGAAATACATTTTTTACTTTTTAAGAAGAAAAAAATCTCTAAAGACAGCTTGAAATGCTACCCAGAACTCCCTACTGCTCTTCCTATCATCACTATTTATCGGTACTCCAACCCCAACACGACCACCCTGGACACTGGGCACTGTTCTTCAATCAGGTTTCTTAGAAAACAAAACAAGCTTAAACAAATATCTTGAAAAGGTTTTACTTTCTATAGTTTGAATATCCTAAACAGAACACATATGTTAGCAGTGTACTTTAAAAGATGATTCACAAACTAGGCATAACAGATGCAACATATTTAGGATTTAATGGAAACTAAAAGAAGGGAACTTAGCACCACTGATTTCAAGAAACATCCTTACAAATGGTACTTTCCACTTAATATTAGCATTAAGTGTCATGAGTGTGACTCCTGCTTGACATGTACTATCTGCAATAGATTACTGATACAAGAATTATCTCAGCATCAGACAGACACGTCTCCTTAAAATAAAGGCCCAGTGGTTCTTTCACTCATTTTGATAAAAGTATAATATTTGAAGTTTGCTCCTCTTCTTGCTCTGGAAAAGTAAAATAGAAGACAATCTTAGCTTCCTGATACATACACAGCACAGCCTCACTAACTTCAGTTTGTCCTCTACTATCTTAATGACCTCACCAAAATGAAAATTACAGTCTGAAAGCTATTAGGGAGCATTTTAAAGAGACACTTCGATAACCGTGAAGTAACTCAGAAGAGAAGTTGTTAGCATTTATATTATGCAGAGGATCACAAATTTTTTGGTCTTCAGTGGAGCAAGTCCCTCTCCCAGCTCCACTGCCAAGAAGAAGACATGCAAAGTTTAGTTTGCCGGGTATAAGACAGACTTACATACTATCAATTTAAGTAACAGTAGCTCCTCCCTGCAACCACAGCCAGAAAATACGTAACCTTTTATACCAAAAATCTCCAGTCATCAGTTGGAAGTATCAGCCTGCTCTTCTCTCAACTTCGCACATAGACAAAAGCATCTTTCAAATGGGTAGCTTCAAAATAAATTCCAAAGAAACGACCATTACAAGTTGAAGCCAGCCCACCTTCTCTATTCTCATTTTAAATACTTTCCTTAGCTTATTTCAGCTCTTTCTCTAGCTTAATTTCACAGAACTTAGCATATTACATAAAAAGGTTTTGAAGTCTATTTTCATTTGTTAGCATCGCAAGAGCTCATTGAAATGAATTTGAACAATGCATACATTCTATATTACTACGAGGAAAATAATACGTGATGCTATCACAGGTATATCACAAAGCTCGGAAGTTAACCATCTGACCAACTAACACTTTCTCCGTTACTGTGTAGCACAAGAGCTGCTTTTAGCAGCCAGAAACATAAATATTGAAACACCAATCTCAAAATCATTTCTACAATTTGAACAACTTATTCAGTCCCCGATTTCCAACGCAGTTCCAAGCTTCAGATTTCAATTTTATTTATTTTAAGCGTGGCAAGACGTGACTAAGACAACTTGCAAGAATCACACGTACCATTACTACACTACAGAAAGGCCCGTTCTGTAACGAGCGAGAGAACTCCACAGTTACTTTGTAAGGAAAAAACAAACTCAAGATATAAGAACACGAACATGACAATAGTTTAAATGCTAGATTTTCAGAGATACTGTCACAATATCTTGTAAATAGTAAAGACAGCAACTGCTTATAAATAGAAATGTTTGATATAATGTTTGATATGACATGCCTCAAGAAACTGTTGACTAAGTATTACTTAAAACGACTAGGTTAAGAAAATTCACTACAGTGCAAAACCAAGATCTATACCATTATATACAACATATCAGATCTGTCAAGTCACAGTAAACAGATAACGAGGTAGACTTAATTCTCCAGTAGATGCTTATATTTTACAGAGGAGCAGCGATTTGGGTGTTTGCTTAACAGCCTGCAGACTCAGTTATGACTCCCTCCTCACCTACAGGCTTTCTGCAGTCCTGGGTGCATCACCAGTCCTCCACCTCCTTATCCCATGTTGCACAGTGGACTAAAGGCAGGAAGGTTTCAAAGGACTCACCTCATGGAAGCTAAGTCTCAAGTATACGAGATAACAAACATCCATTTCTTGAAACATAAACCAGAAGCCTAACAATCATTACGTATGTGTTTTCATATAGTGAGGGACACAGATTCATACAGCATGACAAGTTCCAAATGCTCTTCTAAACACCATAAAGTCAACGACCCTAAGAAACAACTAGTAGAAAGGATTTATTCACAAATATGGTGACCCGAAACATCAAACACACACACTATTAGTGCTGCATCAAACATTAACCATTACAGAGTCTATCTCAAGTTGCACCAATAAGCATCTTCCATAAAAGCAACTTTCTCTGCATTAATTACCTGACATTTAAAACTAGCTCTCTGCACTGCTCCCATTTAGGAACAACCCTGAAATCAGTCTGCACTTCAAAGCCGCGAGAAAGGCCTAAAATTACAGCAAATACTGCAGCCCTCGGACCAAAGCTAGGAAGCCCTCCTCTGCCCTAACCGCGGGGATTTGACACCACCGTAATCACGCCGGGCATTAGCGCCCGGCAACCTCCGACCTGAAGCAGCAAGTGAAGGAGGCCCGCGGTTCCCTCGCCATTGGAAACCCAGCCCCCATTCCTGCATAGCGAGGAAGGCCCAAGCGATCCCACCCCTCCCCACCTCCCCACGCACCTACGGGTGCGACACCAAACGTTACATACCCCCCGGTAAGGAGCGGGCGCCAGCCCCCTCACGCAGCCCTCCTGCCCGGGCCTACGCTCCCCCTGGCCCAGCGCTCCCTCACAAGCGGCTGAGCGGGCAGCGCACGGCGCCGGGCTCGGCCGGGCCGCCGTCAGCCCCGCGGTCCCACTGCCCCCCACCCACGACGCAGCCCCGCGCCCCCTCGGCGGGCGGCCCCTCAGCGGGCGGGCGGGCGGCGCGGAGGCCCTCAGCCCCCCAGCGCGGCGGCTGAGCCCCGGTACCTTGCGGACCCCCTTGTAGATGTAGAAGTAGAGCTCCCGGCCCACATTGAAGCAGAGCCGGTCCCCGTTGCCGCTCTGGTCGTTGACGTTGACGAAGGAAACGCGGACCGGGTTGGAGCCCTGCGAGTTGAAGGGCACCCGGTTCGGCCGGCTGTACTCCGAGTGGCTCAGCAGCTTGTACAGCCCCTCCCGGGTGGTGAACTGGGTCTTAATCTCGTTCATCTCCTTCCCTCCTCCCTCCGCCGCCATCTTGGAAAGGAGCATTCATCCTGCCCCAGTGCCCGGATGTAGCTCCACTGCGCAACCGCCGCCGCCGCCGGCGCTCGCGCGGCCCTGCGCGGAGGCGGCCACGCAAACGGCGTAAGGGGGAGGAGCGGCAGCCGCTGTTTACTGCGCCTCCGCGCACGCGCTGGGCTGCCTGGCTCTGGGCGGGACTTGGCGGGAGGGGCGGGGCCGGCGAGCAGGGAGGAGTGGGCGCTCGCTGAAGGGGCGCCCAAGATGGCGGCGGTGGGACGAGGGTGGATAGGGGATTTTTCTGGGAGCTGCCTGTGGCGGGTCGGTGAAAAGAGAACGAATATCAACACGCAGCTGTAGTTGGACGCTTCGAGTCGACCCACCAGTGTCCCGACTCTATGGTTCTATAAAGGGAGACTGTGCCTAAGGTGCCTGCTGCGTGCAGGGCCAGGCTGGGGAGTTGGCCCAGCTGAGCATTAACTGGAAAAACGGGTTGTCACGTAATCCACGTTGTTGTGAGCCAGCTACACGGTGAAGCAGGTCAATGTCCTCCTCTGGTATAAGGGATGAAGTGGAACAGAATCTGAAAGGGTTATTTTCCCTAGGGAGGCAAGGCTCTGTCTTCTGGTTAACTGCATCAGCCTTGTGGTTGGCCTAATCTAATCAGAGACTGATCTCTAGCTGTAGAAATGCATCTGACCTCTCTGTCTTCAGGTACCCATTTCCATTGCCTCTCTTGCATCAGTTCCAGTAATCATGCAACCGAAGGGTGAGTCAGATCAGCCCGAGAAGCACCCTGCATGAAGAAATGACAAGTTGTTGGTTGGCAACCGAGCTGATTCCATCATCACAGCTGCTAGAGCCAAAATAAGGAAGGAGTTGGAAGTGTGCAGCTGCGGAAAAATCAGCACAGAGTTAGGCTGCCTTGTAACAATGTGCTTTCAAGGTTATTCTCACATCTAGCTGATTTGCTCTGATGTAGCTGCTCCAATAGGTGTTGTCCTGCTCCCTCTTTTCTACTGTCAGTACCTACTGCTACATCCTTTACCAGCTGTGGTGTTCATCTGACCTCGTAATGAGCCATTTCTGAAAGATACATGGGTAACCCCTTCAAATATAAGGATATAATGAAAAAGATTTTTATGATAAGGGTAGTGAAGTACTGGAACAGGTTCTTGGAGACACTCAAGGTCAGGCTGGACCAGGCTCTGAGCACTTGATCGAGCTGTAGATGTCCCTGTTCGTTGCAGAGGAGTTGGGCTAGATGACCTTTGCAAGTCCCTTCCAACTCAATTGATTCTGTGATTCAAAGGTGAAATGAGAAATGCTTAATGTATAAGGGAGAGGGGACAGGAAATGCAGAGCAGGAGGGAAGCAGGACCTCGCTTTCTTTCCAATCCATCAGTTCAATCACAGAAGCCCACTCAGAGTCCTGAGGTCTAACGTTTATTTTCAAATCAGTTTAATTCAAAGGGATTTAGCTTGAAGCTAAATGCTGCCTTGTTGTTGATCAAGATATTAGTACAAACTAGCTGAGAGAAAGGAAACAGCTGAAGATCTCCAGGTTAACTCATGCAGGATGGAGTATATAACTTAGTGGATATCTGAACAAATACAGATAATCGAACTGTAGTGAGGCCAGGTATTGAAGCCTTGCTTGAAATTCTTAAGATAAAGCCAATCAATAATGACCAATAGATCTTGTCACTTTATCAGCCAGCTGCCAGATTGTATTGATGTCCTCCTAGAAGTACATGAAGTAGGTGAGTAGACCTGCAATTATTTTAAGAGTCTTCATCTACAGAGTAGTTCTTTCATGCAGAAATTTCATGAATGGACTTCCAGAGAGAAGGTCAGAATGCTTTCAGTCATAAAAAGAAGAGCAGGAAATACAAAGATCTCTAAATGATAGTAATACTCGAAAAAGACAAAGATTTAACCCCCAGAAAAGTTGTTCCAAGTTGACATGCTCAGTATGTGTTATTCATGACACGCTGACAATATTGGGCAGAACACTTTGAGAAACTAAGTAGGAAACTTTAGTGGAGGGGTTGTGTGGAATGCAAACTAAAACCATAGTGGGCCATCTGTCACTAATGGAATGAGTGTAATCCAAAAAATAAATAAAGTGAGCATGTACCTGGTTATCAGCAGTATGTGATAGTGCAGAAAGCCAAAGAATTGATGTAGTGTTTAACATTTACCAAGAAACATCAATAAAAGCTGCTGAGAGGTTCCACAGAGAATCCAAGACAAATATTCATTCTAAAAACACAGCTGCAAGTCACAAGAACGCTATTGTACAGCCCCATCAACAATCCTTACCAAACAGTTGTTTAAAGAATGGGAAAAAAGATTACAGTGATAAGCCTTATGAAAAAGTTCTCTGTAGCACTTGTAAACTCTTCTGTTTCAAGAGAACCAAAGATTATAGTTCTGAAATGATCCCATTAGGACACCCATAGATGTGTTGTTTTGTATGCACAATCAATGAAAAAAAGTCAGTCAGAATCACTGCTGCATTGTGCCTGTAATTCTTGCAAATGTTTTGGTAAGTTGGAAAGCAGACATGAGCAAAATTCACTAACATTAATAAAAGAATATGGCTTTCTGAGATTGATTTATGCAGAGCATAAATTGGTCCTACAGCTTTTCAGGCTGCAGTATAAATAGTGTGTTTGCTGGCCTTGGGAAAACTAGAGCCTTAAAGCTTAGGTGATCCAAGCACAGTTATTAACAAAACTTTTCTATGCTTGAATTTGAATGCCGTCTGTTACTTCCCTGCAAGTGCAACAGTTGAGATCAGTGGTGCTTTCAGTGATGCTTTTATCAGCACTATTGAGGAAAGAAAAAAAAAAAGAAAGGTGACTACACCCTATTCCATCATGCTAAAAGCATCTCTTCTGGTATGCACTGCCAGCAGATTATGAGGCAGATATCAGGAGCCATCTCTGTAGTATTTATTAACTGTAGTATGTCTGTCATGTCTTGCTTGGACTACTGATGCCAGAAAGAATTTAGATATTTAATGGGTGACCAACCTCAGAGTATCAAAAGCTTTGCAATGTGTTACTTCTTACCAAATTATTGATGTGTGTGAATTACTACAGGCACAGGTATACACAGATATGTAAGCAGCATGTCTGGACGTCTGGATTTGCGTTAAGAAATTCTTCATAGCCACTAACACTAAATAAATGTGATAATGCATTGTGATATGTATTACAAAACATAAGGGTGTTAGAAAAGCATGTAGGTGTCTACTCAGCTAGAATACATTGTGGTTTTGCGCTGTCGTCTCCCCCCAAGAACAGAAGTATGTGGGAAAAAAAGATGTTTTCATAGCTTTGGGGGCTTATTAATTAAAAATAAATGGATATCTAAAGAAAGAAAAAACATTTGTGTTAAAGAAGACAAGGTAAAAGATATCTGCTTTGCAGTTGGAATTGAGTGACAGTAAAATCTGTTGTGTCTCAGAATGAGTTCATTTTGCAGTTTGCAGTCAGCTCTCTGAAAGTTATCTCCTGAACAGACTAGCCTACCTCCATAGTGAAGACTGCTATTCTTGACAAAAACAGTTCTTATCTTGAAGTCTTAGCTACCCCCTAAATTACATTCTCTAAAGGTAAGACTGATATTAAGAACTTAATTTAAATTCTGTGTAATGCTGGAGAGACTGGTTTGATAAGCTTGCAAATAGCTGTGTTTGTAAAATGTGCTGCAGCATAATGCGCTTCTCAAAATTCTCTAGATATGGAAGACCATTTATCCATACATATGGTACTGCTGTAATCCAAGGAGGAATGACAGAGTTGTGAATAAGCAAAGTCTGATCATTCTTCTGCAGCAATAACCGAGTTGCTTACAGAACTGGTGTTTCTAGACAGTGATGCTTATCGATGCTGTAGTGTGAGAAGTTAGTGCCATCAGGAAGGCCAAGAACGTGCCTAAACTGCAGTCTGCAATAGCCACTCCTGTTTGTAACTTAAGCATCAACATATTCAGTATGTAAGTATTGTTTCATTCAGCTGGTTTTTATTGGGCAAGTCTTCTTGGTGATCATGTTGTGATTGTACGTGTTTATTGATAGGTTTTGTGTGTGAGCCAAGCAACTTGCAGTTGGCATGAACAACAGTTAGTTAACAGTTAGTCAGCCATGCAAATTAAAAAGAAACCTGGCTGCCATTGTGTAATTTAAATCTCCTTTAAGCAGAACAGGAAATAAGGAAGTCTGAGAAAAGTGTCCTTGGAAAGAACAAACTGCAACAGCTATGGAAAGGGAAGCATTACAAGCAGGACAAGGGGAAATGATTTTAAGTTGACGGAGGGAAGATTTAGGTTGGATATTGGGGGGAAGTTCTTCACAAAGAGAGTGGTGAGGTGCTGGAACAGGCTGCCCGGAGAGGTTGTGGATGCCCCATCCCTGGAGGTGTTCAAGGCCAGGTTGGATGGGGCCTGGGCAGCCTGGTCTAGTATTAGATGTTGAGGTTGGCGGCCCTACCTGCGGCAGGGGGGTTGGAGCTTGATGATCCTTGAGGTCCCTTCCAACCCAAGCTATTCTGTGATTCTATGATTTGATGATTGCCAGCCTAAAACAAATTTATCTTAGGTTCCCCAGTCTCCTCCAGGCCATCTACCTAATTGATTATGAGATCTTTTTAATAGCAGCTACATGGTTTTTCTGTCTCAGTTTTGCATAGTAGTGCACACTTTCAATAAGGCTTGCTTGTTAGAGGACGGGTTGTCTGTCCTGACTACTCAACTGCTTACTGCCTAGATTTTGTACTTTGGCAACAGCAAAATTGTTGTTCTTCTGTTTGCTGGCACTCAAACTTGATTTCTGAAAGTCTGAAGAGAGGATTAATCTAGAATTCCACAAGCTAAGAACATCTTGATGGAGTTGTTTTCTTGGTGCTTTGGTGTATTTCTCAAAGAGGATCTGAAAGCTTGTTAGCATGTTCTGCATTCTTTTATCTTCTTTTTCACAAGACAGTATTTTCTCAAAATAAACACGCTGCAAGGATCTTCACTGGAAGAATGGCTATTTGCTTTCTCTCAATTCTTGGAAGATTCTTCATCAGTGTCACAAGTGCAATTTCAATTCCATAGCCTGAATGACTGGCTTCAAATTGTTTCAGCTGAAAGACTGAAATTTTAGATAGATGATATTCTAATGGAACTTCTTATGGGCTCACTGAAGCAAAAGTGCTTTGGATGCTATACAGCACAGGCTGTTCATTCAATGCTAGTTGAATCATTTCATGTTTATAGAAAGGAGAGCTCATTTCTCTGGATGATGTGCTGGCTTCATTATGGTCATTATTATGGTCATGCTCATGACTTTCATTTGCAAGGCAAGGTCATAAGTTAAATTCACAAGTCTTGGACATCCATCATGTCCAGAACTTACTCATATCTGGGATCTGAAAGACTGGTGAGTGGAACTGTGTAACCATTTAGACAAAATTTCCCAATACTGTTTTTACGTCAAAGTGGAATTACAGTTTTTATGATAGGGATTTTGTGATCTAGAAGGCAAAGAGAAGAGGGATTTGCTGAAGAGAATGGAGATTTATTGCTATGACGTGTATTCTTATGTCATTAACATACGCACCTTATAATTTTAGCACACAAACATTTTAGTTCATAAAAAATTATCAGCACTGTAGCTCTCAGCACTGTAAATGCTTGTGTAACTGGAAGTCTGACTTGCTCCGTGTGTAGTGAAACTTGTTCAGTTTCTCTCTTACTCTGATTCTCCTATTGTAAGTAATGGGATTATTGAAGAAAGTACTAGTTTGAATGTTACCTATGTGGACGAGGCTCTTGGGTCCCTGCTTTTCTTGTTCACCTGAAACTACCATCCTTATTCAGGTCATACAACATTATATTCTTAGCTAACATATACTTATCAGTAATCGTTCAATCAAGTATGCACAGTAACGTGATATTCCTTGTCTTTCTGTGACATGGTGTGACACAGTGACATGATTTATGTCATTTGCCAATATTTGTTCAGTAGGTTGAGTTAAATGCCATCTGATGTATATTTGTTCATTGTTATTTTTATTTTCTTAAGTAGGTTTATCATGCTAAAATCAAACATGGGATAGATACGTACTAGATTTTAATGTATTTCCGTTGCCTTTGATGGCAAAGTGATAGACTCACTTATTAAAGACATGGCAGAATATAAGGAATGTCAGTCTGACAGAGGCAGTTGCTTCAGTTTTCAATAATAACTTTCTGATTTGATAATTTGACATAGATAAGGTCATTTCAGAGATACAGTACATGCAGGAATTTACTTCTTTTTTTTAAAATCAGCTAATTAAAACTTTACTGTGATGTCTGAGTATGTTCAGAGTCTCCATATGAAGCTGAATCTGAGAGATGGACTTGGGAGACAAGATCAGTCATGTACCATATCATAAAGGAAAGCCATATGCATTTATAAGCTTGAACTTCCCTTCTTATATTTGTGGCTTTATAGTTGTTTAGAGATTAAAATATATATATATAAAAAGAAGAAACCTACATACTTCCTGAGACAGATATTGGTGGTGGTGAATTGTTGAAACAGTTCATTTGTTAAAAAAAAAACCAAAAAATTATCAAAATAAAACATCTGTTTTAAATAATGATTTCATTATTAAGATTAACATTTAAAAAAAAAGACTTCTGGAAGGTTATAACTGCTGTGCCGTGTATTTAAGTATATACCTACATATGTTTCTTCTGTATGACTTGACTTCCATAGAGAATATTTATATTTGCTGTATTAGCCCCATCTGGTGAATTCTAACTGCATTGCAAACCAGACAGACTTCATGCTGAACTCCCATGTTCCAGCTCTTAGGTGAGTGGTGGGACATACAAAGAGACCCACATTCCTTTCTCTCTTTGTCACAGCAGCAATAGTGCGAGCACCAAGGAGGAGTCCTCATTAGTATAGCATTAACATAGTTTCTAAGCTTTTCTTCTGTTTTAATGGATTCATCTTGCAAGTTACGGTGCTATTATCTTCATTTGCATTCACACTTATGAACAGTCCTATAATGCACTTTAGCCATTCACAAACAGATGTATCCTTCTTTTCTGTTCTTCGAGTGCTCTTCAAGCTGAGATGATGTGTGACAAAGCACAGTCTGTTCATCTGTCTCCACTGCTCCAGCAGAAGGTTTAGTTTTAAGTTTATTTCTTGGACACAGTTGAGATCCACTTTGTGTAATTGAGAAGGGATGACAGCCATCAGTGGGTTCCTTTCAGAGGAGCTGCTAGTGGTTCTGGGCAGCCTGCTCTCAGTGATCCTCCCTGAGCAGGGGGGTGGGATGAGATGACCTCCAACACAGTTCTTTCCATCCTTAACTATTCTGTGATTCTGTAAGTTTAGCTTTTACAGAATGATATATATTTGTGCAAGACTGACGTAAGTCAACATTATTTTAGTATGTAGCATTTTACATACCTGCTGTAGGCATAAAAGTTGTTTTGAAGTGCAGAATCAGGATGTTTGTTTCTAGATAACAAATGAGGAGGCTGCTTGCTTCTAACATATGGGTTAGTAAACCCAGTCAGCCTTTGATATACAGTATATCAGATAAATGCATGCTAAGTACTTGTCCAACTGGAAGTCTGACTTGCTCCATGCTTAATAAGTCTTATTCAGTTTCTATTTACACTCCCTCTCCCACCGTATGTCTAAAGCAAGTGATGGACTTATTTAAAAAAGTGTGACTTGAAGGTTGTCTACATAGATAGACTGCAGAAAAATGAGTGATAACAGTCAATCTTTTACTGCCAGACCTAGCTGATGAAGATTAGTTGCTCTGCTAGGGCAAGTTGAAATGTGACTACAGTAGGTTTCTTCCCATCAATTCCCTTGGAAAATTCAAACATAATCTTATCATAATATTCTAAATCATTCTAGATAGCCTAAACCATAATATGTTCCATTCCTTGTCTTCTTCTCACAGCTGCGGCTGGAGAGAACTGTGGACAAAATAGCACTGGCTACCAGTGAGATGTAAGGCTCTCACAGCCTTTGTTCAAAAAAGGTGAATAAAGGAGACTTTAAATATACCTTAAATAAGAACATTATATAGAAGCATACCCTAAAAGGGAACTCTACACATTTAGATACTTTCAGAGGCAGTTACCACTAAATGAGCAACAGGAGGGATTTTACTGTGTGGTGTGTTCCTTCAGTAAAACGTGTTTCCTTGCAGTCTTACTCTGACTTGAATGGAATATTCATTATACCAGCTAGGCCAGTATTTCTCATTCTCCCCCAGAATCTCACATGTGTTCATTAAATTCAATTACATCAGAGCATTCCAATACAGGTAATGTTTCTGCTAAAGGGGACTGAGAAGAATCTCCAGTGTCTGCTTTTCTGTCATAACTGTAAAATTTAAACTCTGTAATGTCCCAAAATGGAAATAGGAAATTATTTTTAATAAGCCAAATCACATGGTTACTTTTCTTGCTTTATGACATAACCTGACTACATAAAAAAGCTTACTAAATTCCTCCTGATTAAGCAATTATTCATCTTATGCTGCCTTTACATTAAGCAAGAAATTAGAAATCAGAGAACGCAAGTCCAAAATATAAAGTATTAATAATACATCTGTAACAATAATTATGCTTTTCTGTCTTTCACTCTCAAAACATACATCCAAAATTATTTGTATTTTTCCAGTCAGTTTAAAAAGTCGTATGCTACGGTCAAGTTTGTATGTATATACAGACAGTGAGTTTTCAGTCCTGTTTACCCTTATTAGCACCAAACCTGCACAAACTCAAGATCAGCCAGTGGATGAAAAGAAAAAGACTTCTGCCTTCCAGGCTGCAGTAGATGCTCATCAACACTTTCTACTTCAAAAAGGAAGCCTTTTTTGGGGAGCCATTTTGTAATCTATTGGATGCATTTCATCTAGATATTATTGTGACTCAGCTAGTAAAATATACCTGAGTTCCTACGTATAGCCTGAGAATGCTCAAAACTTCTGATTTTGTTGTGGTTTCTGAAGAAAATCAGACTTGTGGCCCTTATTGATCTAGACTAGCTGGGTCCTGGGCATGCCCAACTCAGTGAGCACGATTGTATTCTGACCATCATGTAGTCAGGCACAGCACAACTCAAGCTGACTCCATTACTGCTGTGAATTCTGGCACTGAAGCGTTTATAGAAACATTTATTGTGCTGGTAGCTCCGGGACTGGTCTGTTTGAGCTTTGATTCTTCTCTGCCTTCCTGACTACAAATGTGACTGGGGTCACAAAGCAAAACGATAGGCAGTATGTCTATCACCTTCAGCGCAAGACTCTCTTGCTGTCATTATTAATAATGATAAATGATTGTGAGTTGAATTCACTGTTCTCTGTCTAGTAGCTCATTAATGTCAAGTATGTTGCAGAACAGCGGTGGGAGCACAGGTGCACAATAGAGCAGTAGTTCTAACTTTAGCAGCAAATTTGCCCTGGCTGGGTAATAACCACTGACTGAAATTCGTATAGCAAGAGAATGAAGATAGAATCACACATTACAACACTGCTACATCTCAGTTTTAGTATGTTTAACATTTAAAGAAAAAGGTCAAGCTTAATGAACTTCTGCCATATGCGAATGACTCGTGAAGTGCGTGTGTTGCTGTATACTGCTGCACTTCATCGGGATCCTGAAAACTGGGGGAAAGTGACATGCTCTAATTTCTGTAGTTGTTACATTTACTGGATCACAGAATAGGTATAAAGCATCAGTTCATCATTCTCAGGTATATTCTCATAGATTTCATAGTAAGAGAATCTCGATCCTTAATTTCAGAAACAGTTTACTGTTCGGCCACCTGCGCCTACTAAAACTTTCAGATTTCATTCAGGGGACACCTCTGTGCTGCATAACAGATTATCTTAAATCCTAAGGAAGACCAAAGACATCATTTGGAAGAAAGGCAAATCAAAGAAATTGTGAAGGAGCATTCTCGATTCATCAGCTATCCAATTACACTCTTTGTAAGTGTCTTGTTTGAGATGCTAATAGTACACACTTGGAAACACTGGTTGAATACCTAATGGCCTTGCAGCATTCCCAGATGCTACTAGTACAGCAGTAACTAAGCTGTCTTTGTCCTGCTAGCATTAATGTGTACAAGAAAGATTCTATATTATGTTTGTGATCATTTCTGGATTTTTCTTCCTAATGATCACTTTAAGACAATTCTCTATATATTTATACTTTTTACCAGTCTAATCTATATACTGATCTTCTCACTTAGCAACTCAGAGGATATCTTATAAAACGAACATTAATTTAACAAAACAAACTTACTTTCACTATTCCAGACATATCTAATCCAGATAATGTGGAGATGTAGATAACTTGGCCATTCAGCATCTGAAATGGGTTTTTTTTTGTCATCTGTGGGAGAAAAAGAAAGTCAGAACTTCCTACTGGCAAGTAGCAACCAGCACTGCTCTGATTTACAAATAACCTGGTGACTTCTAATCACTCTAGTCTGTCCTACTTTCATAACGTAAAGCACTGTAGAGCAGCTGCATTATGCTGACATTCATATTAACTGGCTAAGAATACCCTCAGCTCATCTGACTGCAAAGCAGGATTTCAGTATAAATGGCAAAGTTACTGCAGGAGATTTGCCTCACTGTGGCAGGAAACATCACTTTGAAAGAGATGAAAACTGACTTTCCCTGTAATTCACCATGCCAGTTTCCTGTAGCATAGCCTACAGATAAATGTATGTGTGATTAATCAAGTACTCATACAGTTCTTGACAAAATCTCTCAAAGTACCCATTCATAGTCAGCTTTAATCAAGATTATCTTACTGCTGCTATTCTTTTTTGGCATTCTTTGGAGAAAAAGCTGAGATTCAGGGCTGTCCTGTTTCCCTCTTTCCCCCTAAGAAAGGCATCTTTTGATCAGGCACAGGAGAAAAATAACATTAAACTGCACATAAAACAGGGTGTTCATCACAGACAGATGTGAAGACTTAACCCATTATTACCTGCAAGTGGTCCATAATTTTAGAATCTTTTTTCTTTAAGAGTATCTGCAATAAAATGAAAGTTCCAAGTCTGAAATATGAAAAAAATAAATAAACCTATCAACCAAGTGCTACAGATTCCACCCAGATCCTGCAACACATTTAAATCAATTTCTTTTTCTTAAAAGTACAGAACGTGAAAGTAAAGATGATATCCTAAGTCTAAATACCAGAAACAACCAACCTGGTGGAGTTCTGCTGTAAGTGCTAACAATGTCCCTTGTGGAGCTGAGCTTGCACATTTTTTAAACTTCTGTCATTTCTCAAAGCTTTGTTGGAACATGGATCTAAGGTATAAGTTAAACAAACTACAGCCTGTGCTGACACACCGAATCCAGTTCTTATCATCTGAATCCTAGAGGGAAAAAGTATCGGCTTATTTGCACACCTCTTGAGAAGGCTCTGCTATTTTTCTAGCGGTGAGACTTTCCCACCACAATTTTTAACACCTCCATGGGAAGTCCAGAATTCTGGCCGAAGCTTCTCAGCCAAACCACCTGGAAGCTGCTCTCTGGAAGAGGTTTTTTTGTCTCCAAGTTTTTTCTCCTGAGTTAGGACCTACTGCAACATAGGCCCATAAATGGAAAAAAATCTTAACTGTAGCTATATGAAAGCTCCAGCTGTGACCATACCTCTTCTTACAGAGCTAACATTCCTGTTCCTGATTGCTTATTGCTTCAAAGGTGTTCTGATGGTTATGGCATTCTACTGTTACAAACCACGTAAATACATGGACTGCTTTTTTTGTCTCATGCTGGACTAAGACAACACACATTTTAGAACACAGGTACTGCAGCCCTCTTACAGTGCTCTTAAAGAGCAGACACAGATACTGGAAAGAAGAACTTGTAACCTGTGGAAGAACGTCCTTTGTCTCTGTGTTCCCACAGGTACCGTTCTAGGTTTGTACGTATAGTTACAGCTAGAAAGTGAATCGTTATGCACAGTTCTGGGAAAGTGTAAATTATAATATGGATATATGGTGTAAAACTCCAATACAGTATTTCTTTTTCGTCATAATGGAATGCAAAGACAAACCTAAAACATTAAATTATACTGATTAAAGTCTATTTATTTTGTAACAGACAGCGTATAAAGTAATTCATGTTAAGATTAGACAGTCATGCTGAGGCCTTTCCACATTCCATGCTCATTCTCTCAGCCTTTCTATGCAGCTGAGCTTTTATAAGTTAGACTTGGCATGTATTAGTACTGGAAATGTTGACTCCTGTTATAACCAATGTATTCTTCTTGAACAGTACAAGTCAACTCAGAATTCCTTGTGAGAGCAACAGCTGACTGTTATCATACTCTGACATGTACTTCAAAACCATAAACTTTTAGAAGAATGATGCCTGTTGCCCTTGTTCCATACGATTATTGCTGCCACCTACAGTTCAGAAGCACGACCACATTTTAGGAAGTTATTTTCTTCTCCGCCTTTTAAGAACCCTTCCACTACAAACACATATAAGTGACAGTTGATACTATTTCTGGTAGAAATCACTTCTTTCGGGACCTAAAGATCATCTCCCAGTAAGACATGACAAAGTAGGAAATGAGACAGCCTGATGAATAGTTTTAAGAAAGCACGGTGTTTTGCTCAGCCAGCAATCCCTAGCCAGCTTTACATCTCATTATGATAACACGGGTTTTACATGCACAATTCCATGCGTTAAAGAAACCCAGACACACATTTCCACATCTTTCTACTTATGTCAGTTTTCTGAAATCTACTGGATAGGCAATTTCAATGCTGCAGCTTTGTTTTCCATGAGTAAAACCCCTGAAGCAGAGATAACATGACCGATCTGTCACAGAACTCAGACAGAATTGATTTCAAAAGCACTGAGACTACAACATCAAGCACTCAAGAATTAGTTAAATGCTGGAATTAAAATTCTCTATGCAGATTTCATTTAATTTCTTTGTGGCTTATAAAATAATATCAAAAAAGTCCCATTCAGCAACACCAAAGAAGCCTGTGGGAGAACCAAGAAGAAAACCCAGTTTTCCTGAGTGTTATTTCAATGCTTTGAATATTCAATAACTTCCAGCATGTTTTATTTTTGTTCTTTGTTAATTTTTAAGATCAATAAACCTATATAATTAAATCCTCCAATAAAATGCAAATGTATATAGGGAACAGGTATGGGGCTTATCCTTAGGAAAGCAGCAAGTGCAAGACTGCAGCCTTTGCAGACAGTGCAGCAATGTATCACGGAGCCATAGAACGGCTTAGGTTGGAAGGGAGCTTAAAGCCCATCCAGCTCCAACCCCTGCCGTGGGCTGGCTGCCTCCCACCAGCTCAGGCTGCCCAGGGCCCCATCTAGCCTGGTCTTGGGCACCTCCAGGGATGGGGCACCCACAGCTCTCTGGGCAGCAGTGCCAGGGCCTCACTGCCCTCTGAGTAAAGAATTTCTTCCTAACATCTAACCTAAATCTCCCCTCTTTTAGTTTAAATCCATTCCCTCTTGTCCTATCACTATGAGATGGTTTAGAAAGTTGGTGCCCCTCCTGCTTATAAGCTACCTTCAAGTACTGGAAGGCCATAGTTAGGTCTCCCTGGAGCCTTCTCAAACTTTATAGTATGTATGGAGCAGTTTTGGTTTTAAAAGACGTGGTTCTTCAACATTTGGTTCAAATCTGAACCAAATCTGAAGTTGCTCAGATTCTAAAAAAAAAAAAAAAAAAAAAGGCAATGATTTGTCTGGGCTTAGATTGAGTATTGTGGTTGTTGGGTTTTTCTTGCCTTTGCATTTACAGTAATGTTTGAAGTAGCAAATCTCACTGAATAAATGCAGGTTCCCCCTGTTATTTATTTTAGCGCCATATAATTAAAAAAGACGAAAGAAAAATCTGCATTCATCCCTCAAACGCTGGGTGCAACGGCTGTTAAAAAAAAGGGGGAGAAAGAAAAGGGAAGAATTATTTTAGTCTGGTTTCCTAAGGCAATGAAACATGCTGTAATGTTGTGGTTGTCCATCAATCCCTTCTTAGTAATCTTGACTTATTTAAGCAATTCAGTTAAAGCTAACAAAGGAATGGAGATCATAGAGATGTTGAAGTCCTAGAAAATGAATAGGTGGGTAGCAGAGATGCACCCCCTTGTAGCCTCTTTTGAAGGAAGGTGCAGGAGTGTCCAGCTTCATCCTCACTGCCTGTCTAGCCTAAGAGCTGGGAGGCAATGGCTGGCTGCTCAGTAAGCGCATGTGTGTGGCAGCCACAATATGTGCTGCTTCTTGTCCAGGCTGTAAATCAAAGGATAGATGGATGTGGGACAGTGAAATGGCTAGGGGATGTGGAACAGAACAAACCTGTGTGCGAATGTGCCAAGAACAAAGGACTTGAAAATATCAGGCTTCAGCAATTCCTCCATTAACAGAACTGTTTGTTAACATATGAAAGTATACTAATCTCTTTGTTAAGAAAAGGGAAATATTTTGAACAGATTTTCTCCCCAAATAACTGAACTGGCAGAAACCAAGTCTGCGGCATTGTAGCCAAAATCTGAAGCAATATGAAACTGTGATCATTTAAAATAGAAGAACCGCAGGAACAAAATGTCAGTCTTCACCTGCCCTCACTGCGTAACAGAACAAGGAGATAGAACCGTTCATAATTCCTGAAGAAAATATTAGCTTCACACAGGCACACAGGGACTGGTGGAAAACTGAGATGATTTGGTAGGAGATTACTTTTCCTACTGGTTTTGTCAAACAATTTTGGAAAGAAAAAAAAAATCAGTCTGCTTTTGAAAGCTAAATAGCACAAAAGAAAAACAGAATGATTACTTCAGCCACGCTGACATCAGGCCATACGAAGGCCTGTCATCCCAGGCACAAGTAAAACCTTCCACTGGTTTTCACCTGCTTAACATTAAGTATATCCCTAAATCTGAATGACAGAATCCACGTTAGTCAAGAGATGAGAAAGTAAAATATTTACTTAAGAAAAACATGTTTAATATTTTGATAAAAGTGGCAATCCTTATAATTTTGGATATGTAAATAATTGTAGTAGGATATTACACGAAACAAAGGTACTGGAGAGATGTGCACAGATGGTAGTGGTTTAGCAGTTCACTGAAATACCTCAGTTATTTTGATCCACATTTCAGTTGATGGAATCTGAAAAGAGTTTCAGCCTAAAAGGTACTTCATATAGAATACATGCTACATCAAGGCAATCTTTTATCTAAGAAAAGCATTAAAGATACATTGGGTGTAACTGTCACACTTTGTTACACAGTGTCTAAAAGCCATTAAGCTGCTTTAGGAAGCAGACGAGTAAAGCAGCTGAAGTACACCTGAAAATAGTCACTATGCAATGAAAGGAACATGTAACACTCTAGAAAGGATTTCGGATTGTATTATTCTGTAGACTTCTGTGTTCAAGAGAAAGAAAAAGTAACGCATTGACAATAACTGCAAAATCAGACCCGAGGAGTAAAGCAAAAAAACAACCAATGTAAGCACCACAGAAGTGAGGTGGCCTGGGTGGAACCGCAGAACTTTCTAGGCTGGGCATTGGCTGAAATCCAGCTTTTTCAGCGGCTTAGAACTGAGTAAATAAATTCACTCTGACTGTTTGATTTCTTCTGTGTGCTGACCAGCAGCTAACGTTACACCATCTTGCGTTACTGCTGACACTACAATTAACTTTTCCTTCTAATTAAGGCCACATTTTGGCCCTCCGTTTATGTCGCTGATATAACATCTCTGCTCAGAAGGGCAAGGTCCTCTAAGTCATTGCACCAGTGCAGATCCTGATGCAGATACTGCAGAAACTGCAATGAAGCAAGCTGCGATTTTAACTCCTCATCTAGTTTTGAACATATCCTTAATGTATCTTTTTGTTTGTCAGAGAAGATAACAAAAAGGACTGAAAATTCCCTGAAAGACACAGCTCTACAACAAAATCAAGCCTGTAGGCCCCATTTCAATCAGATATTTGTTTAGGTCAAACTGCAGGATAAAGGATGTGAAGAACATCAGATTCAGCTTAAGGACCTTCAGTTAGATGCATTCATAGAGCTAAGCATCATCACATCTAATTCACAGGGCGTGCTACCTAGCATAACTTAGGATGCTTAACTGGAATAAGAGCAGGTTATGCATATAGAAATTAGATTCTCATGTCAGTCAGATGCTGACCTAGATAGCTGTTTGGAGTACGTCCAAGAGACAACAAAAATGCTGAAAGAAATTGGATCTGGGGTGAATTTTGCTACAGAAACAGCATCCTTTTTATTCCTCAAGTAAATAAATGGCTGTTCTTTACAGAAAGGAGATTCTCCTTGCAGAGATGCTTCTATCACTGAACAGTTTTAACATGTACATTCATTTGGTATTTATATCCCCAGAAGTGGATCAGCTCCAAGAGGAGAGTTTCAGAAGCCAGTTTGGAACACACATGCTGCAGATCCTTCTCCTGAGACACAAAGGCCTTCATTTAATGCCTCGCTCCCAATCACGTTGTTTGGGATGTAAAAATAGCCCCCTTGCTAAATGCGCTCATGGCAGAGCTGCTCGCTGTAAGGAGGCATACGCTTTGACCGAAGCCTTTACACATAGTGCATACATGGACAAAGGCATGTTGTCTGAACGCCAGCAGATATTCTCACTGAGAGGCAGCAAAGGCACAGCCTGGGAACCTCAGTGGGTTTCAGTCTCTGGGATCTAATAAATGCAACAGTGCTGTTATCTGCCCAGCATCTGCTGTTAGAACTCAAACCCTGAGGTAACTGCATTGCTATGTAGGCCTTCTGAGCTTCTTGGAATTGATCCCCCAGCTCTTTTTATCCCAAACAAGTCTACGTACTGAGAGGCACAGCCTTGCTCAGCCTGCAGACCAATATGTGCTTTGTGAGCAGCTGGCCTGCTTTCCCCATTAGGCGAAACGCTTCACACAGCACCACCGTGATGTGAATCACGCAGCGGATCCGGCCCTGCAGCCCAACCTGCCCAAGGGGAGCCGCAGCCACCTGCACAGCCGGCTCAGTGGGAACCGCCCGGCGTACACACAGTTCTGAGAGGAGACGGGGCGGCTCCCAGCCCGCACCCCACTCCTGGGCTCTTCTGAAGGCTGTGGGAGGAGAGGGGGGTGCGGGGAGGGGGAACGCAGCACCTTCTAGGCCCTTCTCGAGCCCGCGCCAGAGGAGCACGCAGCACTGCCCCTTCTAGGACGTTCTATGAGGAGCGGAGCCGCGATGACGTCACCGCCGCTTGCACAACCACCCCGAGGCCGACCCCACCTCCCTCAGCGGCCACCCCCGCACACGCATGCGCCCGACTCGCCCCACCCCTCCCCGGCTGTAGGGCCGAGCGGCGGCTTGAGCGAATAGGGAGCGCGCGCACCGCCTCACCCTCCAGCGCACGCGCGGAGCCCGCCCTCACCCCGCTGACTGAAGTAACGGCGAACGCCCGCGCGAGCCCCGCGCTCTGACGGTGTCCTTTCGCGGCCTCCTGCTATTGGCTGAGCGAGGCTCGGCCCCGCCCCGCAGCGGCGCTCTGCCCCGCCCCCCACCCCCTCCCCCGTGCCTGTCAGTGAAGGTTCCCGATGGTTCTGGAAGGAGGCGGTGCCGGCTGTATATAAGGCGAGCGGGCGGCCGGGGGCGCGCACTAGTGGAGGCACAGCGCTGAGGGTGGAGCGCGTTTGGTGATTCTGTGAGGAGACCGACAGCCCTTCCCCCGCTGCCAAGGTGAGCGGCGGTGGAGCTGCAGCCGGGGCTGCAGGGAGGGCCGCGCTGACAAGGCGCTTTCGTGTGGCGTTCCGGCGGCCTCTGTGTGGTGGCGGTACTGGGGGCTGGGGGGGGCAGGGAGCCGCGTGGTTCGAGATTTTTCTTTTCCTTGTAGTTATAATGTGAGGTAGAGCGGAGTCAGGGATGTAAAATAGAGATTGAGCGGGGAGGTGAGGGTGTGCTGTGACCCCTTTAGTAATTCATTGCTACCGATGGGACTATGGAAGCGAGTTACAGCATGGCGGGCAGCGCTTGGCGGGCATTTCGGCCGTTGCTGGGGGAAGCGTCTCCTAGAGGGCTTTCCTTGCAGATACGCTAACTTCTCACCGGGGCGAGAGCTGAGGGTGCTGGGATGGCGGTCCAACCCAGCCGGGCAGGCAGGGCGCTGGCGGCAGCGCTGTGCGGGGTGCGGGAGCCGCGGGGGCAGGCGCGGAAGGTAGTGTGGGGGTGCGGGAGGGCGGGCGGTCAGGCTGCGCGCTGCGCCCCGCTGCCGGCGGTGGGTGGAGGCGGGGGGGCGGCGGGAAGGCTCTGGCAGTTTCTAGAACTTCTGCTGCTTCCGGCGGGAGCCTGCAGGGGGCGCCGCAGGCCGGCCGTGCCGCCAGGCACCGCGTCCCGTCGGGAGGTGGCTGCGCCCGTAGCGGGGCGCGCGCCCCGTCTCATTCATCAGTGCTCGCTTCGCTGCTGGTGTAAGGCAGGATTGCCGTGCTGTGGTTATTTTCCATTCGTTCTGCACCGGTTAAAACCGTGTCGTGGTTGAGGTTTTTTTCTGTTTGAGTTGTATTTGGGTTTCCTGAGCCATGATTCATGCGGCGCATCTTTTGGGTAGCAGTTAAGAGAAAACATCTCTGTACGACCGGGTAATGAGTTCAGTTGGGCCGTGTGGGTACACACGGCAGCGTGCAGTGAGTGCTGTAAGTACTGCGTGCAGCTGGAGGTCATTGTTCAGTTAGCAGAACAGCAGCTTGCGGGAGAGAAAGAGCAAGTACAAATTGTAATGGGAGTTGGCTATAGAATAACGCAGTTAACATCTTAAATATCGGGCCAGGTTTTCAGTTCTATTTTTCTTCCCTGTAATCTACTGTAAAATTGCATATTAAATAAATGAAACTGAAGTATATGTTAAGAGCGTTTGGTTAAAACCTTTTCATTTAGTTTTTGCATTTTTTCAGAACTCTCGAGTTCTTACTGTAAGTTCCAATTATGTGACTTACTGGTGCAGTAATTGAAACTATATAGCTAATGACTTGAATTCAGAGTGCCTGTAAGGGAGTATGTGCAGCAAGCTACAGTTGTTAAGCATTGAATTTCACCTTGATTTCTTTACAGATGCCGGAAGCTGTGCAAACACAGGACCAACCAATGGAGGAGGAAGTGGAGACCTTTGCCTTCCAGGCTGAGATTGCTCAGTTGATGTCTCTGATTATCAACACTTTTTACTCCAATAAGGAAATCTTTTTGAGGGAACTGATTTCCAATTCATCTGATGTAAGTACTTGGGCTCTTAGACTGGCTTGTGTTCATAGAACTGCTGGAATTTTTAGGTAGGGGAATGTTAAGCCTTGTCTCTTCTTTGATAGGCTCTGGACAAGATCAGATATGAAAGCCTGACTGACCCGAGCAAGCTGGATTCTGGAAAAGACCTGAAAATCAACCTGATTCCAAACAAGCACGATCGCACTCTGACCATTGTGGATACTGGCATAGGGATGACCAAGGCTGACCTTGTCAACAATCTTGGTACTATTGCCAAGTCTGGTACCAAGGCTTTCATGGAAGCACTGCAGGCAGGGGCTGATATATCCATGATTGGTCAGTTTGGTGTTGGCTTCTACTCTGCCTACCTCGTTGCAGAGAAAGTGACAGTGATCACCAAGCACAATGACGATGAGCAGTATGCTTGGGAATCATCAGCTGGAGGATCTTTCACTGTCAGACTTGATAATGGTGAGTGTTTGTGCTCGGGTCAATTCTTGGAAGATTATTAGCAAATGATGCAGATGCCTGCTTACTCCGTGCAGTGGAAGAAAACAGTTGTGTATCAAATCAAGTTTAGTGTGAGTAACTGTTAGGGATGTGCTAGGGGAATGTTTGGAGTAAATGGTGCATAGTAATGAAGGCTGCTTTAAAACTACACGTGGAAGAACTTCTGCAGGCCTTGAAAGCTGTCAGATGAACGGAGTAATTAATGAAAGTTTCCTTAAAAGGAATTGGTCTAAAATGCTGAATGCAGTAAGAATGTGTCATCTGTAAGCTTACTTTGATACAGTGTCTTATTTTGCTGGGGATAAAGAAATCCTTGGTAAAGGAGTATGGTGCTTAGAGCAGATATTTCTAGAGTTTGTTACAGCTTGGTTTGCTTCTGCGTAAGTAATAGCTTAATAGCTGCAAATTCCATTCCAGGTGAACCCTTGGGCCGTGGAACAAAAGTTATCCTGCACCTCAAAGAAGACCAAACTGAATATCTGGAAGAACGACGAATCAAGGAAATTGTGAAGAAGCATTCTCAGTTCATTGGCTACCCTATTAGGCTCTTTGTACGTACTTTGAAATGCTATGTAATGAAGTAGAGGAGTTAAAAAATGTGCTTTTAAAATACAAATAAGCAGTATGTGTACAGGATTGCTGTTGCAGATTCTGCATGGGTGTAGCTCTTTAATTTCTGTGATGCTGTTAATTAATTTTACAAGATGAAGCTAAAAAAAAGAAAAGATGGAGCCAAGCCAGTAGGATCACAGTTCCCAAACAATTCAAAACTTGACTGCAGTTTGCGTACGTTTTTAGTGGGAATTGGTTACAATGGAGTAGGACAGCATGAACTGCCATAGAACCACACGTACTGAAACACCGCTAAATAGTGAAACTGTGTCTGAGTTTAGGACAAAAAGTGGGCGTTGTGCTTGTTTGTAGATTTAGATTGCAGTTTGCTTACCTGCTTAGGTTGCAGTTCGTTACTCAGTTTTAAGGCTGTATGTGACAAAAGTGGTATATGAAGTCCAAGTGATGCTCTCCTTCATAGGTGGAGAAGGAGCGCGATAAGGAGGTGAGTGATGATGAAGCTGAAGAAAAGGAGGAGGAAAAAGAGGAGAAGGAGGAGAAGACAGAAGATAAACCAGAGATTGAGGATGTTGGTTCTGATGAGGAAGAGGAAAAGAAGGATGGAGATAAGAAGAAGAAAAAGAAGATCAAGGAGAAGTACATTGATGAGGAGGAGCTCAACAAGACCAAGCCTATTTGGACCAGGAACCCAGATGACATTACCAATGAGGAGTACGGGGAGTTCTATAAGAGCCTAACTAATGACTGGGAGGACCATTTGGCTGTCAAAGTACGTTCTTGTTTGTCTTTCTGTGAGCACAATCAGTTTTGCAGCTAAAGCCAATTTCTGAATTGAGTATTATTGTAGAAGTTGCTTAATTGTTGGGAGTGATCCTGTTCAGAATGCTTACACTATGAGAGAGAGTTTCTTGTGCTACAGCTGCTCAGGTTACTTCTAAAGCTGTGTTCAGCATCTTCAACAAATACATTTGCTTTGCTTTATTGCAAATATAAAAGCAAATGCTTTTCCTGTTTGTATCCTAGTTAGCAAATCTAACCATAAAGCTTGAAAGTAGATCTCAGATGGAAACCTAGCTGTTGTTCTGGTTTGTAGTTCAGTTTTACAAAAGGGGGCGTGTGTAAGTGGGGTGCAGTTAACCTTTCCAGGCCTTCATGGTTGAAAGTGCTGCAAGAAGATATTTTTCTCAGTTGTTTCACAGCCTGGCAACAGCTGAATAGAGTTCAGATGATGTTTTGGGAAACACGGTCATGTTTCTGACCAGTGTCTTGCTTACTGCATTCAGTGTTGTTTGATGAGCTCAGCATTACTTAGGAGATGGTATACAAACTGACTTCAAAAAATGGTCTTGTTTTTTTTACAGCACTTCTCTGTGGAAGGTCAGCTGGAATTCAGAGCTCTCCTGTTTGTGCCACGACGTGCACCTTTTGATCTGTTTGAGAACAGGAAGAAGAAAAACAACATCAAGCTGTACGTACGCAGAGTTTTCATCATGGACAACTGCGAGGAGCTGATCCCCGAGTACCTGAGTGAGTGTTGCAGAAAGAGATTCTAAAAAGAACTGGGGAGACTGCCCAGCAGTTTGGAAGCTTATGTTTAAAAGAGGAAAATGGGGGTGGAGGAAGACAGTCTTAGAGTTGAAGTATCTGAGCAGTTGAAGAAAGCACTGCTTGCTTTGTATGAAAATCTAGTAGAAGTCTATTCAAAATTCAGAACAGCAAAGCCACTGAGTAGTGATTGTAAACTTCAGCTCCTTTAAAAACCTGCAAAGCTAACTGTAATGTTTTCCTTCCAGACTTCATGAGAGGTGTCGTAGACTCGGAGGATTTACCTCTGAATATTTCTCGTGAAATGCTGCAACAAAGCAAGATCCTTAAAGTGATCCGGAAGAACTTGGTGAAGAAGTGCCTGGAGCTTTTCACTGAGTTGGCTGAGGACAAGGAGAACTACAAGAAGTTCTATGAGCAGTTCTCCAAGAACATCAAGGTTTGTGTAGTATTCCTTTATCTTGGTACAGATCTCTGTTAATACCACGTACTGAGCACCCCACAGCTTAGTACTGATTGAAGTAAGCCATTGAGTAGTTGTTTCCTTCACTTGTGTAGCTTGGTATACATGAAGACTCGCAGAACCGGAAGAAACTCTCCGAGTTACTCAGGTATTACACATCTGCTTCTGGTGATGAAATGGTTTCCCTGAAGGACTACTGCACTCGCATGAAGGAAAACCAGAAACATGTCTACTACATTACTGGTGAGTTGGCAGGAAATGCCCTGTGAAAAGCAGTCAGGTGAGGTGGTTGGGGTGGGGTGGTAAATAAATAACTGGTAATTCTCTTTAACAGTTTTTAAATGGAAAACTGGTGATGGAGCAGTGTAATTCATGTAAAAAAAAAAAAAACCTCAGTAATTGTAGAGAAGTTGCACTGCTTTCCTGGTGATTACTTGTCAGTGCTTCAGTTACGTAGTTGGTTGTGATGGAGAAATTCTGGCATGTATTATGAGAAGATGAACTTTGCTGTGTTTCTATCACATTGGTTGATCCCTGTAGTATGTCTGAAATAAATAGATGTTGGCACGTGGGAAGGGATTGTTGTCAGTACCTCATAGTGTGTTGTCAGTGAGCACAGCAGGACTGGTTAGAAGTAATGTTCATCAGTAGTGCAAACTGCACTCCCAGTCTTTGCAGGGTGTCCGCAGGGTGTCCTAGGGTGCTGCTTGCCTAACTTGGGCTGGCAGTTGGAGCATTAACTGCTCTTGCGGAAGTGCGCAGTGTTGATCTGCAGTGTTACAGCTACTCTTCAGGCATTGCCTTAGTTTTGAAATGCAACGTTCATTGTCACTGCTTCCTTGAAGGTAAGGAAGAATAAATTTGAAGCTGGCTTTCTGACAAAGCTAAGGGTGTAAAGTGCATTTACTCAGCTAGTTGTTTTTTTTCCCCTGTGAGCCCAGAAGGGTTGGAATGACAAACATTTTTTCAAACTGATTCATTAAGCTGGAAAGGCTTAAATCTCACCAGGCTAGCAGGATCACTTCTGTGGTTTGTCATCACTTGTTCTGTCCCTGGTAAGAGCTACTGAGTATCATTGGGTTGCATGGGCTCTTCCAGAAAACAGTTGGGTATGTTACAATGCTGAGGCTCAAACAGAACTTGACATTCATGCTTCTTGCAGGTGAGACAAAAGACCAGGTGGCTAACTCTGCTTTTGTGGAGCGCCTTCGCAAGCATGGCCTGGAAGTGATCTACATGATTGAGCCTATTGATGAGTATTGTGTACAGCAGCTGAAGGAATTTGAAGGCAAGACCCTGGTTTCTGTAACAAAAGAGGGCTTAGAGCTTCCAGAAGATGAAGAGGAGAAAAAGAAACAGGAGGAGAAAAAAGCCAAGTTTGAAAACCTTTGCAAAATAATGAAAGATATCCTTGAGAAGAAAGTAGAAAAGGTAATTGGTGTTGTCTTGTAAGCTGCGCCTTGACCAGTCAGTGGTTCTGGTTCATTAGAAATGTTGAAATGTTAAGCTAAAAAGTTAAGTTTCATGTGTGCTTTCCTAGGTGGTTGTGTCCAATCGCTTGGTAACTTCTCCATGCTGTATTGTAACAAGTACATACGGCTGGACTGCCAATATGGAGAGGATTATGAAAGCGCAGGCGTTGAGAGACAACTCCACCATGGGATACATGGCAGCAAAGAAGCACCTGGAGATCAATCCTGATCATTCCATCATCGAAACACTGAGGCAGAAGGCAGAGGCTGATAAGAATGACAAGTCTGTGAAGGATCTTGTCATACTGCTGTATGAGACAGCTCTCCTGTCCTCTGGCTTTAGTTTAGAAGATCCCCAGACACATGCCAACCGCATTTACAGAATGATCAAACTTGGCCTGGGTAAGTGGGAAACTGTTTTGTTTCCAGTACGCTCTGGGTGTGTTGATATTCTGAGCACATGGAGGAGTGGGGGTGGTGTGAAAACCTTCAGGCCACAGAAAGTGCTGTGGAGGCAAATAAAGGCTTTGAGTTCAGGATAAGCATTAATGGTCCTGGTGTTGGTTGTGCAGGCATTGATGAAGACGACACTGCTGCGGAGGAGGCCAGTCCTGCAGTCACCGAGGAGATGCCGCCTCTGGAAGGAGATGATGACACATCACGTATGGAGGAGGTGGATTAAAACAGTTTACAGGAACTCATGAATGTTTCCTTGGCTAATATGAATAAGTTATATTTTGTATATTATGAATGTTACCTGCCAAAAAAAAAAACAAATCTTTGACACTTTTGTCTGCATTCCCTCTTTATATTTATTTTCAAAGATGTTATACCTTTATTTTTGTTACATTGCTTTTTCAGCTGATGTGAGATACAAATGCCATTGAGGGAGTATTTTCTTTAACTCTGTACAACCCTAGACAGGCAAGTAAGGAGTAGTTATTTTTGTCTGTATTAGCTGGTTTGCAGGTGGCAGGGTTTTTGACTTATTCTTAATTGCCAGAAAAGTAACAAAGGCGGTATGACATCCGGATGTTCCAAGTTTGTTTAGTGTTCTACAGCTCTTCAACTCTGAATATGTCTAACATAGAGTACCTAGTAACTAGGTATCTATGAGAGCTGACACCTGGGGAAGCTTTAACCCTTTTGCTCCTAACAAGGTCTTGATGTTTAAAGTTGTTTTTTATACTGTTCAAGGATTCTGGATTGCACTCTACCATAGAATAGAATCCACTGTAAATCTCTATTGTGACTTATGCAAATCTGCATGTACAGTTCAAACCTAGAACTGTAAGAATAAAAGTGTTAAGAATGAGTTGTCGCTGACTTGTCTGCTAATACTGGGAACAAAAACTGCTGGGTCTGAATGGGTGTTCTGGACTTCAAGTATTAGACACCTGGAACTGGTCTTGTGTGTTTTGTAGTGCCACTACAAACCAATGTCACGTGTTGGAACATTAAAAGTAGAGGCTGAGACTCTTCTAATCTCTTCGAAGCAGTGCTAAAAATTAGGTTGAATTGATGTAATTATTCCAGCACTTGTAAAGACTTGTAAAGCAGAAACTCCTAAAGCAGGCTCCTAAAGCTGCAAACGTTGTGTTGGACTGGCAGTGAATTTCACATGCAGCATTAGGCTGTCTGTACTAAACTGTACAGGTTTGGTACAGGTGTGTCTTCTCCTGCCTATGTACCTGTAGAGCCCTTAGTACTTTTCACATCCCTTGTCAAGTTTAGTTCTGTCTGTGCCTTGGCTTTCCTGATCTACACATGCAGAGAACGTCCCTGTATTCTTCCCAGGCTACACAACCCTGCTTCCACTTCCTGTACACTTTTCTTTCAAGTTTGAGCTGCAGGTCCTTGCTCAGCCATGCTGGTCACTCACCACCTCTGCTTGATTTCTTCTGCTGGGGGATAGGAGAGCTCTTGCACTCACAGAAGGGTGTTGTTAAAGAGCTGCCAGCTCTATTCTCTTCCTATGCCTGCAAGGACTTTCCCAGGGGATCTCATCCAGCAATTCCTTGAGCAGCTGGCAGTTTGCTCTCCTGAAGTTGTGTCCTTACTCTGCTTTTTGCAAGCCCTGCATTCTTCCAGATCACAAACTTCACCAAGGCATGGTCATTGCAGCCCAGGCTGTCTCCAATCTTAACCTTTCTAATGCTCTTCTCTGCATTGGTGAGCGCCAGGTCCAGTAAGGTTTCACCTCAGGGTGGTCCATCTAATAACTGGACCAGGAAGTCACCTTCAGCAGACTCCAGGAATCTTCTGGATTGCCACCTGCTGTGGCATCTGTGTGGTTGAAATCCCCCACCAGGACGAGCCTGCAAGCTATGACACTTCTGCAGTTGGAGCAAGGCCTTGTCAACGGGCTGCCCCTGATCGGGTGGTATATAGCAGACCCCAACCACTGGACACATGCCTTTGGTGAGGAGTTCTTCACACTTGCTGCTGATAATCTGCACTGTGAAAAAGGCTGTGTCATTTGTTCCTCAAGTTAATGGCAGAAACATAACCTTCAAAAAAAAAAAGCTTCCCACTTACCCATGGGTTACATGTTGTGCTGTTTGTCCAAAGTTTGCAAAAAAGAAATAAGTAATGGTTGGTTATCTGTGGCATGTCATAGGTCATTCTGTGTGAGACATTTGGCTTCCATGCCTGTATTACTTCGTCACTGCTTAATGTCCAAAATCGCTTGAAGTCACGGGTATCTCAAAAGCCTACAGGTACTTACTGTGTTAGTGAAAGAGAGGCAAGGCAAAGGTAAGAAATGCCAAAGCATGGAACAGGCCATGCATTTCTGCTTTCCTCTGCCCAGCATGGAAATGAGATCTAGTTAAGTAAGATTCAGCCTTTAAACAGCTTGATTAAGATGGAGAGAGAATGTAGCTGAGTGCGTAGGAATGAATATGTTGCTATAGTGATGACTGTGACATCAAAACAGGCACTGTCTTGACTCCTAAAAGTCTCACACTTAAATGTATGCCCATCAGTACTGAGTTGCATTTTCAACCATGGGTAATACAAACTGATCAAAAGGTGAGGGTGCTTCTCCTTAGTGATCAAGTGTTGAGAACTGTGTTAATAGATTTCAGTCCAAAGTCTCACTGACATGCAATCTTAATGTTGTACAAAGGGCTTAGAAGTACTTGAATTTTAAGGTAGCTGTGTCTTATGACTAGAATCTATTCTACAAGATCTTCATTTAAAAAAAAATCTGATTGCCTTTTTGTTAGTAAATAGAAATGTAGAATTCATAACGGAGGAAGGCTTTTCCCATCAAATCTTTCAAGTTAGGCTTTTACCAATATAAGGTTAACAGGCTGAAAGGTTAACAGGTATACAGAGAAAGTAGGCTGGTAAGAAAAGTTAAATACACAGAAAAGGTTCTCACTGGTGTTGTAGGCTTGCAAAGGAACTCCACAAGGAGCAATGTCCAGGAAGAGATCCTTCCTCAGTGGAAGTCAGCCCTTAAATGGGGTCTAGGAGAGGTGAAGCCTGGCTCCACCCCTTCCGGGCACACAGGTGAATTGCCTTCACTTGTGCTCCCATGGCTGACTCAGCACTTGCCTCAGGTCGTTTATCAGAGGTTCAGGCCATGATTCAACAGTTCCCATACAACCTCCCTTGGAAATAAGTGTTAGAAACACTGCTTAGAGTTTACAAGTTGATGTATTCTAAGCAGAAGTGCACAACAAAATTCAGCAAGGGTCAATCCCAGGCTGGGTGTGGCTCTGGGCAGCCTGGTCTAGTGGTTGGTGACCCTGCCTGTGGCAGGGGGGTTGAAGCCAGATGATCATTATGGTGCTGTTCAACCCAGGCCATTCTACGATTCTATGAAAGGATCAGAGACCAAAATAAAAGTACTTCCCCTTATTGGAGCTTCAGTACAGTGGAGCCAACCACTGAATAAGTGATTACAGTGGGATTCTTTTTCACAGCTTGGCTGTACTCTCCTTGTTTAGAGATTATGCTGCTGACATTCAGGTTTTGCTGAAGTTCAGAACGTTCTCCTGTTGATGCTAGACTTTGTGTTAACGAGGCTTAAGGCATTAGGACACTGCATTCAGAGGTATGTGACTCCTCTCAAAGTAAACTGGGATGTGTGTTCTGGATTTTTGAGCCTTGGCTGATGTTCCTGTTCCCCTTGTGAAGGGCTCACATCGCTGCATGCAGTAAAGCCCACAGTTTGGTGGCAGAAGAAAAGTAGCTTTCATTGTCCTAGGAACTAACGAACACTTGAACTCTACTGAGTTCCAAGCATCACAAGAACAGGAGTAGAAAAGATACAGGAGTAAATTCTGTGTTGTTCCCTCACTGAGAGAGGGAACTGGGTTTATTAAATAAAGTGCATCTCAAATATACTACTTCATAGTCCACAGATATAAGCGGTGTTTATATGGTTCTCATGAGTAATGACGTATCTTATAGATGAAGAGTATTTTACTTATTAGTTTACAGCTGATCTGAGATGTTCATTCACCTTCTTAATTTGTAGTTGGAGATGGTACAAATTCTACAACAGAGGCTTCAGCAAATTCACCATTTTGGGCGAACTTCTACCTGTGAGTAAATCAAACTTCACTTATTCCAGACTTTGCTAATAGTGAGGGCACCCTAAAGAAGGTGACACGAACTTCAAGTATGTTCAAATGTTCCTTATAGTTCATTATGGAATAATGTTTAAAAGTTATTCATTTAAAACAAAGTAAGCCTTACAACTGAAAAGCAATTTTAGGCCAAGATGTATCTTTATGCTGGTCAACCATATAAACGTTGTATTTCTAAAAAAATTAAGGTCAAGAAAATGCCTGGCAAATAAACCTCCACTGCAGTATGGCTGGTGCAAGGAGGAGGAGGAGGAGATGTATCAGAGCAGCGTTCAGTGTCTTTAGCAGCAGCATGAAGATAAGACGGAGGCATGCGTTCTTTCATACCAAGGTGCAGTTGTGATGGGATGGTGAGGAAGAGGGTGGGCAGTAAATGCTGTATGTCTTTTTTACCCCACTGCACACAATTCTGATTTGAACCATTCTGCCATTAAAACAGAGGCAAGCTTTTATTTATTCAGTGCTTTAAAATACAAGAGTACAATGTCCAAGTGTATTTCACTTTTTTCTTACCTATTTCTGGTTGATTTGAAATGATACTGCCCAGTGAGAACACGTCTTATTGAAAGTCATTTCATTTCAGTTCTTAGATGCTTACTGCAGTTACCCAGAAGACAGCTCACACCACTCAAACTCCAGTCTGAGTGTCACTAGTGGTAAGCGTCGCAGAGGAGTTAAACTTGTAGCGGAGCAGGACGTGCCAGAGGCAGTAGCTATGGGAGATGTTGTCCCTTCAGAGGATCAACAGTTTTTTCTTACACCTGGAAAGGCAGTCCTGCCAGCTAGGGAGTCCCACGGTGATATCTATATGGCACCAGAAAATGATTTTATAACACCAGTGGAAACAATCGCTGAGGAGAAATCTGCTTTATCGACATTCTTGGTGGAGCTGTATGAGCCATCTCAGAAACCTGGAGCTAGCACAGAGGCAGTATGGCCCCAGGGGCCTGACTGCTCCTCACCCATGGATATCGAGCCTCCCGAACCTGCAGCGTTTCTGGAGAACTCTATTACAGCTGCTTTGCTGCCAGAGTGGGACAGCACTATGTGGGAACAAATAGCAAATGCTCCCAGTTCTACCATGTACCACTGAAAAAAATGAAAAAAACCTTCATGTCACTAAATGAGGCATTGCTGTATTAATAACATCTATAGTACTTTGTCTTGTCTTTAATGCACTGTGAAAGGCATTTATCCCAGCTTCCTTTGGGCAGTGTTGGAGGTTGTATAGTAGAATTAAGGCTTCAAAATCACAACATCCCATCTTTAATTTTTCTCCTGTAAATTGGACAAATCTGTACGCAGCACCTTTGTTCCCCAGAGCTCTCAGCTGACATGAACTGTTCCTGGCACTCACTGTGCCAAGTAAGAGATGGCCACATCACTCATGTACTCTCTATGTTTTCCAAGAACCAGTCCAACTAAAGATACCACTCTCCATTCCTTAAGCAAAGAAGTGATAAGGGACCACCAGCTTCTAGAACAGCGGGGCCAGTCCTCCTAAACTTCTGCCATAGAGCTCAGACAGTGCCTTCTGTTCTGCTTGTGAGGAGAGCACAAGTTATACTTCTTGATGGCACAACCAAGCAACATTTCAGCAACTCCAGGGCCAGAATGTTAAGAAACAACTCTGGGAAACAAAGCCAAATGTTGTGGTTATTGCACAAGGCAAATCCCTGGTGGAAGGTCATGCTAGTTCAGTGAAGACATTCTTTGCAGATACTGATTTAGGCACTCAGCACTGTCAGCATGTACTGTAACACTAGCTACCAGGTGTGTCCTTGCAATCTGAAATTAGATCCAGAGCAACAGGTGGTACAGACTGCAGCATTCATGGAATGGCGACATGAGAACTGAGTTTTCTTCTTGCTCGGTTTTCAGTGGCCTCCCATTGCTTCATATCCTCGTGCTATTTTTGCCTATGCAGGACAGGTGGATTTTGGGATCCACAGAACTTCAATATGTCGAGATAGGAGCAGGGTGCATCTGTCCTGTGTTGTTGCCTGAACACTGATGTCATCTTGAAGTCCTGTCACCTGCAGGATCCCACAGACCCCTGCCAACGTGGGTGAGCTCTGTAATTTTAAGATGAAAACCCTTCGTATTTAGGCTGTTGGTAACAGCTGTTGGCAATGACCATGAGTCTAGCCTGAATACAAACATTTCACCTGGAACTTTTCTATCTCTGCAGAGTATATGTATTAAGCTTAAAGCACCATAATTTGTTGAAGGACTATGCATACTCCTGAGGTAAATGGATTCTGGAAAGTTTGCTAAAACTAATCATCTAGTCAGAAAAAATACAGCTACGTTGCAAGAACTCATCTTAGTCCTCTCTCTGTTTACAAAGCCCCATCCAGATATTATGCTGTCCGCCATTCGGTCTGAACAGTGCTGTGACCATAATGTTGAACAGAAAAGGTGAAACTGCAAAAATGTGGCAAATTGATCTTTTTTGTTCTTCCAATAATTTCAACATATCCCTTGATATTCAGGCATGAAATCCATTGGAAGAAGCAATTAAAACAAGCAGTATGCATTCCCAGCACAGCCAGGCACGTATCCAAGCAAAGAACTCCAGCTTGGGGTTTTTTTTAAGCATACTGGTTATATACAAAAGGAGTTTTAATGAGAGGGATCTACATATTCACCCTCTGATCGCCGTTCTTGCCTTCTCAGCATCCTAATTACAAGAACCTGAGGAAGCGACAAAGAGAACTGAGGCAGCCAAAATACCAGCCTCTCTCTTCTGGCCTCAGAGAGAGCAGGGGATGCGGGCACTCGAGGAGCACTACATCTTCAGAACAGCATCTGCCTACCGAAGAAATTTATGGGCTACTAGGAAGCCATATTCCAAGTCAGGCAAAATACTTCCACTCCAGCAATAGTCTGGCCAGCCTTTAAAAATTCCTTCTCCAAATGTTAGCATGGCTTTCTGACTTTATGTCTTTGCTATATCTACTGGGGATGTGGGGATGTATCAGAGCTGTCAAGCTCTGCTCATTTATTCCTTTTGTGAAGTCATTTCTCCAAGATAATGAATTAAGACGCAAAGAAAAGTCACAAGCACAACCTGTGTTCTCAAACTCCTGGTTCAGGTCTCCAGCTCGTGCTGCCTCTAAAGGACAAAAGAAAACCAAGAATCTTAAAATCTTGTAGTTTGTATACCACAAAGTACCAGCACTGGGTGTGGTACTTTGGTCCACAGGGACTACTTAGTAGAGTAGATTGCTCCCAATTACAAGTGAAATAGAAGCACTTTCACTACAATGCGCTCCCATTGTGCATTTTTAAAATGTTTTATGCCTGGAAGACATGATCTTTAATGTCACAATTTCACCTGTAACAATTCTCCTGAGTCCTACCTGGTGGGGACTTACTGCTAACAGCTGTTGCTCATAGAGCATCAGCAGCTGATTTGAGGCAGGCCTGTGGAGGAGAAGGGACTCTGAGCCACGTGTGTGGATGAAAGGTGATGGCTATATGCACTCATTGAAGTCAGCTGGTACTACAAGCACTAACCGAGTGCCTTTCAGAGCCTGCTTCAGTAGTGGGAGGGCTGTAAGAGCTTTTGCTGTTCTGAGCTTTGTTGTGAAAGCCCCTTCCTGATAGAAGGAAATAATTGTTTGACGGCCTGGGCAGATGAGGTAAGGAGCTGAAAAAGGAGCTGCTGGGGGAGAAAAGAGGTGTGTGCAGCTCAGCTGGTGGCAGGAGCAGAGTGGGAGGCTGCTGTGGGCTGCTCTGCTGTATCTCCAGGGTCTGACTCTCAGGACCTTTTTGGACTGACAACTGGTGGCAGGCATTTGTTTCATTAAGGCCTTCTAATGCTCTGGGCTGTTTCCTGAGGGCTGTGTGGCTGACAGGGGGCTGCAGAAAATAAATGGGCGTGAGCAGAGGGGGAATGGAGTGTAGCACCTCTGGCTGCTGGGTCTTGCCAACTCGGCTGTAGATGTGTGTGCTTGTATGTAAGTGTGCTTTAAGTATCGGGAATGTTATGACTAGGATGCGTGAGCTGCTGTGCTATTTTCTGTAAGCTTCTGCTGGAGGCCTATGTGCAGTCTGCTCTAGTGAGCTTGGTTTGAGGAGGGGTCTGGAGCCTTCAGCTGTGGCACAGAGTACTTTTGCAGGAGGCCTCACTCTCCTTTTTGTTACGTCCCTTTTTAAGCTGTTTTCATGTGGATGGAGCTGAGCAGGGAGGCAGGTTTGAGCAGGGGCCCGGCAGCCCAGGCACATGGAGCTGCAGTGGGATGGCCTCTCTGGAGAGGAGGCAGCTGCGGAGGAGGCAGCGGCAGGTGGGGCGGTACGCAGAGGGCCGGGATGGAGGTGAGCGGGACCCCAGCGGGGGGGCTGGGTGCAGGGCTGGCTCTGAGCATGGCCTTGTGTTTGCTGGTCTTATGCCTTGAGTACAAACACCTCTTTGATGGTCCTGAAAACCTATAGTGCCTCTTTAAAAGCAAGTGAAATCCCCTTATGGAGTATAAGCTTCTTCAAAAGCTGCCCAGGGAGGTGGGGGGTCACCATCAGTGGGGGTGTTCCAGAACCTTGGAGATGTGGCACTGAGGGACATGGTCAGTGGGCATGGTGGGAGGGGTTGGGGTTGGAGTAGATAGCCTTAGTAGTCTTTTCCAACCTTAATGATTCTACGACGTGTTTTCCTTCCCTCCCCCATTCTGTTAGATGCCCTGGAAATGATGGATTCTGTTAAAAGCTCAGACTGTGTAGAAAGGCTGGCACATAAATACATGGTAACTTTCTTCTAATTGCTGTTTCTTATCTCCCTGTTAAATTATAACATAGACTGTGCTGGATGCTTTGGTGCAGAAAGCTGTGCTGAAGAACAGCTGATGAGGAACACCTGTGAATAAATCAGTTCAAATGGTGAATAATTTCATTCACCTGCAAAGAAGCAAAAAAAGGGAGAGAGAAAACTTTGGGGAGGGGAGAGAAAGTCTTCTGTTTTCCCTAGTGTCTTCCCCTGCACAACCTAGTTGGTACCACAAATGTGAGATACTTGAGAAGCTGAGCAGCTTCCTGTGATGAAAACTCTGACAAAACACAGCACTTTGGGCCTGTACAGGGATTTCAGCCCCAATCCAAAGCTGCCTGAACTTCAGCTACAAGTGGTGCTTCTTCCCCTTCTTCCTCTGCAGCAGAAGTGTGTGGTGGAGTCAAGCACGGAGTCAGAGTCTGAATCCAGCGTGGAGGTGAGGCCCAGATTCTGAGGTGTTTCCATGTTGATGAGCTCCTCTCATCCTTCTGCTTTTGACAAGGAGAGCCAAAGGAGTGGTTGCTGGAGTTCCAGCTGTACAGAAATTTCAGGGAGAGAACAAGCAGCAGTTTCAGGTTATACCAAAATGGCCTCATCAGTTCTCGGTGAGGGTGTGCTTACAGCAGATCTGGGCTGTGTCTGGTGGTGGTGTCGGGCAGGGCTGCTGCAGAAGCTCTGTGAAATGCTAGTTTCAGATGAGATGGGAGAGAGCAGAGCTGTTGCTGTGGCAGTCAGTTGCGACTATCGATAGGTTCCTGAACTGGCTGTCAGACCAGTGTCATTAACATTAGTAGAAAGGAAACCAAATGGATTCTGGAGTAGAGAGCTGGCTTGGTTTTCAGTTTCACACCCCTCACGCATTCCTGTCCATAATGTGTAGCTAAGCTCTGGTGAGTTTGTTCTGTTAGCCTCTTATGTGTCAGAGGAGCTACAAAGCACAGCAGAGTATAACTAAACTCACCGTTGTGAGCTCTGATCTCATTGTTCTTGGTGACTTCACATAGGTAAGTGTCAATCTGAGCACTTACACTGAGCATACAGAAATGCTGCGTGTGACTCTCGTCAGATCTTACAGGTGCAGTGCTGAGAGTGAGCACTGTAGATCTTATGAGCACCTTGGAAGCACTGAGCTGGCCAGGACCATAATGGTAGCTCCTGTGCTGAGTCGTGTAGCTCAGACTCTCGCTCTGCTGGGGATTTCTGTGTAGTGGTAGAACGCCTCTAATGTCAGAGAACAAGAAGTGACCTAATTTGGAGGGAAGCTCTCTAGCCTCCAAATGACAGCTTTTCTACTGTTAGTTTGTGATTTTATTTTTTTGGCGGTAGGATGTACAGTTACTCATCATTCTCTTCATAGTCGTGTCTGAAGTGCTGAGCTCTCCTCAGTCCCTCTACTTTAGGCTTTTTTTTTTTAACCAGGCCTGTAGCAGTTAGACTAAGACACATTTTTACTGTCTTTTGAGAAGATGGGATGATCTGGCTTCCTCTTCTCTAGGTTTTTATCTGCTCTAGTATTACTTTAAGTGATCAGTGACTCATAGGAAGATGCCTTATAAACCTGTGCCAACTTCCCTTGAACAGGTCTTGCATAACCCGCTTGCTGAAGGACTCAGAAAGCCAAGAGACTCCAAGGGACTGCAAGTACGTTCAGCTGTTACACAGCAGCTTTGTTCTCAGTGTCCCATTCCATTTTAATTTTTGAGTGGTAATGTGTGGATCAACAGAACTTCCACACTATGCTGAAGTGTTTCTTAAGCCCGCTGTATACATCTGTGTTTTTCTTCAGACAAATTAGCATCTTCCATGTTTAGAGAGATCTTTGTTTTTAGTTCTTAGATCCTTATGATGGTGATTCAGAAGACACATCTACTCACTCTGATTGTAGCTTGAGTTCTCTAAACAGTATAGAAGTTGCACCATGGATGAGCAGTGCTCCAAAAGCAATGGCTTTGGAGGATGCTGAACCTTCAGGGAATGGGAAGTCTTTCCCTCAACCTCTGGACTGGCTCTGCTCAGAAACTAAGATCAGTGATGTTCACAGCCAGAGAGTAAATGATGGTAAATCTCCCCTGGAACTTCCTAGCCAGCAGAAGGATTTCCCAAGAAGCCTGTTGCAATCCTCTGAGCTGAGGAGAGACACAGAAGCATCTCCCTCCATGTGGCTGATGCCTGACCCTTCTTTAGTGGTGGGTTTTAATTCTTCAGCCCCTGCTGATCTCCTTGCAAGTGCAGGTGACAGTTCTCCACAGCCCCTGCTAGCAGATGACTGTGATGGTACTGCTTCCAGACAACAACTTATTAAAAGAAAAGGGATCACCACTTCAGAGAGCGCTGCTGAAAAACTACGAAGAAAGAAAATCCGTGCCATCTGATCTAAGGTATGAATAAGTAGCTGGACAAAGTGTTTCATTCTAAGAGTGAACCTGCTGGGTTTCTTTTGCAGACAGCACCTGAACAAGCTTCAGATGATGATACAAACACAGCTGCACTGTGTGCTGCAGGCACTGAGATCCATCTTCAAAGGACGGAACCAACTAAACAAGCTTGTGTGGCAACTGAAATGACAATTAGATGAGCTTTTTCCAGACTCAGCTGAGATTGATGCCTGTGTGCTACTTCAGTGTCTGGGCACCAGATTCCTGTGTGCTGTGTCTGGAGACATCGGTTCAGCTTTGGGGTAATTTCAAGGAAGTATTACAAGGGTATGTTGAGGAGGGAAGGAAGAATGACTGAATTGCAATTGATTTTTACCTAGCTACTGCTCTTTGTTTTTCCCCATCTGCTGTATGACAGGAGGGAAGTAGCTGTATGGCGAATGAGCCTCCAGGTTTGGCTACACTGAATTGTGTGTATCTGAAAGCAATCTAGTTTTTTCTGTTAACATACTTGTTCCTACCTGTCTGAACATTGTTTTTGGTACATATTGTTTATATTCTTGCTATGTCTGCCAGCTTAGAACTTACAATGCAGAGCTGAACCCATTAACTGGAGGTAATCTTCCTTGGTAAGAAAGAACCATGACTTATGCTGCTGCAGAAGTGCTGGATGCAGGTGGGAGGTCAGCCAGCAAGAATTCTTTGATCTCCCTCCTTGATGATAACCTTTCTGTATTTTCCTTTCCACATAAATGGACTATATCCACAGAAGTATAATTGTCTGAAACATGTTGGCCGTGAAAGCATTCATTCTGCATGACTGGCACAGAATAACATACAGATTTTCTTAAAAATACCTAATAAAGGTGGAAAAATCACTTGCAAGCTAGAAGCTTAGTAGTATTTTAACTTTCCACTAACCTCTGCATAATAACTTTTCATATGCATCTTTGATCACTTCTTGGCCCAAAGAGAAATAAAATGGGAGCCTTCAGTCATCATAAAAGCAGCTTAAGAGGAATGCCTCTCTTTTCTGCCAGCCTCCCCCATAGGAATGTTTTCTTCAAGACAGCACAGCTTCTGAATGCATCCCAGCAGCTCTGTAAAAGCAGCTTACTTAACCAAGAGCCAGTTTGAAAGTCATTCACTCGTTACCAGACTTCATAGCAGATGGCATCAGGCCTTGTGTCTTACTGCATTAGAGATTTCTTTCAGTGTTCTTGTTTCTATGCTTCAGGTACAGGATTAGCTGAGGGAGCTGTGTGAAGATCAGCACTATGCCTGAATACCAAGTTAAGTTATTGTTATTCTCTGGGAAGACTGTAGATACAATTTTCCAGATGGAAGTCACCATAATAATTCCAGGAAGTCAGAAATCTTGCTATAGGTTTTATTTCCTGTAATACTACCAGCAAATCTGCCTGTCAATAACCATCTAAAAAAAAATCTCACTCTGTATTCCTTCGAACAAATCTAGCCCAGCAGCTTTCAAATTACTGCCCACCCCCTCTTCCAAGTCAACTTCACACAAAGCCACCTGACAACCTAACCACATCAACTACAACGTCTAGGTGAGGAATACACAGAGAGTGATATCTGTTACAGTATTGCCAATTTAAAAGTTTTTCACTCAGTGCAGAGGACCGCAACACCGCGTTCGTAGAAACTACGTGGATCTTCCTTGGTAGCTATTTCAAAATCAACCGTGAAAATCAGGTCAGCACGAGTGAAGTTCAGGTAAACGGGCAACGTCACCTGGGAAGAAACACGGATACAGAAGGGTTACGCAAGGTAGCTGGAGACAGGAAGAAGTTCCTGTACTGCTTAGTGGTATTTATATGACGGGAATTCAGTCAATACTCAGCATATGAGACCAATACAGAGGTATAATAAATTACCTTTAAGGATAGCCTCCTTTATATAAATAAATTTAAGTTTTGGCTTGACTACAGGTTTAGTATCTTCTGGACACTTCCCCCCTCTTATCTAACTACAAAGGAAAAACCTGGCCCAGTGCTGGGTCTGCCTGTGGTTAGTCTGGAACTTTGCTACCCCTGATACTGAGAATATTAGTAAAGAAACAACTCTGTCTGTGGTACCAGAAAAAAAGGCAGCCATGGTGCTTTAGCCCAATTATTCTAGTTGTCCAGCTACAAGAGGACATAATTACGAGAGGTTTTTTTTTTTAAATTATTTTCATCAATACTTACAACATTTGCTTTTTTATCAGCATTTGTCTGCTTGATCCAACGAAGCTGTGTAATAGGTAATACAGTTGAAATAGCATTTGAAAGTGACAGCTTGTTGTTGCTGCATGTAGCTCCTTGAAGCTTCAGGCCTGTAAATTGAAATGCGCTTTAGAGTTCTGAGAGCTTTCTTACATCCAAGGAAAGCAAGTCTCCCTCTGTACTGTTTAAGAGCTGTGATGTCAATCCATCAAGGTCTGCAAGACTATGTCGTAAACTATGGCCGTGCTGCTCCTCTGCTTTGTTCATAAGAGAGCAGTAAGTATTTCGTGCCCCAAATAGAGAAGTCATGACAGATACTCTATGGAATACTGCTTATACATATACTGACCTGAGTCTTGACGTTTATTATCATGATAAAATATATTATTAATAGGAAAGTATTTAACACCTTCAGAAAGCATCCAGTAACTCTCGCAGTGATATGACTTTCTCACGTGACGCAGCCCATTTAAAAGTACTGTAGAAAAGAGACCCTTCTTCTTTCCAGAGTGAGTTTTACCTGTGACTCCAAAACTGCACGCATCCAGCACGGCGTTCTGTGTGGTTGTAACATTGACCTCAAGGCAGAGCTCCTCAAGGGACCAGCTGTTTGCCTGTGCAACATACTGCCGTGTAGCAGTAATGTATGCCTCTGGCACAAACAGGCCACCGAGGCACACGTGGATATTCTAATGGGGGAGAAAGGGGGAAAAGAATAGCAATTACTATAGATATTACTTCATCAATCTAAATCTACATTGAAGTTTTCCTGCTGCTGGAACACTGTGTAACTGCTAAACTGTTTTTTTCCTTTAAGCCTACATTATCTGTCACTGTAAAAATTGTTTTTCCCTCTGATCTACATGTTAGCCTGCTGACCTCATCATTCTGGTATCGTTAGATACTTAACAGCATTTACAAGCACAACTACAAAAAACTGACTGAAGCTATTTTGCCTAAGGAACCTGTAAGGAGTCTCGATATGAAGACTCCATAAAGTAGTAATGCACCTAAATCCAGATACGACCTCTAGATAATACAAGCATGAAGTACCTTCAGTTCTTTTGCTCCGCCAGAGGCAGCTGCCTGGGAAATATTCTGCAGCTGTTTGATGCGTTCACTGAAGTCAGACACCCACTGAATCACAGTCATTCCAGCTGGCACTGTGTAATGAGACCAGCTGCGAGGCAAGATACCTATGGAAAATGTGATTAAAATTAAGATTTGTGCACTATTTTCACACTATCCATTTTTCTTCCTCTTCCAATAACCATTTAAGGCTTGGATCAGGACACAGACGTCTATTACTTCTCAGGAATTAAAAGCATTTATTTAAGATAGCCTCTAGGTCTAGTACTTAAAATGCCATTCAGTTACAGAAATCGTTCAAAAGGAACTTCAGTTACACACATCTATATCTATATGCTCTAATAACTGATCTTTATGTTTTCTTGAAGATTTGAGTTCCATAGGAAGAATTGGTCAAGCTACTGTGCTTTACCTAATGCTTTTATTCAAAACATATCGGAGTGGTACTTCAACAACACATCTTCAGGTATTATTAGAAATGCAGGTTTACCTACAGTCTTGAAAGAGAAGCTTAGAAAAGTCAAGAAATTGCTAAAGATGTTATTAGGAGCAGTATTACTCACTTTGTGCTATAATTAACTTTGTTCCATTGCCTTTCAGAAACTGAAACAATTTAGTAACAGTTTACATTAGCAGCTTAATTTCTAAGCTGAAATATCTGAAAATCTAAAGTTACTGACCCCAACCTGAAGTCCCAAATTAAACTGACTGCATTTCTATGCTCGACTCAAAAGGGATTACCTGTCCCAGAGGGTAAAGCCAATCCCAATTTTCCTGCAGTTTCTTTTTTAAGCTGCTGATTAACAGCCTCTAACTTACAGAGTACAAGAGGCAAACAGAGCACAGGGAGATACCAGTTTTAATTACCATACCTTTCACCAGTTCATTTATGAGTGTACGTAGGTAGTTGGTTTGTTTCTTTTTCCCTTCACACACTTGAACCACATCTGCAAGGTCCTGACGCACATCCTGAAGCAGCTTAGCTCCCATTTTCACCTCTCTCTCAAAGAACCGGAACAAAGGATCCTGATCATCAGAACATTTGAAGTAAGTTGCAGATCAACATTTAATGTCCTTGCTGGAAAACAGCTAGTAGAAGACTTCTTGTTGAGCAACCAATGCAGACTGTGTGCTGCAGCTCCTTCAAATCTATTCCGGATTGCTTTTGATCAGCAACAAAAGGTTCTCACCTGCTGTCCCACATCTAAGCCTTCAGAAGCAATTAGGCAGTCATGGACATCTGAAACCGAGGAGCTTACTCCAGAGTTAAAGCTTAAGGTTAACTACTGTCCAGACCCCAAGAGTTTCCCTCTGAAACGTATGCTATCACTCCTATCACTCAGCAGAAGCTGCTGCCTTATATTCCCTTACTATCACTGAACTTTAACATTAATTTGCATGCACTAGCTGGTAAAGGCAGTATCACAAGTAGCAGCCAGTGTGCTACTTTATCACAAAGAAGCTTCAGAAGCAGTTTCTGTGATTTAAAGAATTCCCTAAAAACACGGAGCCAACTTCTAGGAGCATTTCAAGAAACTCAGTGGGGCATGACGTAGCTGAGGCAGTTAGAATCAGCACCGATACAAGTTCCACTGTCCCAAAGAACAGCTTAATTGGTGGTGCTTGAAGTCACAGTGCACTTTCTCCAACACATCAGAACTTGTGCAGTTCCTATGTTCACATTAGACAAAACTTAATTCTTACCTTAATGTTTTCCACAGTTCGCTTCAGATGATTTAGAGTTTGTGGGATAAGGTGAAGCCAGTTAGAAGCTGTGGTATGCAGTGTTCTCATCCAGGCTGGGCGACCATCTGATGTAGAATCAGTTCTTGTCTTCTTCTCAGTTTCTGCATAAGCTAGATCATCTTCATCCTCTAGCATCTGCATTTTCAGCATTTTACTGATCATATCTATGCCTAAAACACAGAAAAGGTACGCTGTTAGTCAGAAAAGAACTAGCATTGAGATGAAAACATCCTACTATATGCAAGAACCAGGACTCATCTCTCCCCCAGCTCTAGACCTAAGATTCAGAACTGCGTAGCTGCATGGGGTTCTGGGGCTGACAATAAAGCTTTCTAGAACTATGAGAACTTGCCATCTGGAAGGCTGCGTGTAACCAGCTTTTGAATTCACAAGTTCCTTGGCAGTTTCTGGAATGCTGAAGCACTTACCTTGCAGAAGTTAAACCTACTGTGTTGAGAGAGGGGGAAAAGCTAATGTTTTGTTCTTCATCGGGACTTAGGTTTCTTGTCTGCTTTTCAGTTTAGCTGTTGACCTCCTAATCTACATAAGTCATTGCTAAGTTCTGTTTTTACCTTGCGTGGTGAGAAGAACTTTTTCAGCATTATTTGGCAGGCCTAGCCACGATGGTGTTTGAGTATCTGGCAGCATCTCAACCCACTGGACAAATTCTTCACGTCTGCAAATAAGAATTTTGGTTAGAAGGCCTTCCCTTACTAGAATGGCAAGGTAATTATTTGCCCAAGACAAATGTTTACACAGCTGGATGCCAGCACAGAGATACAGATCAGCATTAAGTTTTAGTTTAAGAAACGCACACAGAAATCCGGATAGGGAAAATGATACCTGATCCCATCTGGCATCTGAATATCTTTGTGTCCATCTACTTTGCAAGCCAGTTTGAATTCGCTGTCAAAACTCAGAGTAGTAAACAGACGTTCCAAGAAAGTGTTCAACAAACGCTGATCAAATTCATTATCGATGCGGCCTCCATAGATGGACTGTGCCATCAGTGTCTTTAAGGCAGACCAGGGGATTTTATCAGGTGAAATGTTCTGGCGGCCCTGCAAGAAAAACGCACTGCAATTAGCAGGAAACCATCCTCCTCACTTCTCCTCTGATAGAGGAATCATACTCAGCAAGCAAGTTAAATTGCCAGCAGATTATTTAAGCCTACTCATCTAAGTAGTTGAAGGTTTCCGGAAGAGACTACATGACTGAAGAAGTTAAGTAATCTAAATAATGCCTATGCCTAGGGTACAAGATTACTTGCCTTTGCTGTGTCATCCAGCCATGTATCTACTGTGTCACAGGCAGATCTCAGATCAGATTCTCCAAATTCATACTTCTTGGACCAACCCAATGGAGCATAGCGCAAACGCTCTTGGATAATGGCATGGAACCAGGCAAGCAGGAAATACAAACGAGCACGTTCATTTGGAGACTAGGAAGAGGGGGGGAAAAAAAAAAGCTTTATTACCCAAGTGAACTGATAAAGAAAAAGTCTGCTAAAAGGCTAGAAAATAGCACAGTTAGTACTAGATTGCTACCAAAACTGAGTATGTTCTATCAACAGATGGAGCAACTACTTTACTTCTGCATGAACAAGACATTCTACGTACATCTCAGAAGCTGAGGTTTTGCCAGCTTTCTGAAGTACAGTTCTAACAAACGCATTCTGACATTTCCCTTTCACCATAGAAGGCACAGCCTTACCTTGCACATTCTAGACACTGGAATGCTACTGAAAGTCCTCAGCATGTTCGCCTTTACGCCAGGAGGAGGTTCAAACACAAAGATTCTGCCAGCACGTAACAAATTCACTGGCACCTAGAAGAGAGAAGATCAACAAGCTCAAATCCAACTCCTTCAGCCTTCATGACATTACATCCCTCTAATAGCATTAGTGTTAGATTCAAAACCTCATTCTGAGAGCACACAGTGATTCCTGCCTTTCTTTGGGAAGGTGGGGTCATCAGTGGAAGGAATTATATGAAGTCTTCAGGTACAATTAAATTACTAAAACCAAATCCTGCCAGCATGTATTCTCCTTTTGTTAAGGGGGAGAGGCAGTCATGAGAAGTCCTTCCTTGGGTAGCATTCTTGGTTCTTCAAGCCAGTTACTCTACCAAACCATCAAATTTCAGATCATCATTACCTTTGGATTGATCTCCATGGTAAGGAAAAGTCTGAAGCAAGCATGAGGTTGCAGGGAGTGCAACTTCTTTTCCAGCTGCATGAGCCAGCCAGGAGCCAGGTGAACGTTCTTCAGCATTACCCACCTATGAAGTTTTGAAACAGAAGGAGCATTTTTTAGTGTACAGCTCAAGGACCCTGGTTACTATCACAAGAGCAACAGAATCTGATATTAATGCTACAGGTTTTCCTCCATTTTTTAAACCCTTCTATTATATAGAACCAGTTACTACTGTAAATGGGCTACCTATTCAGTTCTGCAGCTACAACCTACCTCTCCTCCTGAAAATACTTAAGTTGAACAGCCGTGCATAAATTATTATAAATTTCAGCTCAGAAGATCAGATCTTTTCTTCACAGTTTTATCTATTCAGGCAATAGATTATGACTCTCCCACTCCAACCTCCCTGCCAGGTGGCATTCTAGCTGAGAAACAGATAGAACGTACCTTCCAGATTTCACTGCTGTATTTATTGCTTTATCTGCTTGGTTAAATCCTTCAGCAGAACCTGGAAGACAAAAGTTGCTAAAGCTCTTACTGCTACCGATTTTATTTATGCTTAGATAATGAAAAATGTTAAGTTCTTACCAATAGCAATGGAGGTAATCTGTGTATTCTGCTCAGCTGCAAGGTCTTCAACGTGACCACTGGCGTCATAACCAGGCACTGAACACATCAGCACAGGAGTATTAGGTTTCACCTGTTGTACAAGAATTTGAAATAAGATGAAGCAGTCACTGCATGAACACACAAATGAATGAAGCTCAGTCTTTCCTCTCTCTGCCCAGCTAAAGCCATTATGTTATCCTCATTTTCCTTTTAAAAAATAGGCAACCAATCCATTCTTCATACCACAGGCAGAAGGGGAAGGGGAAGAAATATTCTGTGAACAAGTTTACTTGCTATGAAACTCACGCAAAGCGGCACAGAGCGTTACCTAGGGATTTCATCCTTTCCCAAACAGGAAACTTACCTCTGTATCTACAATGTGTGTCAGATCTAAAGGCTGCTCCATAATGGACATGAAAGACTCTCCAAGATTTGTTGAAACAAATGTATGTGCCATTGCCAATAACCGATCCGGACGGAAGGCCTGGATCAGAAGCAAGCGATGAATGGCCTGTCCAATAGGAGCTGGAGAGGGGAAACAAAATTAGGTGAACAGGTAAGAAATTCAAGCCTCAGCACCTTCTTTTCAATCCTCCATTCTCTTTTTCCTATCTCACTCCAAACACTAAATATTTACAGAGTAATTATCCCTCTGTAAGATCTGCTGCAACATATTAATGTTGCTTATACTCCGTCTTCACTTTAACAGTAAGAAGAAATGCACCAGCTTCAGCTGATTTGTCTTCTGTGACATTTCAACTACTTCCTCAATTTCTCATGCTGTGAGCCTTTTAAAAGCCTACTTGATAAAATGCTTCTACAGAAACACTACCTGTTCACAAAACCTATGGTCTAGAATTGCCATGATGCGATTTTAAACTTTCAGGGACAACAGATCTCCTCCCATTATCTCACTCATTCAATAACCTGCTGCTCCGCAGGACTCTGAAGTATTATATACTCGTCCAGCATGGACAGGATAGGAAATGTGAAGTCGCTTCAGTTAATGGTCAAGCAGCCTTACAGTATCTAATAAATACCAGCTCAGAAACCTTAGCATACAAAATTGCTTACAGGAATGAGTCTTGCATAACCACAGATGGCAAGCAATTCCTAGTGCACTCCCCTTTTTTAGATAGGGGAGTAACTGAGGGGCACCAGTTACTTCCAAAGATGCAAGCAACACTTAATAAATTAGCGCTCGCAACTACTGCAGCAAGAATTCAGACTTCATGCTTCGCTGCAACTGCAGGAGAAAACATTATAGTAGAACAGACCTATCCTCAGAAAATGTATCAAACTCGGAGCTTTTTAGACTACTGCGTTTCCTAGAAGTGAAAGTGTAGATCACAGAACAGGGAGCAGGAACAAAGTACGTTAACGATCGCCTACAAAAGTGGTGGTTTTTATCTTTATTAAGAACAGACCACATTTCTTCCACAGTCCCAAGTTAGTGATTTTCCCATTCCAGCTGTATTTTAGGACTATTTTAAAATCTCATCAGTTCTACTTAGGCTGAAGTCAGCGCAGCAGGACAGGTGTGGGCAGTGGTGCAACTTAACTTACTTGCAGGTTTTTCCTCAGTCCAAAGGTACGGTACAGTCTGCTCTGGAGAACTGCTATCCAGCCAGATACAGAATTGCTGTATTGAAAGAAAAGGCAAAGTATTCACAGAAACGGCAAAGAAATGGAGTTTCACAGCACTATGGTCTAGGTCCTCTTCACGACGCAACAGAGATCTCCAATTTCAACCTTAAAATCTAGAATTTAATGTACTGCAGTATTCAGCTACTTATAGGCTTCTGGTAAGAAACAAAAGACAGTTCTGGTGAAGCTGAACTCGACAGAGGCCAAGCTCTACCAGCCCTTCATTTGAAGAATCCCCTGTAGATTTTTAAAAAATTTTACTAAGCAGTTAGGTGTTTGATTAACACAATGTACAACTTGAAACATTCCTCCTGTTCAATGTTCCTGTCCACTCATCTTTAGAATAAAAACTTCAAGTACAAAAACAAAAAATCCACATCTAAAACTCAAATTATGCTTTACGTGTTATACAGTCTTTAGATGTCTCCAATTATTTCACTGATATCCCCTAATACCTGACTGCCTTCAGCATACCCTGATTCTGCAGCTCTGTACAAAACCCTGGCCCAAAGCATGCACTATTTTACCCTAGGCTGAAAAATATGTGCCAGAGGTAACAATGAGAGTTCAGCTCTGAATATAAAAATAGCAGGCAAGGCAACTGAGCTACTGAAGATACGGACATTTTGGAACACACAGTCTCACAGTTGGGATGGTAATGTATTCTTAGAACATGGGGGTCGTATCTTTGATCAAAGGAGCACGCTGTTCAGCAGCTGAGTACTACCCAAATTTTCTCTAGTATTAAAATGCAGGAGCTCACCATACTGACGTAAGGATGGCTAGGTATATCCCCCACTAATTCATAACAATCACATAATGGTGATACAGTAAAAAAGACAAACAGCATCACAGTTTCTGTCTGCAAAATCTGATCAACAAGATGAATGAGCTGCTTCTAAATCTCAGTGATGAACAATGCTGGTATTTACAAATCAAATGTCACAGCTTGAATACAAATGAAGTAAATCCATTAATTTTCACAAAGACCACATTTCACCAGGAGAATTTATTTGTAGCATGAAGCTCTTATAAATCAGAAAGCTAAAAAGCTTAGCCAAGTAGCTGGGTGCAGAAAAACAACCCAGCCAACACTTACCTCATCAGCTTGAACTTTGGAAACAAGGTCCTTGAAGGCAGGAAGGCAGCTCAGCCTCATCATTGCTTCTGTCTGCTCTACAGTCAAACCGTTGATTTTGGGGAGAGATGCAGTGTTTAGTACAATCTCCTTTCCTCTCAAGAAATGCTGGAATTCTGCATCATATGTAGGCTCCCTAATGTTAAGGGAACAGAAAACTTTAGCTCAATGCTGTTTTCAAAACATCCCTCCCTTTTTCAACTGAAGTAAGGTAAGAAAACACTTACCCAATAGTGCCTTTCAGTTTAATCCGGGCCAACAACATAGCAAATGTTATATGATCCTGATGCAGCATGCCACGTGCTACTCTATTGAAAGCCACCTATTTAGAGAAGAGTGAAGTTAGTGGCATCAGGAGCCTTGAACTGTGACCTTCTTATTATTAGTGTATCTACTCAGTAAAATACTGAACCTGGAAGAGATCCTTTGTGATAACTGAGAGACGATGAGTATGGTCTGTGATTCCCTTCAGATTTGGGTTCTCATACAAGACATTGTGATAGATGTCCAAGAAAAACTGGAGAGAGTACTGGTACAAGAAGTGTATCTGAAACACAGAAGAGTTTGGTTTCCTCTCTAGAATCCTGCTGGTTTTGTCAGTCAATAGCTTATGCCTACAAAACCGTTACCTGCAGCTCAGACTGGAATTAGGCAGTACCAAATTAGCTTTGAATAGTAATTACATGAGGTTTCTGGTAGGAAGAGCTCATCCTACCTGTTTCAGTGACTCCATAGTAAAGTAGATACTGCTGCATGCTGTAGAAAGAGGTAAGTACTGCTGCGAAACAGTCTCCACTTCCTGCATGACAATATCAGTCTCCTCTACTTTTCTAGTAACCTCTGCTGCTTCCTTCTTCAGGTTCTCAAGAGTAGTAATGATGGTGTCATCATCCAGGATACGTCCCTTCACTTCATTAAGCGCCTGTAGCAGGGATTTTTCTAACTGACGCAAGCGCAGCTGAAATTCACCTTAATGAGAAGAAAAATTAGGTTACATACTGTATAGGTGTGGTAGTTTTTAAGGATTAAATTTTGCCACTGGCCATACAAAAAAAGCAAGGGCATCACCTATAGAAGTATCTCACTGTGTATGTCTACAGCTAAGGTTAAACCACTGTATTCTTTCAGAAAAGAGGAAGTTACTCTAATTTTGGTAATCATACCCTGAAGCTTGAGGAGGTCCGAGCGTTTTTCATCAACATCTGGTCTTTCAGCTTTCAGGACCTCATTCAGGCACTGGCTCTGTAAGCTGCTACGAGTTACTGTGAAGTTCACGAAAGTAACACGAGAGCAGAGGTCTGGTGGGAATTCAACCTATCACAGAAAACATGAAAAACTTCTTCAGCTCACTGACACACCATTTATACCAACAGGAGAGCTCTGAGTTTTGCTTACTGTTGGATCTCTGGTGGAGAGGAAGATAACAAAGGATGGTGACAAATCAATATCTTGGTCTCCCAGAGTAATCAGAACTCTGCCTCCAGTTCTTCGGACTTCACGATTCAGAACAGGATTCAGAACTGGATCATAGCTCTCCACATCCTAAAAGCAGAGATGTGTTACACAAACTGTTACACATATCTCTAGCTAAACTCCTGATCCAACTAAGGCTAATGCTCTGGTAGCAATCAATTTACAGCTAGTTTGGAATACTGGATCACATCCAGGTTTCCATTTGTAGCTGAACTACACAAGCTCAGAGTTTATGCTATTACTATACAAGGCCTCAGTAGAGGAGTACTGTTCATGGTCTAGTTGTGTCAGTTTAAATGCATAATAGGTCCTATTCTAAGCAGCACAAGTAATAGCTGCTGATCTCATCTGTGAGCTAACATGTTTTCCCAGTTCAATGCTAGGAAACAAAATCTCGGAAGTGAAAGCCAAGCACTACTGACGTTTCTTCCCGCCACTCAGAACAGATTAATTCTGGATAGCCATATTAGCCATTAATAACTATGACTAGAGACAACATACAGGATGAAAGAAATAGGCTGCAAGTCTAGAGTACAAAAAGATCATCTGAAAATAAAAGCATCTGACCTTAAGAAGGTAGAAAAAGGAAATGGCTTCTTTTGACTGCTTATCTCATTTTTCCTCAAGACTTTTCTCAGGACTAATTCTTCACGCACAACTCTGTATTGATTAAATAATACCTTGAAAATTAGATTACTTGCATCTTACTAACACAATGACTGCAAACTCTGCTAGTAAACAGGAAAGAATTCAAGAACCGGAAACAGTTTCTACAAGATCACGGAACTAACCTGAACCAGGAGTGGGTTACCAAATCTCAAGGCACTTTCCAAGTTCTTCCTGAAAGCATCATCCAAGAAACTAGTACGAGTTATCTTACGGTCTTTATATTCATTCATGATAAACTCTGTAGCTTGCCCAGAGGGATCAATGATCAGTGGATACCTAAGTTAACAAAAAACCACTTTCACTATTTGAGTTCTGACTGCAGACAACCTGTAAGCAGTTTTATGAATGCAGATGCTTTGAAAGAGTTACTGTAATTCTCTGATGGGTACAAAAGCCTGCCTCCTGTGAGAACACTTCTGATGGGTAGAAAAGCCTGCCTCCTGTGAGAACACTTCTAGAATTCTGAATATAAGAGTTAAATACCTATTAAAACGCTTCAGCATGATGGCATTCTCAGTGCACAGGTCATCTGCAGGTAGAGAACTTGCTTGCCAGCGAAGCCGCTCATCTGCATTGGAAAGGTACTCTGTCCTTGCAATGTCTGTACGGAACTGCAAGAAGCACAGACCGTCAGTACTTGACTAGAGACTGGGAAGACATTTTGAGTAAGTGCAGCTCTGCAAAGTTACACTTCTCCAGTAGTCCCTTTTCTTTACTTAGAAATCTTAAACCTCCTTGAACTGTTACAGGAAACTGACTTATGATTAGGCTGTCACGATGTTGTCTTTACCTGGATATTTGCTTGCTGCAAATGGTGAGACCATGTAGTGAACAAGTTCTGACGCATCTGCTGATCAAAGTAACCAGCGTAAGCAATAAAAGCTCCTGAAAGTAAGCAGTCTCCTGCAATAGTGGACATCTGGTTCTTGAAGGTTTCACTTGTCTTCTCCCATCTTTCACGTTCAGCAGAAAGACTCTTCAGAAGAGCTGTGCTACGGTTCACCTTGGAGTAAGCAAAGTAGTCTCGTTAAATGATGTATAATTACAGTATTAAACATTTCAAGGAACATTACTTACACTGATTCAAGATCCAATTTAAATGCAGAAGCTCAGAATGAAATGAAATTTGTGTGTGTGCACTCCAGTGTTAATTCATTACGTTGGTATTCAACTCTTATCTTGAAAAGTTTGAAAGGCTAAGTACTAGCAGAGTGATTAGATCAAATTGACTGAGGAACTCTTGCAAAAAATGTGAAGTCCTGTTACAATATTATGCTACATCCATGGCTGTTTTCCAAGGGTTCCAGCTTATTTTAAGCCTGATGTAAACTGTCTTGTTATCTAACTGGCAACAGGAGCTGGACATTTCTAACTCTAGCCAGGTTTCAGTAGCTTAAGAAGCTTCATGAGACCCAGCAATTAAGCAGGTAGCTCAGATGCACATTGAAGAGGAAGGAGCTCAGTTTACTCAGCATAATTCTCAAGAATGGTTCAATTTCTGACCACCGAAGGTGAAAGAATGGAAAACTAAAATATATAAAGTCTTACTTTTGCTTCCACAGCAGCCAAGTCTGCCTTAATAGCTTGAGCCTCTGAAATCAGTACAGCATATTCTTCTTTGTAACGAGCAATGCTGGCCTCAAGATCACGAATCATCTGCTCCACTTCATTTGCTTTCTGTTGGTTATCTTTGGCATCATCCTCTAGCTTCTGCAGTTCATTGCGTAGAGGTTCCACTCTTTTCAACATATCAGCATAGTTAAGCTGTTAACAATAAATAGGCCTTTTGTACTTTCCATGGTAAAACGTGTCACCAAGAACCCCAGCATTCAGGTACACACTATCAATTTCATCTTTTCAAGCTGAAGTACTTGCAGTCCACAGAAGGACTAATTACTACTTAACAGAAACTCAAGACTGTCTGAAAATCAAGACTTCGGTTTAATTCAAGTCCCAGCACAAAACAAGTTGCTTTTTGCAATACACCTTTACTGCTCTGTAGACTCACAGGAAGTAGTCTAAAAAGGTCGAGACCACACTGGTTAGTATGCAACACTGTTTTACAGAAGTATTTAATTATTCATCCACGCCCATACTGAGCTCATCTGCCTTTCTTAGTAAAGAATTCAGTACAGCCAAGCCACAAAACAGTTAGGACAGGACCTACTGGATAGACTGAAGCTAAACTGAATCTCTACACATCACTACCATTTGCAGCAAGCATATTTTAGCAAGTCAACAGGTGAGTAAAACTACCTTAGGTCTCTCAGTATGAGTGCACTTTCCCAGAAGCCTAGTTATTGAGGATTCTATTTAAAAGTCTGTCTAAAAGACTTCAGCAGAGCTGCCTGTGAACATGCCCCACTGTGAAACAAGACGGAAACAGCAGAAACTTCAGTAAGAGGACTGCAGTGCATTTTCCAGCACACGTTACTGAAAGCTCAAAAAAATTATCTTGTACAGTAAAACAACAGAGAAAGGATCACCTGTTGCTCACTGTAAATCTGAAGGTTCTTGGTGCAAAAAGTCTATCTCTGGCACAGTACCACAGAACCCATAAACATTCATATGAATATTCTACCAATGCCTCTGAAGCAAAGTAGCTTGCTTAGCTGAACAGCCATAGTCAGAGCCTTCAGACCCTGCCATACACCTTCATGCACACTCTTCACCTTGTATTCTTTCCCGCAGCACTAACTTTACCTGTGCAATTGCCCATTTCACCATTGGCCCACAGGCCAGTGATGCTCTGTTTACAATTTCGTAGTTGTAACTTGGATTTGACAGGTAGTTCTTCTTCATCTTCTCCCGGATGGCATCACTGCAGGAGGAAAGTTATTAGAGACAGCATGAGTTCACTGAAGGTCCGCACACAGGCGTTCAGAGTGTGGTCTGCCTTTCACAATTTACGAGAACAGTTCCAACAGTTTTGGTGACGGGCAGCCGACATGTTTTGATTAGTTTAAGACACTGTGTCAGAAATTATAGCTTATGAGTCATAAAAGGCTATTTAACTGCTTAACTCTGCTCACAGGTTCATGGAATAATTTGGAGCTGCAAGGGAATTCAGGAGGTCTCATCTGACCTCCTGCTCAGACTCGGGGGCAGCTACGTCAGCCTCAGCAACCTGGCCTGTCATTGCTGGAGGACTAGTTTAAAACAGTAACAGACTTTGGACAGCAGTACAATGATTTGGAATTATGCCCTGAAGTTACCCAAAAGCAACTGTTTTGACCCAGTTTGTACAGTACATCTTTGCTGCAGTAATCTGTTCCCTGTAGCAAGTGCAGGAATAAAGCAGTCTCAAAAGAAGCCAAGTACAACAAAAGCAATTACAAAGAGGAAAAGTCCAATTAAGACTTCCCATGTCTTTGTGAATAGTTTTTTCACATAAAACACTCGCGCACTTTACCTGATTTCCTCAGCAGAAAAGTTAACAATAGTTGGAATGAAGTTCTCTCTCATGATGATGGAACGTATTTGTTTCCAGTCAGTTGTACTTTCACCCAGAAGTAGGCAGATGGACTCCAATGCTAGCTTCACTGCTGCAGGTGGATTAGCCATAGAACGGACCTCTACCAGGTGCTGTTTCTTTATGGACTTCACAGCTAACCAGTGTCAGAAAGATGATGAATGTTGATTGAAAGAGGAAAACAAATCGTTAGCAGAGTCTGCTAAAGGATCTTGGATCTGTAAAAATGCTTCAAGCTTTTCAAAGGAAGCTGAGGTGGCAGATAAACACTCAGAACTACCATATCACAAGACAAACTTTTACAAAAGTTAACTGGACAACAGCCCACAGGCAACTTACTCTTGTCTCAAAATGACTTATTTAAAGCTTTATTATAAGGAATGTTTCTTCTACCCAGTTCTATGAAAATACAATTTGTTTGTATACTGTCTATGCCATTAAAAGGCATCAGCAACCTTTCTGATTATGAGCTTTCTTTACAAATACACAGACTGAATAACTGAAATGATATGCCAGAAATTAAGTCACAAGCCACAATGAGTACCAAATATCAGATCAGTACTACGAACAACACAGAATCAGAGCTCAAACAGTAGGAATTTCTCCAACACTGTTCAGCTCCACAGTAGGTGTCCACATCTTCATTAGACAGGACCAACTCAGACCACACCAAAGCACATAACTACAGATTTCAGTTTTAGATCCAACCCCATAGCGTGATCCCTTCACGTGCTGACATACCATTCTGTGCTTCAATGACAGCAGGCTCCACCTTGTCAAGATCTTCCTTCACGCTCATCTGCTTGTCCGCAATGACCTCCTGCTGTTTGTGCAGCTGTTCCTGAATCTCCTGGCTCATGACCTAGGTGGAAGTTTCACAGACAAAACGCTGCTTTTTAGAAACTGAACTTCCTCCAAGTACTTACTCTACAGGTTCTTGTTGTAACCAAGAATATTTACTATGCACGAGAGATGTAACAAAGATTTTTACCTTTTTCTTCTCAGCCTCTTGCTGATCTTTCACCATCTTTTTCAACTTGTCATTGGCTGCTGCATTCTTCACTTCCAGTTCCTGACTCTTTATTCTTAGGTCACGCCGCAACTCTTCCACCTGAGATAGATTGCCAGATGGGAGAATTCAGATTAAACAGAGACCTATTTAATCACCCCAACCTTTACAAAGAGCAAAGTTTTAAAGACACGTACCTGATCAACTGTTTCCTTGATTTTTCTAAGGCCGACATTCAAATGCATTTGCTGTTCTTCTAATTCACTTCGTTTCTCGTTGAACAAGTTGGCATAATGGTTGATGAAATCCAGATAGTGGCGTGGTGTGATTGCCATGGTTCTGCCTCCTCGTTTTGCCAGACGAGCGTTAGCCTTTAGGAAAGAAAGAATTGTTGATCATTCACTGGTTTTAAGCCTATTCAAATGCTAAATACCATACTGGTGCATGATGCTGAGCCCTAGAGAACACCGCAAGTTAATCAGTATAAGAGAACACCACAAGTTAATCAATATAATAAAACATACCTGATGAAGAGTCTGATGAACAAACACACAACTATTAACAATAGCCTCCCTGTGTGATGGTGGTTGTGGCAGCTTATCATACACAACTGGCATGTAATCAGGCACAACATAATTTGGTTTCTCAAGATCCATTTTGCTTGTGAACTCTTTGCCAACTTGGTACAGTGCCTCAGTTGACCAATCTCCAAACCAGTTCAAAACACATCTGAAATACAAAGCGTTTGTGAAGGATTCCCAAAAATACTGCTTTCATAGTATTGAAAACGTACATTTGAATATACAGCAATTACCTGTTGAAGAGGGCAGGAGAGGTAGCTGCCCTGTCCTTCAGGCCCTCAGAAGATGGATTCATAGTGAACACAACATGGAGATTGCGAATAACTTGGCTGGTGAACCATTTGTAGAGCTCTTCATGTGAATCTAACATTAAACCTTCCTTCTGTGCTCCTTCTTTACACTGAGTCATGAGGGTGGCATATTCATCTCCTTCAAACAGACCAGGAACCTAATTCAAAAGATAATTTTGTAGTAGATTATAGTGGTAAAAAGGTGCTTAATGTGTTTACATCGTAATATCCTTACCTCTCCATTGGCTAAGAGAGTGTTCATCCTCTCCAGGAATCCAGAATCCAACACATTTGACTCATCCATTATGAAAGCTATTTTTTCATTTTTACAGCCAGAACGTCTCAGAACTGTCCTAAGGTCCTCATCAAAATCTTCACCTGTGTATTTTCTGTGAACCTGGAAAGATTTAACATTTGTTATTTATGAAGTATGCTTCAACTGACTGTTTCTGTCGAGTGAAACTAGCATGCCAACCTTAATTTGATAGACGCTCAAACCGTTCATCCAGGCAACAAATCTTGAGAGTGTTGTTTTTCCTGCTCCACTGACTCCAATAAGCAACAAGTGACCCTGTGGCTGACGGAAGATTCTGAAAGAAGAACACAGCAGGTTTGGTCAAGTGTTACCAACTTAATAAAGCTTTTTTCTTGAGTATCTAAACTTCAAGTTAGCACCAAAACCAAAAACACGTATCTCTAGCTAGAATCCTGCTACCTAGGGGCCAAAAGATCTTTTATGGACAAGAACGAGACCAAGCTCCTTTCTCAGCCTGTATACAGGCCGCTCTGCTTTGGAAAAAGTCTCTTAATATGATGTACACAAACAGCAACTGAAGTTTCAACTTACCGGTCAATTCTTAATACGTGATCCAAGACTTCATTAAACAGAACAAGTGGTACATCAAGTTCTTCTTCATAAAAGACTTTAAGCCTAGCTTTCACATAGTCTCTTAATTCTTCTTGATCCACTGGAATATAATCCTAGAAGAATCAGTCAATAGAGTAGAGAATTTAAGATGAAGGTTATTTTGTTCAGGGATCAATTTTTTACTAGATGAAAGCAGAATTATTAGAATATCTAATAGAGAAATCCCCTAATAGAAGCCTAAGAACGTTGTATTCATTTAACTCACACAAAGGCATGTCCACAGCTTAAAGTGCCACTGATAGTGGCATGTAGTTTAAAAACTTTATCTACTGGACTTATGATAAGCATTTGCTACCGGTCACAGAGAAGGGTAGCAGATCAGAATGACCCATGACTTGATGCAGCAATATTTCCACAGATTGCCCAGCAGTATCTGCTTATTCAGACTGTGAGAAACAGTCCACCATAAAACTTACAATGTTAGAGTTGGTCAAGGGTCATCTCTTATACAAGAGATTCCATAAGCAGCAGCTGCCAGCAACTTTTGGGACGTTTTATCCTATTCTAGAGAAACAACATCTAAAACTGCTTTTATGTACATGCATGTATGTAACTGCATTTTAAGTACAATGGTATATCTTCCCACAGTAAGGACAGCATCCCAGGAATAGTAACTATTAACTCTGCGGTCACTTACTTCAGATAATCATAGCAAGAACTTGTCAGAAATCAGCTTAATCAAATGGAAAACACAAATTATCATGTTAATGTAGGCAAAAGAGCTGCATCAGTTAATTGCTCCCAAACTATTCTGTTACTACTTATTACCTTTGACAGCCAGTTGCTGTATAAGATAGGTCTGCTCATAGCTTTTTCTTTGTCAATGTTGGGGAAGTGTTTCAGAGCAACCATATCAATGTTCTCATCAGTCCAACGTCTCTCCTCATCTTCTACAAGTCTGGAAAAAGAAAAAAAGCACCACGACTACAAATCCTCTGTAGTGGAAGGATACAGTCACTTCATGTGGCAGTGCTACCAACAAAGTGCTTCTGCTCTGCAGTTACTATTCACAGAGTGTTAAGCTGAAGCGAAGTAAAGCAGTGCAGCTACGTAATGCTAAGCACACTTTCAGCTTTCTATGAAAGCAGGCAAGGAGTGTGGAAAATTCATTTTGCAGTGTTTTTTTACATTTCACTCTCCCCCATCTCATGTTTCTTACCTGTCCTGGAAGAGACGTAATGCTTCATGGGCCCAAATCCTGATGAGGCCTTCAACTGGTAAGGTTTCTAGTGGTCTTAATGCTTCAAATATACCTCTCACCCATCGAGTCATTTCACGAGGTGAATAGATGTAGTGTGGCTGCGTGTCTTGAGTGAATCTCTCCTAAAAACCCAAACATCTATTAGTTCTATTTATATAACATACATAATAGTTACTTCATCTCAAAATTGTGCCACACTTTTACAGGCCTTGAGTTGCCACATATTACTTTGCTAGCCACATTCAGAAGCTTTCACCAGAAATCAAGTAATTAGTTGAGTAGTTGTACATGTATTATGCACGTGAAAGGCAAACAATGCATGTTAAAGTGATTTAGCAGAAAGGAAGACTAATTAGAATTTGGGGTTGTAGTCAACAAATTACCTGAGACATTGTGTAGAATTCTACCATAGCAGCAGTGAGAGGTTCTGCATATGTACGAAGTGATGGGATCAGCCTTAGCATTGCACGATTGAATGTTCCATATATCTGGGTAAGTGAAGCTGGTCCAGGATAGTCCACGTAAACAACAGGAACGTGTCGTAAAAATCTGAAAGGTTAACATATTTGATAGTCTGATAGGCCAAGTTACAGGCTACACTCTTTTACTTGTTTTTGTGCCAAGTTAAACCACTGCTTGATAAAAAATTCACAACAGTAACTGCAGTTGATCGAGGTGGGTCCACAGCGATTTGGACCAAAAAGCATTCTGCATTTTAGACAGGTGACTCAAATAAGAGGCCACTGACTGTCAGAATAAGAACCAACTAGCAGTTACCTTCAAAAGCGAAGAATACGATGTAAGCACAACTAGTATTAAACAGGAATATTAAGAATGGATTCCATACTCATTGCCTGAATTTTGACCTTGCTACTCTGTAGCTACATATTGCTGTTTATCAAATGTATTACCTATGTGAGAGAGGTTTTCTTCCAGGATCTGTAGGGGGATTACATGCGCCAACAAACTGAATTCTCTCCAGTTTCACCCACGTCTGATCTGATGTACGGTAGAAGCCTCCATGTTCCACCATCTGGAAAAAACAAAACAAAAAAACAAAATCAGGGTAACACTAAGTTTCTGTGAAGACAGCTGTTATGATATAGGTGACTACAAAGGAAAACGAACCTGTCTAATGAAGGATATGACTCTCTGCGTGCCATACTTATCCATATCTGGCAAGTTGATTTCATCGCAGAACAGCACCAGCCACTTTCCTAGCTGCACAGGAGCCAACACCACCCCATTAGGTGTACGCCTGTATTCACAGTAGTGATCAAAAGTTTTCAAGAGCAGTTCTGGAGTAGTAGCACTAGAAAAGTTGAGTCCAACCACCTTAAAAATAGTGAAGAGAAAGTAAATTAAGTTAGACTACACTACAGCTTGAAAGGGTGTCCTGGAAAACAGGTATTCTACAGCTTAGCTTTCCACAGCAGAAGTACATATACCATCTATTGCTCAAGTTACTGACTATAGTAAACTGTATGCTTCCCTCCACAGGTTTTCCATTTACCATGCAGCAATGCTTCCTGCCCAACCGTGTACTCAAAACATCACAACTTTATTTCACTGTTTTTCTACCTAAATACTCTCAAGGATGACAGCTGTTCTTAAACATGACTACAATTTTTTCAGTACCAAATAGAGGCATGCTCCTGCATTCACTGATGCTAGATATGAAGGAATCAGCTATTGGGCTGAGGATCTCGAGAAATAAATTTAAACTCGCCATGATTTTTATTTTTTGCTGTGCTGACATATGACTAATTAGGACAGAAGCACTACTGAATTCAAGCTAGGAAATCACTTCAGTACATCAAGACTAATTCAATCTTTAAGGAAATTAGCAACTTGTTGCTACACACACACGCACACACGTATGACTACATACACTCTTGCGTACCTCCATATCAGGCAGGGCTCTAAGAGCACTGAAGAGGGTCATGGTCTTTCCAGAACCTGGCGGGCCACAGAGTACCAGAGGTTTGTGTTCTGCCAGCCAGGTATACAGCAATGCTTCATGGCGAACTGTATCTAGGGTTGGTACTACAACATCAGGAGCTGCTACTTTGTGTGTCTCAACTTCAATCTGAGGAACCTTAGTTTGCCATGGCACCCACTCACCCGTAATAGACACCTGAGAACACAAAAACGCCATCAGAACTTACACCAGGAATGTAGTTCAACCTTAGTTAAAATATATGAGTGTTTATGAACCACAGAGTAGCTTGTGGCATTGAATGTGATGTGATTATGGGAACATGCAGCATAGACCACTGCTCTCTGGAAAGCCAGAAACTATAAAACTTAAGATAACCTAGTGTTTTATTCTCCAGCTTCATCTCCAAAATCTAAATCAAGCTTCCAAGACTATAAAGCAGCAATGCTTGCATAAGAGAAGTTTTACCTCATAGTCAATTATAGGAATGTTGGGTGCAGTTGGCAGCGGAACAGCGGTAATTCTCCTAATGTATTCTCCAAGCTCTGCTCTCATTTTCAGACGGCTGTCTCCAGATAGAGACCAGAGTATTGCGTAGACCAAGTACCTCTGTAGGAAGCAGCAAAAGAAGCTATTGTTCACACAGCAATAGAAGAGACCTTCATGTACAATAAATGAAGTCTAGCTACTATTCTGACACATCAAATACAGAAACCACTCAGCAGCATACTATCTTTACCTGGATATAGCGCTCTAGTTGATCTATCTGCATTGGAAAGTCTGGATGGTTGGCATTGTACTGGGCTACATTGCGGCAAGCTTGATGCAACATGGAGAACAGAGAACCAAGGCAGCGCAAACGGGTGAGATCCATAATATGCTCCAACTTGAAAGCATGTTCGAGTGCTTTGGTTACAAGGCCATTAGATGTGAAATATGGTTGCATTATAGTTGCAGCATCTCTCTGAATCTGTTGGGGGGAGAGACAAACACTGCTCAAAACATCCGCCTCTCATTTGATTACCAGAAAGTAATTTTGCTTAAAGTTTGAAATGCTTCTTATTTTAACGTTCTTTTAAAAAAAGGAAAAGGATTTAACAAGGAAGTCAGCTTTCCTATGAGAAGCTGACAGAAATTTGAAGTAAACCGTACTGCCCGTGATACCTGTAACATTGGGGATGCTGCTTCTTCTCCTTCATCTTCTTTGCCCTTTCGCCTTCGCTGAGCTTCCTCCTCACCTTCATCCAAAGGAATGCTTTTTAGTCTCGCCAGGAAGTTATTGAATATCATGTCTGTACTGAGGACGTCCTCGCTGAACCAGACCATACCACATCTTGACACGGTAGCCAAAGTGGCATATTTCAGATCCTGTACCTCAAACATGATACGCACCTGAAGAACACAAGTTTAAAACAGGTTTTGAAGTTAAAAAAAACAAAAAAAACAAACAAAAGAACTCCTCCCAAAACCCTAAAAAATTACCAACCCCATAGCCAGACCTTGTTTTAAAAGTCAGCTTGTACTTAGCCTCTGAAGAACCAGCAGCATTGAACTACTGTAGGCAAAATTCAGCATTACTGCCTGCTACCCTAAACTTTAAGAGAATGCAGTGAATTGGTCTCACGGGGTCAGAATAAGCCTAACACAAAATGCTGGGTTCCACCAAAGCTCCTAACTTCTGCAGACCTGAAATGAATATTACCATGCTTATGGCAAGAAACAGGAATGGCAACAGCACAACTCAAGAAAAAAGCAACAAGTTTATATGAAATCAAGTCATAAAGTCACATTAAAAAAGTAGCATTACATTTGGTGGAAGGCTGAGACGCTCTCCGTTTGGAAGAGTCAGCAGTTTGTTGTCATCCAGAACAGAGTTCAAGTTCTCAACCCATTCAGGGTCTACATCACCATCAAAGATAATCCACTGACGTTTCTGTAATTCACCTCTCACGTTGTCTATGATTCTGTAATTGAAGGAAACATTTATTTAGTTTTACAGACGACAGTGAACAAAGACAAAATAAGGCCAAGAATATACAGGGCACACATCTACTCCCCACTTTTCATTTGTGCTACTGAAGACTCACTTTCTCAGGACATGCGTAAACAAGCCATCCGTCCATTCTCTGGTATTTGGATCCAAAGTACCGTAGAGGTGATCTTTGCTGATTGCTTTTGGATCAATAATATGAGCAACACCTTCCACACCCTCCAGTCGTTCAAGAGCTTTCAGCAGTACTCTCCAAGCCATGCTCTTTCCACTTCCAGAGGGACCCACCATCATCAATCCGTGATTTATCTGTGTAATCTGGTACAACTGAAGAACCTGTGACAGAAAAAATGATGTGTGAATAAAGTCTCAACTTCAGTAGTCCTTTGAACCTTCTATTTCTTGCTCAGTTAAGGTGAGAAAATTCATAATAAAAAGGAATATTAAGTCTTACACATGCATTAATTCCAACTGCATAACGTTTTCAATTTTACGTTTTACCTTTTCAACCCACATGCCACCAACTTCTTCTCCATCACCATAGGTAAGGTACATTTCCTGACACACTTTCTTAAGCTCCTCTCGCAGGGCTGTCATCTCCCCACGGTGATACTGCACTCCAGGGAATACATCAGAAAGGAGACTGAACAGCAACGGAATGTCTTCTGCAACCAGTTTTGGTACCATGGTTTCACATACACTTTGGATCAGGATCTGCAGAGAGAATCGTGTTTTAGTTAAGGCTTTTTTGCTAAGTCCACTTCGCTGAGAGTGTTCAACAAGGAGCACTTCCCTACAAAGTTCACTGATAAGGCACCAAACTAGCAGGGTTTTGGTAAGAGCAACCATTAATGGAGGACTCTGCCTTCAAACTACATAATGAACTCCTGTTTGTTTTTAGTTTATACAACTGTAGTTGCTTACCCTTCCTCAATACACTTTTGGAAATAACTAGAGAAGAACTGAGCAGCAATGAAAACTATGAATGCATTGCTCACATAAAAACAAATCTTTTACTATTATTTGTGGACTTCTAAATTCAACACTTCTTTCACTTAGTGCTTCTAAGCTATCAATCACCTCTGAGTAACATAACTCTGCTTCCACGGCATAACACTAATCGCCAGATGCTGCAGGGTGTCTGCTTTGCTTAGTGTGCATCCTGCACTCTGTCACAGAAGAGTTCACACACACAGATTACCTCTTGTTCTGGTAAGTTCTCAGCAATTTCTCCTTCATCAACAACTTCACCACGCTCTTCTTTCTCCCGCTTTATCTTCTGAATCCTCTCCCTCTTCACATTACCTGCACTAACCAGCACACTCTTCAATGCTCTCAAGCCAAAATCGTAGTGACTTTGGGAGGACAGCTGCTCATCACAAAGCCTAAGAATCAGGAGATAAAAATATGACTCTTCACAGAGACCAACACAACATTCAAGAAAATACATGCCATTGTTTAATTGGAATAACTGCTATGCAGTGTGCTTAGTGAGTTGCAAAGAACATTACAAATTAGAACAATAAGCTGTATATGTAGCTACAGGAACCAAACTTGACACTCACTTGAAGAATGGTACTATCTTATTGGCAAGCACTTCAGCTGTACGGAAACCTTGGGAGTACAGCATGACCTGGGCAATCAGCTGACGGTCTGGTTTTGTCATTGCCAAGCTACGGAACAACTTCTTCAAATTGTCAGGCAGATTCGATCTGCCTGCATAGCCAGGATTCATGGTGATGAAGATAGCCATGTCAGGGCTTACTTTGACTTGTTTGTTCAGCAGCTCACAAGTAATAGGTGTTGCAGCTGAAAAGAGAATGAAAGCGGTTTCATTCATGGACTGTAGGGAGAAACGTAACTGAGTAACAAAACAGCACGAAGGAGACTGAAGATGTTACACAGTACTACCAGAAATGAACAGTGACATACTCTTGTCATAGTTGGGGTTGGAATGCTCTCGCAAGGCTTCCTGGATGCACTGAACTTGCTGTGAAACAGCAGACAGCATGCGCTCCTCCAGTCGGTTGAACTCATCAAAACAGCCCCATGCACCCACTTGGCAAAGTCCCACAAAGATGCGTCCCATTGCCTGCACACAGACAAGAAAATTCACTGAAGTAACATGATCCTTCTGCCTACACATCGGCAACAGCAATGGACAACGGTATTTTAAATAGGGCACCCAAAGCAAGGAGGAACTGCATGTGTACACAAGTCATACTCTTTGTAAAAGCTGTAAAAAATTTCTAACTGACTTTCAGATATTTGCTGCTTTTTGTTACTACAGCACCATATTCCCAAAACAGTGGAAGTATATCCACTGCAAGATGCTTTGCTTGTTTTTTATTGCTAAATAAAGGTACTGTTCTTGTACTTTATCGCAAGAGTGGCAGAATTACAAAGCGTTTCAGAGGAGCAAACGGGATGGACAGATGCCATAAGGCTTCTAACTGAAGAATAACCTTTAAAGCAGGACTCCACAAAATGAGAGAATATGACGGAGGTCTAAATGCCACAAGTGGTTCAGGATGGCTAAGAATCAGCTTCTCATTTTCTAATACAAGAACCAGGAAATTGATTCAAGGTGCTCTTTTGTAAAGTGCACAGTAATGCAGCAGAGCTAGTTCGTAGAGAATGCTATAGAATCAAATGGATTCAAGGGGAGAAATAAGTACCTGTAAAGATTCATTGGAACATGAATAGTGAATTAACCCATTTAATCTTGGGACTTACTGATCCTGACACCAGCCAGAGGTAGGAAGAGAGCTAGGAGCAAGAATATCACATGCCATCCCTGTTCTTATTCCTCCCTAGGTTACCACTTCTTATCATTCCTTCTTATGGTTACCACTACAGGCTAAACACTGACAAAATGGACTCCTGGTCCTAAAAGAATGCAGCTGTATAGGAAAACAAACAAGCAAGCAAAAAAACCATACTGGCACTCCAGCTGAGCCCAGGAAGGACCAGGACTCCACATCTGTGTTTTATGTTTGTATTTACATAAACACTTCACAGAACTGCTTTACAGTTAACAGAGGAATTTCATCTGGTTCTGAGTTTGAAAACACCAGTAATTTTACAGTCTCTGGGCATTTTCTTTAGTTTTGAGTAATGCTTCACATGCTGAGGCAAACTCTACAGCTTTGCCATGAAGGGTAATTTGGTAATCATGCAGCCTCAGTCTCCTTTGTTCTTCATTAAACTAGCACCACTAAGAAAAATTAAACAGCTCAAGTTACTTTCCTAAGGCCAGTCTTAAGCTTCATGTTCCTGTCCTTCCTATTCCATCCCCTCAATTTACTACTGAACTATCAGTCCTAAAGAAAAAACAAAACCAAACAAAAACAGAAAAACACTCCCCCCTGCAAACAATTTTTCACCCCACTTTTGCTTTAGGTATTTTCTGTTACAGGGCATCTGTACAACTCACAGGTAACCTGTTCAGTTAAATGTTACACGTGATCATTTCAAAAGTAAACACTGCTGGCTGTTCCAAAGAGATTCTTAGCACATGTTACCAAAGACCACATTTATCTAAATTGAGCAACTTACCTGGAAGTCAAATGTCTCATCACAGTTGAAAACCAACACGAAGCGGCCGAGCTGATGTCCAAGAGCCTTAACAGATTCTGTCTTACCAGTACCTGCGGGACCTAATTTTGAAGCAAGAGAAACACGTTTTAGTGTTTATATATAGTCTCAGGTACCACTGCCTAACCACGTAATCTGCCAGCATGCCTATTCCAATGGTCCTCAGTAAGGAACCTAAAATTGTCGTAGCTTCTCCCAAAAGACTGTTTTGTTCTTCAACATCTTAGTTAAAAACATTCTGAAACCTTAGACTGAAGCTATACATTTCAGAGAGTAAGAGTCCATATTCTTAAATTTTTACTGTTCTTCAGTACCAACATACCAAACGGTGATCCTCCAAGTCTTGCCTCCAGAGCTTGTGTCATTGTCAGGTAACAGCGGTCAGTAAGAGGAGTCTGTACTAGCTTATCCTGTACACCAAGGTACTCAAAACCGTAGTTGAATTTGGCATTTGCCATCTGAATGGAGAGCTGCTGCAACACATCTGTCTGTTTTGGGTCAAAGTAGAACCGCATTTGGCTGAGCCACTCGAAGGACTTGGAGTTGTCGACTTTGCTTCTCAACAGTGATCTCGTAACATCTCTTTGGTGCACCAACTCAGTGATCTGGAAGATGAAGCAACCCCTCAGACCGCAGCACTGTACAACTTTTCAGATCATCACAGTGAACTGCCATCATTCAGAAAACAATACGTGTTTTAAAAAGTGTTGATATGAAGACAGAACTAACAATATTAACTGCTATTGCTAAGGACTTTCCTAGCTTTCAGCAAAGCAGTCTGGTCCTCCATGAGTCTGCTAATCCATTACAATGCTGAACAAGGTATTTTACTTCCCAGAAACTATGAAGACAGCGCTCCCAAAACAGGTGAGATATCACCCCTTAAAAATCCAAAGGAATAACTCGGAGTGATTTTACTCTCTGCTCCCAACCCTCAATCTCTATTTAGATACAAAAGCATACAGTAATAGCAGCTTAATAAGATATTTTACTTTGGAATGAAGAAATCAGTAACATTTATGTTTGGAATAGGCAGCCTAGTCTATAATATGCCATCATGTAGCAAAATCACAAGAGTTTAAACCACAGCCACCTACAGGATGAGGGCTTGTTGCTTAAATTGCATTAAGCATTTTCCTAGAGGAAAAAAACAAGTCTTAGACTGATCTTTCTCATTAAATTGTTATAGAACCTCTCTTCCTAACACGCAGGAGGAAAGGAGGTTTTTACTTACCAAGTGCTCCAGTTTCCTTCTGCGAAGAGGAGGCTGCTCCATCAGCACAGAGTCTGCCAGGACATTGAGCGTGACCTCAACGTTAGCTAGCACTGACTGGAGAGGACTGCTGTCCTCACCTCCACTCATACCGTTGAGGGCTGACTCAACATTTTCAGACCATGCAATCTGGGCTGACAGGACAACAAGCTGAGCCTGTGTAACAAAAAATCCTCATCAGACAGTTTTCTTCACTGCACCAAGTTGCAATATGCTTGTATGTTCCATATTGATACCTGGAATTTGTCAATCCAAGAGATGTAGACTGCTGGATCAATTGAAGTTGCTTTTCCAAAGATTTCTACTTCAGTAACAGATTCCGCAAGCAATTTGGCAAGGGTCACTCTCATTTCTCTCTCAACCAGAGTGAGCCACTCATTAATCTTGGGATGTTCTGTGATGGAGACTGGGGTTTTGAACAGCACCTGGAAGAATTAGCTTTAAGTCAATCTATATTCACATATTTACAAAATTTTAATTAAAGAGAAACAATGCAGATCTACCTCCTCTCCTTCACGTGAGGATATGCCCAGAACCACAGAATTATCTTCATTGAGAATGATGCTAGAAACGCCAGCAAACATCTTCTTGAAGTGTTTCTGAAGCTTAGCAACGTTCTTGCTGTTTCCAATGATTTCAAGCAAATCTTCATCACCAACAAAGTAAAACCTAATAATTATTTAAAATTAGATCTGTATCAAAACTCCAACTATCACTCTTATCTATTTATAGACATGGACATTTCACAGACAGACGCTATATGGCAGTAACTGACACTCAATTCTCCAGTACTGTAAGAGGCCAAGAACCAGAAGAAAGAGCCCAGTTCTAAAACCTAGCTTCAGTTCATATAATACCATCCATACAAAAGTGCATACGTACTTCATACTGTGGAGCATTTTATTTACTTATCCATCTCTGAAATATCCACAGCAGTGCTTGGGAATTAATTCTCTTACATAGGCAGAACTTCCACTTTTGTACGTTCTCATGCTAAGTCACTCATATTCTCCTATGTTAAGCAACAGACCGGTTGATGACTAGGGTTAACTCAGAACCAGTAACTTAAATACTGGATTGTGACAGTTTAGATACTGTTCTTCGGTCCCCCAAATTAAGCAGTTCAGAAAAGAATCTGTAAGTTTATAGAAATCAGCTGCAATGACTCTTTAACTTCTGCTTAAACCGAATTCAGTATTTCGAGGTCACAAATTTACAAGTATAACACCTTATTTATACGCAGTACATGAAGACTGGCAGAGGCTTTACATAACAGTACATTATTCCTGCACAGAAACAGCAAGTTACTTTTCTTCCCCAGTCAACTTCTTACCGAGGGAAAGAGGACCTCTCCCTTTCCAGGTATTCTCCCAGCGCCTTTTGGATCTTCCCAAGCAAGTCTGCCAGTCTCTCCAGTGATCTTTGCACACCTTGTATGTTGAGAACATCCATCACAAGTGGAGATTTGGACACCTTTTTCATGAGTGCCAGAAATTCAGTGCTGATGCTGCAAGTAAAATAACAGTATTTCAGTGTAAGTTCATTAACTTTAGGCCGACAGATCTCCAAAGTTATTTCTCTAATTGTTGCAGCTACCCTATGGAACACAAGGCTAAAATACAAAAACAGCTCTTCATTTATTTCAAAATACCACCACCAAAAATAATACAGCTTCTTCGCAAAGTTAACTCCATCAATTCCACTGCTAAAGGCCTAATTTTCTTCATTTCCCACAAAGATGCATCAAAGTGATTCTCTGATTTGATAGGAAGCGTGTGGAATAAATACGGACAAATCAATGACTTAAAGCAGAGGAAGAAAACAGCAATTTAGGGTGACACCAAAGGTTGTGGCAACAGATGTAAGCTTGCTTTCTAACAGCCACAGTGCCAGAAAAATTCTAGAGTTAACTGACTGGAACTCAGAAAAATCACCTGAATTCAAATCAAACTTTAAAATTGCCTGTTACTCTTTTTATTACAAGCCTTTTTCTGTCACTGTTGTTGACAGGCAGTTTTTGCTTTATTTGTTTGCTTAATGAACTTAAGTTTGCAGCAGGGCTGTAATCCAACCAGACCAGGTATTCTGACTTAGGAAAGTGCTACGCTGAAGTTATGAAGTGGTAGACCTGTTCAGACAGGCAAGGAAGGAAGAAAGCAATTAAAAAGTTACCTCTGGAACCGCTGGGTCTCCACTGGCAGTAAGTGCTTGATGTCTGCACTACCAGTGAAGATACCCTCCAAGTAGACCCATCGCCTCTGGACGTCTATCCAGACATCAAAGAGCGCCATGATCCGGTTCAGTTTATCTTCCCAGCTGAGGGCATCCTCCTCAAACACCTGAAGTTTAAACAGTGCATTAACTCTCATTTTAATAATACCAGGACCAGTAACTGTTAGTAGAAAGTCACTTAAGAGTAACGAAGTATGCATATGCACTTAACTGTCAACCAAAATATAAGACAGGAAGTCAGAATTAAATGAAGATTCTTTAGTTTTTCTCTCCCATTACCTTGTAGTATGGTGACAGCTTCATAGCAGACACACTATTAATGTGCTCTTTTACTTTGTTGAAAAGGTCATCCCATCCTCGAATCAATCGACATTTGTTCTGGTAATTGACCAAATCCAGTTCATAGGTGTTCCATACTTCTCTTATCTGAAGGGGAAGACAGATGAGAAATGATATCGATTACTTCTGTTTTAGCATAATTACAAAGTAGAAGTGTATTAGGAGTAATCAGATTTTTTTTTTTTCCTCAAGGATTCTGAGTTTATGCTCAAATTGTTATTAAAGATAGAGAACACAACACTATTAGCATTTTTAGTAGTCATTACTGAGGAATGCTCTTCCAAAATGATTCAAGTTTCATCACCAGCATCTTTCACAGCTTTAAGCTGTTCCCAAAAAACAGTGTTCCATGGAGGCTGAGCACTTCTATCAACAGCTTAGGTAGTGAACTTGTCAATCTAAGTGTCAGCTACTTGACAGAAAGGCTTTGATTTGATATTATGTGCACACACACAAGAGTTGATACTAGCCTGTTTCAAGAACTCCTCCAAAGCCATTTCTCCCTGAGCCACGAGCAGTACATCTTTGACGATTGCTTCATTTCTCTGTAAATCGACGTCCCAGATCTGCCCCAGGGTCAGTTCTGAGACAACCCAGTTAACATGAAGCCTCTTCATCAGCTGTTTCCAGTGACGATCTTTGAGCGCCTCTGATTTCAGTTCAATAACTAACATGTTTATCTACAGAAGACAAGAAAGCAAGTTACACCTTGGAACACGAACTACAAAATTCACAACTTTTAGAAACGAGTGCAATTTACCTTCATGTAGCCTTTCAGAAGTCTCTGAACATACTCATAGGAGGCGTACTGTCGCAAGCGGGCAGGGAAATTCTTCAGTTGGTTCAGCAGAACATCCAGGTTTTGTCGAAGCTGTCAGTAACAAAATAATTATTTCTCTGTGAATATAATTGCATTCATAAAATTAAACATCTTATTTCAGAGAGGTTTCTATGAAAATACAAAGTGTAATCTACAGCACAGCTTTTTCAATGTTGTAGTTATTTGTGTAAACAGGGTTGCTCTGTTGCTGAGAATACAATTTCATTTGTCCAATTAAGATTTAAGAAATTGTACTGTCATAGGCAGTTTATTTGGCTTAGTGTTGGTACTGCTTTCTACCTCCTAAGCATTTAAACAAAACCGATGCTGTTCATCCAGCTGTAAGATGAAGTTCCCTTATTGAGGTCCAACAGCCTACTTAAAACCAGCGTAGCACATATCTATATATTATATAGATATAGATATATATATATTCTCTGTATACAGTCCGATCTCATAAATGCAATCGCACTGGAGAATTATCTAGCTTGATAAATGCTGTGACAAATGCTGTGATTTGAAGCTTAGCATTTAAAGAAACAGGCTCATGAGATGCATGCAAAGGTACATAAACAGTGCAAATAATCTGGAATGTGACAGCTGAGCACTTCTATCTCAAGAAGCCTAATTCTTAATTCACATATGCTTTCAGTAGTTATACTGCTTATGTGTACAGTGGCGTAGTACCTTGCGAGGCTGTACTGAAACCCAGGGCTGCTCTTTCATCTGATCAATCTGCTCCCAGACCTTTGAGAGTTCAGACCAAACGCCTTTGAGATCCTGCAACTCTTCTAGGGCTACCTAGAGTAAAAAAGGAACCAAACATCAGCAATTAGTTTCCTTTTCCTCACAATAGTATGGGGGAGTTAGAAAGAATCTCTGAACATGTCAAAAATAATCAGATAGCTTGCTAATTCAACAAGATTGCAGTAACAAGTGACCCGGACAGATTCTTGCATTTTTTGTCACCTAATAGCTTCGCAAGAGTAAGGCAGTCATAGAAGAGATCACGGACAATCTTTTAGGCTAGAACTGATTGACAGTGGAGACTGCATCTTGACACAATTACTTAACAGATCTCAAGTCACTTTCCAAAAGGAAAAGAGAAATGGAATTGAACCATTTTGCCATGAGACTAACAAGAAGCTGTGTGAATAGGTTATACCTGGACACGTTCTTCACTGCCACTGAGCAATCCTGTATCTGTTAGTTCCAGAGCCTCCTTGGCCTTTGCGCACTTCTCACGATCATCTTTCAGCCTCCCGAATTTTCCTTCATAAATGGTAAGAGCCTGAAGAGCCTCTTCTGGACGCAAGTTGCCCTGAAGTTTGGAAGAGATATATTAATCCCAAAAGTTCAAAGTCAAGTTGAGGCTAACTTAAAAGCAAGGACTGAAAAGCCTCATCCCACTTTTAAGTGTAGTGTTTTGCTTTACTGAATATCACTCTAGGGGAGGGGAAAAAAAAAAAGCAAAAAAAAAAAAGCAACTCTTCAGAATCTTTCTACATACACATCCTCTTACTGATCATTTGTCTCAGTTGAAGTTTTGTTAGTCATTCAAGTTGCCTTGCTTTTTGTACTTAAGATATTTCAGATTTTAAGGGTAAACTTACCTCCACCACCCAAATAAACAAGTTACTGAACAAATAATAATGGAATCCTCACAAAAAGACTTTTACCGTCACGCATAATGAAAAACTGCGAAAGAAAAAGCTTTAAAATAAACTGCCTACTTCTGGTTGATTGCCGAAAAACTACCTCATTTGGAGAACGAATATTAATTATCATTACTTACCGTCACAGGCTTTGTTTTCTCCCAGTCTGCTAGCAAGTCAGTTGTTCTGCTCTCTACTGCCCGATCCTCTTGAACTATCTTCATCTGCAGGTTTGCTACTTGTTGTTGAATGGCAGAATCCTTCCGACGCATGATGTCGTTAAAGGCACCCCATTCTCCCTCAATGTTGTCAATATACAGCCAAGAGGATGGAAACTGGAACCTTTGTTTTTCAAGCAACCGCTGACCATTGCGATACAGCTGCAGGAGACAGTGATCCGAAGTTAGTTTCATCTTTTTAACTGACAGCGCAAGACTAAATACTCAACGTGTTTTAACAAGCACTCACTACAGACTCCTCAGAATATGAAGCTCAAGTCTATTCTCAAGAGGACTTCAATGCTGTGAAGCTATGCTTGAATGTCATTAATTCACTTAAGAGTGAAGTCCAACATTCTCAGAAGAAACACTGAGCAAGGCAACATACCTCCACCTGCTTTTCAAATTGTTTGATTTTACGTTTCAGGGACTGCACGTATGTTATGAATGTCACTGCATCCGACGTGCTGGCAGTATCCACTGAATGCTGCTCCAGTTCTTGACGGGACTGTGTGGGGCAATAAGTCAGCATTTCAGAAAACCAGAACAAGTTCATCCGGAAGTGAAAAACTAGAGATAGACAAGTCTTACCTTGGAAATCTGGGAGTGAAACTCTGTCATATTCTGACCGAGCATCTGGCCAAATTTGCTGAGCACTTCCTTGTGCCAGGAGTCATACTTCAGGTTCACCTTTGATTGTACCTACAGTTGAACAAGGTTACATAATAGTTATTAGTCTTGTTATTTTCTCTTACGCACCCCTTCTGAATTTTAATGCATTTGTCACAATCAGTAACTGCAATTTCTTACCTTTCCATAGTCTATCACAACAGGTCCAAATTCCTTTCTAGTTTCTGCATTGTCAAATGTTCCTCTGGCCTTTCTTATCTGAACTAAAAGGGCTTGCCACTTATTTAGGTCTTCTCCAAGGCGGTTGTATATGTTTTCAGCCTGCATATCCCACAGGCACTGGTACTGCAGCCAAACCTAATAAAAAAAATTTCACAACATTTCTAACATTTCCAGTATGTTCTAAAAGATGTTCCCTCCAACCTGAAAATTCTTAATTAAAATGAGCGAAGTCCACATTCATCGTAAGCGTAACACCATGCAGTGCCAGCCTCCTACCTTGACGTACTGTTCCACCTCAGTCACAATTCCCTCAACAGCACAGTACGCCTCCTGCAGGGCTGCAAGGCCATCAGGCATCCGTGTTAATCCACTACGATAGAACTTCTCTTCCTCAGACAGCTCATAATGCACTCCAACCTAAGAATGACATGTGATATACAGGAATTTTTAGTGGACTTGAATTCAGCCCTTCAGTAACACACTAATGCTGAACGCAATTAAGTGCAAAGCAAAAAGAATTGCTCAGACTTAGATACTGACACTCACCTGGTATCTCTGACTTTGAATTCTTGGTAGTGACAGGATTACTGTCTGCCATGAAAACAATTCTTGATAAAGTTTGTACCTGCACTCTTCAATTGGTGGATTCAAGTAGATCACCTGGTTGGTTATTCTCAGCTCGTGCACGATATTCTGCAGAAACAGCGAACATACTCAGTTCCACTGGAAGATGCTACTACAACCCACGCTGACAAGAATTTGGGACTTCATGAAGTAGCATTCACTCTTGGAAAGCAACTAACACTTATACAGGTGAAGCTCAGTATTTCTTCAAAATCAGATGCAGAAAAAATGTTTATCTCCCATAAAAGCCTGAGCTAAAAATCACTGCAGTGAATAACCAGCAATGAAAGAAAAAAACAAATATCCCCCCCATACACACACACACACACAAACAAACAAAAAACCAGGAAACAAAGTACCAGCCACTTACTTTGATCTTGGGTTCTCCACCAGGCTTATGGCTCACTTGTGGAGCATCTGTATCCATATCAACTTCTGCTTTGTCATCTGCTTGCCCCAGAAGAACTTGGGTCCAGGCTCTCAGCCCAGCTTGCAGGCGAACGCCCAGGATTCTCTCAATCTACAGAAAGGAAGCTACACTGGAGAAAAGTTGCAGAGTACTGCATAAAGAGCATCACTGTCAACATATTCTGACACCAGATACACTGTGATGTCTCAAAGAACCAAGTGCTCCTTTACCAAGCAACTACACACAAGAGGTGTAAGAGTTCTGGTAGGCTTTTTGGTGAACACCAACTCAAGGGTTCTGTTGTTGTTATGGACTTCAGTGGAATTAAGCAATTTTGACTGCTTTAAAGTTGACCTAGTGTCAAACAATCTAAGACGTAACTAGCAGTTTTAAACACTACTAAGGTAGATAGCCTTCACTACTAGCAGAGAAAATCTTCCCCATCCCTTATTGACCTTACTGTTAAGCACTTTCTACACAGTCCAGCTGAATCAAACTTGTGTCTTCAAAGGAACTCCCCTGGAGTTCACTGATCCCAAAAGACAACAGCTGAAAACAAACAAATCTTCCATCTTCTGCACAAATATTTTGCACCCGATTATAACGTTTCCTCCAAATACATACTACTTCATCTGAAACCTACCTCCATATCCAGCTTATTGACCCAGATTGGCAAGTTTGAGTATGAATGAAGATTTAAGTCATCCACAGCTTTCTGGACCCTGTTCAAGATTTCAGAGAAAGTCTTGTAATCATACATGCATGTTTCCAGTGATCTCACTTCCAGGTCTATTTTCTCTTCAATAATGAGCAGATCATCCACCTAATGAAAAGGTTTAAGAAAAAGAAAACGTTTAGTCTGAGAGGTTAGAGAGACAATAATATCTATGCAGAAATGGTTAGTTATTTTTTTTTTATGTGGATGCACTAAGTCAATCAATTTCAGTTCTACTAAAATATCCATTTAGCTGGCCAATTTGTGTTAACTCAACTGACCACTGAATTGAAGAGCTGTTGAAGCAATACTGAGCAGCTATCAAAGTCCACTTTGTTTAATGACTCGTTAGTGAAGTACTAAGGCTCAGGATTTGAAAGATAAATGCAGTAACAAACCTTTTCCTGGAAACTGAAGACAGTCTCAGCCAAACGCTGCACATATGGATCAAGTTTGTATGACTCCCACACAAGTGCAATTCCTTCTGCAATCAAAGCCTGCACCTCCTTTTTCAAGCCAGCAACCAGAAGTGAGATAGTGTTACGTTCTTCCACTTTCTCACATGTGCGTTCATATGTACGGACACTTTCAATCAGAGAAATGGCAAATGGATAGAGCTGGTTTGCCTGGTGAGCTTTGTTGACAATTGCTAGAGGAACACGGAAACCCAGCCACTTCAGGTTTCGCACTTCTTTTGAAAGTGTAATTATTTCTGGAAGGAAGTTGACTTTCAGTTTTAGGACATTTCCACTTCGACCTCTCACACGAGTACTTTCAATGGTGAAGATACGACCAGACACGCCAAGATTGCGCTGCTGAACTTTTCTTGCCCAGTCATCAAAGATCTCTTGAGTGTTGAGCTTCATGCGAAAGCTATCTCCATCTTGCTTTAATTTCTGACCTTCTACATGGTTCTCCCAGCCTTTGCCAAGGACGTCCTCAACACGCTTCATGTAAGCAGTGAGCTGTCTGTCAATCTGTTTTGCCCAAATTATAGACCCGGACACTGGAGGCAAGTCACGAACATGACTCATTTTACAAGCTTGACTTTGTGGATATTGTACCTTAAATTTGTCATGAAGAGACTCAATGTCATCTTTCACACGCTGAATCAATTGTGTTTGATATTCACGAATGGCACCTCGAATGTGAGGCCTGACAAACAAGGCGTTAAACCGAGAGAAGATCCTGAACATTTCATTGGCATTCTTTGCTGTACCAAGCTGGTCTCGCAGACGGGCAGTTATTCTTGTTTCAACCCTATCAATTCTTTCATCGTATCTTTTCATTGCCGCCTCCCAAGCTTCTGTGCCTTCTTTGGAAACGTCTAACCCATCCACTTCCTTGACATTCTCATAAGCAAGATTGACTTCTTCAATGGCATTGGCATCTGCAGCATCAAAAAGTACTTCTGCTACTTTCATATCTTGAGGTTCAGGTACATCTCCTTGATTTTGTTGGGCAACTGCAGTTACCTGCATTAAAAGCCAGTTAGTGAGTCAGCTGCCTCAAATTTTACCCAAAAATAGCTAAATCCAGCCCATTCTAACAAGCACTGCAAAAAACTTACATGTTAGTACCCAAACCCTTAGCCAAGCTCGTATACATATATATACACATTACTGTGCGTGTACATACGCACTAATCAATCTCCTCTATCTTAAGTCTCTTCTTGCTGTGCCTATCAACATGAATATGGTCACACAGAATGTCAAATACATCACAGTTAAGACTAACCCTTTTAGCAAGCGTTTTGGAGGGGAAAGTGAGTTTCCAATTTGAAGAGCTGTTTCTTGAATTTGTATTTAACTTGACCTCTTTAGAAAGAGGACCAGGTCTGCAGAAGTAGTCTCTGCCAGCTTCTAACTGAAGTTTCATTTCTCTTCATTTGTTACTCTTCTACAGAATTTTAGTAGCACAATGCCAACACGACAGAACGTTAAGACACACAATAAAACAGCTGGGGGAAAAACTGAACAACTGACACCCAAATTAACAGGACTAAGCATTTACAGTCACCTAGTTCAATATAACATCCCCTTTCCTCTGCATCACTACGTATACTGCCTGGAAGCAAGAAAGCACAAAGCTTTTCTGCCTGGTAACAATCAAGAATATTACCTGAGGTCGCAAGACTCTCACAATAACTGCCCTCAGCTGCTCATGCTGACGCCTGAATTTCCTCATTTGATCAAGGCGAGACTGGAGTTTCCTATGAGCAGGACTGATACGCCACACCATCTTCAGGTTCTCTTCCCTTTTTCTTTTCACAATATCTCTTAGCAGAACTTGTAGCTTCTCATATTCATCATCCCAGGTTTGGAAAACTTCAAAGCACGCAATCATTACCTGAAGAAAGTTTCAGGATATGAACTTTAGCTACCAAATGAAGTACCTCTTAATAGTCACTACTCAATGCAAAAACACAGCTGCTACCACTACAAAACTCACGAGCATACCTTTTCAAACTCCTCATAGGCAACATGCATCAGTTTTCTGGTTCCCAACACTTTAAGCAGCTGAGAGCTGAGATCTCTTGAAATAGCCTCCACTAAACGCAATGCCCTTTGGATTGGATACTTAGTGTTTCTGATTTTTCTCAAATGGGTAAATATTGCAACAAGGGCCTGCCTTATTTTGTCCAGCTCAGTAGCAGACAGCAAGTCATTGAGCGGAAAGTCTTTCATCAGTGGATTATAGTCATTCACAGTTTCCAGAGCCTGTTTTAGACCTAAAAGCAAAAGAAGAGGTTTTGACTCAGAACTTTTCATTTCATTAATCCACTCTGCACAAGACAGTAGGTTTAACAAGACCAATACTCCTCTACACAGCACTGTTCTTTGTACCACAACACTGACATTTCAGAGCAGGTTAAGTTCCAGAGGACATCTGAAGAAGATGAAGATGACAGTAAAGAGATTTATGGAACAGATATTTTACCTGTGTCTGTATCAAAGCTGACAGTAGCATGAAAACGTTTGCCATGCTTCAGAATATCCAGAGTTAAAAGAACTTCTGGACTTTCGCGTTTTTCCTGAATACGATACAAAGCACGCTCCAAGTTTAACCAGAAGCTGATCTCCTGCAATGCAGTGCCTGATGCGGGGTCTCGATCTAGCTTGGTCACCTTAAAAATAAAAGAAAGAAAAAAGTAGGGAGTGAGGAAGGGAGAAAACCATTTAACTTACGTGGTTCAGCTGCAAAACCTTGTTCTATTACTCAATATAACTGAAACATACAACATCTACTAGGATTTAATGTTTACTGTTCCCATGGAGAAAGTAAAAAAGTGCTAATTCTGGGTGCAAGCAGAACAGCAGAGCTCTTTTGTGTGATAATAGTCAGGAGTACAACAAATTATGAGACAGAAATGGAGCAACTGTTCTGAAGCGGCTTTGGACACATCTGGAGAAATATCAGAACAAAACAAAAAAGTCCTGTTTCTCTCAACCTGCTGTACAGATTTGAGGAACGGTTACAAACTTCACTAGGAAACTGCCAGTTATGTGCAAATGTTTTATCCAGTAGAGATAACATAGTCACATTCTCAACTGCCTGCAGAAGAATTTAGACTAATCTCAATATTTAGACAAGGCTTAGTCTAATCTAGAATTAGACCAGAGTCTTTGATGCCTCAGAAAAGCGGTCTCAGACCTCCGGAGTATTGTGCACGTAGTACTATATTACCAGTTTCACTGTGAAGATACACAGTGGAATTTTTCATGGTGCTAGAGAGCAGTTCTTCTCACACAGTCTGGCACTTGTCCTCTTACCTTTTGTATCTCCCTAATCCAGCGGTTGACTCCAGACTGCAGCTGATTGAGGAACAGCGGATCCTCAGCCTTCTCACCAAAATCTGTAACCTTTGGTTTTTCTCCACGTTCGTAACACTGCTTGGCAACATTAGTAATGGTTGCATGAATTGGTAGACTAATCTCCGGAATTTCAATATTCTGCTGCAGATGCAAGAGGCCCATTTCAAGTTCTGCAATCTTCTTTTCAACCGAAGGAGCCATCTTATCACCATCCCTGAAACAGCACAGAGCGCTCTGTTTTGGCACAGAGTCAAAACTAAAACCATCCTGGCCGTTCCCCTGACCCCATTCCCCTGGGTCAGCAGTAGCTTCGTATACAACTACACACTTAAACACTTTCACTTACGACTTGCCTTGCTCGTTGTCTTTTTTGTTTTTCATTGAACACTTGCTTTTATCTGTTAGTAGAAAAGTGCAGTGTTTATACTGAATTACCTGTCTGCTTTGCCAGACTCTCTGATATAGGACTTGAAAAAGGGAGCAACAGCACTGCTAATGAAAGAGTGTAGTGTTTCATAGGGTGAATCTTCACTGAGAGTGAGCACTCTCAGCTGGAGCGACACTGGTTTGTCGGCATCAATCACTGGTGTGCGCTTAATGAATGCCAGGCTGCAGAACAGAGAGGAGAGTTTTACCATTTGAAACTTGGAGACAGAACAGCTTTAACCTGACTGCAAGTTCAGTTCACAGGACATAAATGCTAACCTCCACCTCATACTTTACAATCCCGCTTCTGGGGCTTGAAAACAAGTCTTCCAATAAATACATCTTTATTCTTAAGTATTCAGCTATCACTAAGCACCCACAGTATGTAACACTAGAGGCACTCATCTTCAGAAGCTTCACATAGGAACATGACATGTAATGGCCAAACAAAAACAGAAGATTACTGAACCCCAGTTGCAGGTGTGTTGTATTTATATGTATGCTTATTAAATAAGCCAATTTCCTTTATAAATTTAACCTCAGAACTAGAAGTTTTCTCAAGTCCATCCCTTCCAGCCTTGTGAGGCATTTGTTTCATGAGAGCCTACCCGCTGAAAAGCCACCACCCCACCTGAAGAAGCACGCTGCATGAAGCATGAGTAAACACTGATTATCTGTCTGCTTGTGTAGGTTTTGCTTTAATTGGGTAAAAATGTCAAGATCTATTTTACTAACTCACCTGTTTGATTTTATTCCATAATGTATGTCATTGCTGATACTGTAGGAAATGAACTCTTTTTCCTCTTCTCCTTCATCTCCCACATCCTCTGCAAAAAAATACGCTATGTAAAAAACATTTTATTTTTAAGACCTCTGTTGCCCCCCTCTCAAACATCTCCTGCTACAACCAGACCCTTTTCTAATCTTTAATTCCTACATCAACTTATCATGCAAAGTACAGCGAGAGCGGGGTTGGTCTCTTCTCACTGGTGACAGGTGACAGGATGAGGGGAAATGGCCTTAAGTTGCGCCAGGGTAAGTTTAGGTTGGATATCAGGAAACACTTCTTTACAGAAAGGGTTGTTAAGCACTGGAATAGGCTCCCCAGGGAGGTGGTTGAGTCACCACCCCTGGATGTGTTTAAAAACCATTTGGATGCGGTGCTCGGGGACATGATTTAGCGGACGGTTGTTAGAGTTAGGGTAGTACGGTAAGGTTGTGGTTGGACTCGATGATCTTTAAGGTCTTTTCCAACCTGAGCGATTCTATGATTCTATGTAGTTGGAGTTAAATTCTACTTTGCAATATTCCTCACAGTCAGGATGGGTTCATTGGTTTTGTAGCACAACCCCATTAAATTCTCAAAACAATGGACATTACAAGAAGCACATTATCACCCATGTTCTTCTTATGAAGCTGAATTAAATTTTCTGGAGTACAGGAAATGTACTGCACTTTTTTGCAGGGATATGCTCCAGGACAGCTACCTGTCAGGAAGAACGCTAAACAATTACTTTTTCCCTTATACGCTGCTTTGTATTTTCAGACTTTTTCTTTGAAAGTAATTTAGAAATTAAGTCGGAACAAAAAGCACAAAGAACCAACACATCACAGCCCCCAGGGGTGGCCAGGCAGTAGTGCAGCCCTTCTTATCAGATGATGTAATTCCCGGGGATGCGTGGAGCTGTGCTGCAATGCAGAGGTTTCTGTGCAGGTTACTCCCTGCTGGGGGACACACCCTGACCCGATGCATTGCACTCTTCTCCCACTTCATCTGGCCCTGCATACGAGGCACACTCTCAAGCTGCAACCTTGAGCACCAGGAGCCCAGCCAGACAGCAATACCACATCAGACGCTGCAGGAACCCATGTGAAAGCTGCTGGCAGGCTGCATAGCAAGTGATACAGCATAACGTTCTATTACTTAGAAACACAGCCTCTGTTCAGCTGTATTTGTAACCAGTAGCTTCTTTTACACTATCTATTCCGTGCCCAAATTTCAAGAAAAATTATTGCTTTAAACAGCGTCAGAAAGAACATCTCTGTATGCTGCTAGGTTGGATGCAAGGTGGGCTGGGTCAGGAAATCCACCTTCCCCAGACAGCTGCTGTTAACTCCAAACATACTGATGGAAGCAGCTTTTATGCACAATACACCAGCATTCAGCTTCTGCAACATGCGTAACAGTCAGTATGCTTTTAGCCACGGGTATGTGAAAACATGCCTGGAGCTCACTGATCTCCAGCTCTTCACTGCTTCCATTCCCAACGGAGCACAACCAACCTCATAAGAGGACTTCAGAGATCACCCACGCTGCCTGCTAACGCCCTGCGAACTCCTGTGAACCTCCTTAACGGCTGTACCATGAAAGGCTGGCCTTTTGTCTAGAAAATTCTGCCGTCATCCCTGCTGAGCCAGGGAGGAGGAGGAGGATCATCGGGGGAAACGGCCCCAGCAAAGCCCGGACGCAGGACACAACGCCCCACTCCGCGCAGGGCGTTCCTCTCGCTCCCCCCGCGCACTGCGGCTGCCGCTGTGCTAAGCAGCGCAAAGCGAGGGCGGCTGCGCACACACCGGGCTGGGACAACGGCGCACGGGGAGCAGAGAAACCGAAAGTCAGCGTTAACGCCTTGCGAGCTCCGGTGGGCGGGCACACAATCACAGCCAGACAGCAGACATTCTTTAATGGCAAACATCCGTGTTACAAAGGAGCCTACCCGTATTTTTTTTAGCGTCCATCACGCTAGATCTTCTGACTAGAAGGGCCTATTGAGGGACATGGCTGTTGACTGCCTTAATAGAAAGTCACTTCTCAAACGAACGGAACACATAAACCACAGGAACGCTCCTCTGTCAGCCAGCCTGGCTGCGGTAGGCAGCGCAGCATCCGACGGCGTTTCTTAAACAAAGACACAGCGCCCGGACTGAGGAACCCGGGGTTCTCGCCAACTAAGCACGGCGCAGCCCCGTGCGGGCCGCTTCGGCCCCGTCCCGCAGTTCCAAGCGGGGAAGGCCCCGCGGCGGGCGGGCGGCAGGCAGCCGGGGCAGCTGACGCAGCGCCGCCAGCGCCTCTCCAGCGCCTGCTGTAGCAAACAAAGCGCAATGGACTCCGGCTGTAGCGAGGAGGCCGGACCCGGCGGAAGCAGCCACCGCCCGGCCCTTCCCGGCTCTTCAGCCCCGAGCAGAACGGCGGCGGAGCCCCGCAACAGCCGCACGCCCCCTCCATCCCCCACTCTCTCCCAGAGCCGCCATTTTGCGACGCTGTAATGGCGGCGAGCGCGGGCCCTCGCCTCACCTTTGAGGGTGGAGCGCTCCACCAGCACTGTGTGGACCTGCGGGTCGGAGAGGAACTTGCGCATATGTTCCACGGCGCCCTTCTCCTCTAGGGCCGCTTCCAGCACCGCGGTGGCCTCGCCGCCATCCTCCAGCAGCAGCGGCACCAGCTTGCGCAGGTGCTTCTGCAGTACCGACACGTCGGCCACGTTCTGCACGGCCGAGCCCGACACCTCCATGCCGCCCTCCTCTCCGCCGCCGGGGCCGCCGCCCGCGCTGCCGCCGGAGTCGGACATGCCGAGACAGGAGCCACCCCAGCGCTCCGCCCGCTCTGGCACCGCCCGCCGCCTTATAAGCGACGCCCCAACACCGCGGGGGAGCCTGGGACGGGCAGGGCGCTCCGCCCCGGGGCCGGGCTGCGCCGTAGTGGTTGGCGCCGAGCCCGAGCGGGGTGTTGTAGCGCTGCGGCACGGAGGGCTTAGGGAGTGCTGCGTGGGTGTCCGGCCGGCCCGGGGGCTGCGCACTCTCCTCATTTCTTAAACAAGAGTCAGCATTGAGAGTTTTATTCGACTGCTTTCTTCTGAGAGGAAAGAGCGAAGGTGGAAACCCCTCGTTGTCCGCAGGTGCTGGGGGCCGGGCACCATCATAGATGAAGCTTGGCTGCGGCTTTTCAGCTTGGTCGCTTTATAGATCCAGCTCGTGTGTTTTACAGCCTAATAAATTACGGAATGACTTCTGGGGAAGGGACCTTACACATCATGCAGTTCCACCCCTTGCTGCAGGCCTTGAAACACATCCAGGGATAGGGCAGCCACAGCCCTTGGGCAGTCTGTGCCAGGGCCTCACCCCTCAGCGTGAAGAATTTCTTCCTGCCACCTCATCTAAATTTATCTTCCAGTTTAAATGTTATCCTTTGTCTTACCACAACATCTCTCTCCCCCCTTTTTAAGCCCCTTTTACATAGTGGAAGGCTGCTGTAAGGTCTCCCTGGAGCCCCACAGCCTTCTCCCCTGAGCAGTAAGTATCCAAGTCATCAGAGTGTTTATTTAATGTCATTAACTGTGTTCTTCAAGTGTTCAGTACAACACTCCCTATTTTCCATCTGAAGGCCAGCTTGTTCACACACACTTTTTCTTCTACCTGCAGGTTATGCTTTAAGGATTACATTGAATAAAGAAAAAGAGCTGTGTCAGGCTGAATTCCACAAAGACTCATAGCTAGGTCCTGCCTTGCTGCTTCCTGCTGGGGGAAATAGCCACCTGTCATATCCACATAGTAAACATCAGTTCAGGCCAAGGATCCAAAAAAAAAACAAAAACAAAAACAAAAAAACCAGATTAAATGAACACATTGGCTCAAGCATAACCCGGCATCTCAAAGAAGATAGCTGAAGCTAGGTAGCATGCTCGCTCTTCTAAACAGCTGTCATCTGCTGCACCAAAATGTCACCACCTTTTTTTTTGTGGCTTACAAAGGAAGATACAATATCATTACCCTAGAATTGCTGCCAGGAAGAAATAAGAATAAGGAAAGTGAAGTAAGGAAGTATGGAGGAGAAAGTATGTCTTTTGACAGAGATAGGAAATAAGAATTGCAGTAATTATTTATATCAATTACTGCCAAATCTCCCTCCCCCCAAAAAAGCAGTATAAAAAAAAAGCCTAATAACTAGCAAGTCTTACATTTAAGGACAAAGTAAATACTTCACAAGACCATATAGTATAGAACAAGACTGGGATTCTGCTATGTTAAGTGCCAGACTACTTCCAACAAAAAAGCAGTTTAAAGAAATAGAAAGTGTCTAATCTAATCACCTCACCCTCATCTACTGTGTGAAGGGAGGGGGAGGGGGCTGGGAAGTGCTTTGAGTTAAAGGAATCCAAAATAAAAGACAAGATAAACTAGTTTTTTTGGATTTTTTTTTTTTTTTTTTTTTTTTCTCTGCACAAGTTCTCAGGCTGAGTTAAAGCATGGAAAGAACAGGCTTTAGTTTCTCAGTCAGGGTGAACAATGGTTTGCCTTGATACACCTCCAGTAGATACTAGTCATTTTAGTAACGGAACAAAGAAAGCCTCAGAATTCCCAAGGTTTACAGAAGCTTCCCACAGGCACAAAGGAAAAACGAATTAGAAGGATTTTATTTATCATGATCTAGTACATTTTTGAAGGCCAGTTGCCTGAGTTACAGAAAATCAAATATTCCCCCCCCCTTGGTTCTGATGCTAACATTTTCCTTCAGTGATTTCCCCAGTCTTTCAACTCTACGTCTTCTCATATTTGCTATGTACTTTTGAGACTTTTTAAGATTCAGTACTGTAATACTCTCACTCACCTTTACGTCATTGAGTGAACAGTGGAAAATAATGTAATTCACAGATGTTATAAATAAGAAGAGAATAATAGTATTCAGTAAATTTAAGTCAAATCCCCACTTTCAGATTAAATGGCAAGTGATAAGAAGCATTTGGAGCCTTGTAAATCACTGCACAATAATTACAGGGGATTAGTTGAAATATAACATCTCAATTAAGCAACGTCTGGAATAGGGAGAGAGGGTACTTAACTAAGATCTGATGGTCAAAAAACAACTGAAGAAGGGATTGAAAAGAAGAAAAAAGGAGCATGTCACTACAGGTAGAAGTTATTCATCAACCCATATTACACATTCAAGTGAAACTTGCCATGTTTATCTTGAAAGTTTAGATGAACGGGAAACAACCAACCAACCTTTCTGCTTCATATTTGCTTTTCTTCCTACTCTCAACTCTTCTCACCTAGGTTCAGCTTGCCTGTATCACAACTCGCTGACATCTGCCAATTCATTCCGACTTCTGAGTGGAGCCATGCCAAACGAGCCCATTTCTCTTCTGCAACTTCATCATCATGGAGATCAACTTCAGCAAACAATAAAGGTTGTTCATTTCCCTGCATTTAGTAGTGATTTGGCAGTATTTGAGACCAAAACAAAAACAACAAAAATAATCCACAAAAAAAAACCAAAAACAACCAATTGTTTCCCCCATCTGTAATTCCACTGCCAGCGTACTCCATAAAAGCAAACTCATTAGTACAGCAAGACCTTCACACTAGGGTGACTTCTCTTAGTGTGGTCTTCTGGACCACAAGAATGCCTAATATAGCTTGAAGCAAAATACGTAAACACTCTCTCCTCCCTTGCATCAAAACATTGGAAGCTCTTCCCTCGAAACCCTTAGGTTGGATGCTTACATAGCTTCACATTTTGTCTGTGCAGCCCTCCACTTGTGCAGGAGTGAATGCAGTCCCAGGATGAATGGGTTCAGAGAAAGGAAGCTTCAATCATGCTACTCTTCAATTACGCGAGAAAGGAATGATGTATTATCATCTTCCATAGCTGTACAGTAAATTCCCCCCTGGGAATTTTCTTCATACATAGTATTTAACTATATCAAAGTTTTACTTCATAAGGTAAAGACAGCATAAGCCAAGTCTCATCTTTTCAAAGCAGCCTCAATCCAGGGAGATCCCAAACCAATCAACCAAACTGACATACATATACTTTGTTGGGGTCTTCTGTTTGGCTGGTTGGGGATAAAATATATATAATACATAAACCAAAAACCATCTATTTGTTTCAAAGTCAGAACTTTTCTTATATTCCTGCCGTCTGGCCACTTATCTACCACACTATAATCTTTAATTTTTTGGCTACTTCACTTGAAGCCTGTCAACATAAATGTTACAAGGGAAAATACGGAACGGAATATCTTCCGTATTTGTAGACTGGATTTATCAAGTTCTTTTCAGTACTGATAACTGTTCTTAAAGTTGTTTGCCTTTTTCTACAGAATAACCATTACTCCCTATTATTTTGTTAATATTACCAACATTAGCAGCCCTCCCATTTCTTTGTGAAACTTACAAAATTCTTTAATTCCCACAGCTCATTCTTCAAACTATGATAATCTCAACATCCCCCGCCCCCCCCAAAGGCCCTGTGCTAAATACATTTTCATGATGAGCAAGTAAAATTCACATGTTCTTTATTTGTCCATATAACACACCATTAAATTTTTTTCTGTTTTAAAATTAGATAAAAGCAAAATTAAATGGCAGGTGTATGAAGTTCTTCAGAAACAATGCCAGAACAAAAAACTGAATTACAAAATGTTAAAAAATATGTCGGTACATTTGAACTTAACATTCCACTACTGCATAATGTTACAGATATTGTCTAATGAAAAATAATTGTGCCACTTACCTATTTTTGCTGTTTCTAGGAACCTTTTATTCTGTACATAGGACGATTCTGTACAAAATATGAAGTCTACATTTTTATTACTCATTACCATAAAACAAGGTACAATGTATGTACAATATTAAAATGAAGCCATACTGAAGCCACACTAAAAAGACACTTGTAATATCACTTTTGACATTCCTGATGTACAGGTGTAATTTTGGAGAACAGGGAAAGGTGTCCAACACAGAACTTCATGAAGAACAACAGTCACCAAAATTCCACTTTAATTTTTCTTCCTTTTTGTTTTTGTTTTTTTAAATTTTAGAATAGTTTAGTAAAGGATTATGAATATATAATTATTGATAATAAACCTGCTAAACAGTTAGTGGAGGCAGATTTTGGAATATTGCCTAATAAAACGACAAGTGGCCCCAAACTTAAAATATGAATTTATGTGAAATTTAAGTCTCTAGAAATAGCATATTTCCATTTCTTTTTGGTGAATGTTTATCTTCAATAAAGAACAGAAATTAAATCTAGACAGTGAAAAATGTTGTTATACGTTGAGCATCACACAGTCAATCAAACATTGATATACATTTTTTTTTCTTCCCCTCCTCGGGTAACATAATTCCTTTCAGCAACCTCTTGCACAAACATACTGAACACCCAAAATCAAAGGTAACTGATAATCTACCAGCTAAAGATGGAAGTTCAAACAATGGTATATCAAAATACATAGACACTGCTTTACACAATTAAAAAAGCACCCTTTTTCCCTCAAAAGGAGAAGGCATCTTTAAACTGTTCTAATAGAGTTTATCCTAATGGTAAAGCATATTCTTTTTCAAGTTTTACAGGAAATGTTTCAGACGCAGTGGACATCCCACTTAAAGGTTGGGTTGGTCTTTAAATTTAGTTCTTGTAAGCCAATATCTACTGCTGACAATTTTCTTCCAATAGACAACGTAACAAATACTGGAAATTGTATGTTAAATGCAACCAACAAACAGCAGGCACAGCATCTGCACAAGGTTACTACGAATGTCTGCTTTGTGCAATATTTTTATGGATGCAGGAGACATTATACTTCCTTAAAAAATAAAAGGAAACTATTTTTAAAGAAGCCACGTTTTTATCTCTTTATGCATCAAGACATTAAACATTAAGTTATATCATGTTACTGCCAGAGACAAAGGAAACTAATCACCCATTTAGAATAGCAGAACACATTTCAAACAGCTTGTAAGCAGGATAAATAAGTCAAAAATACTGGCCACCCTGAGAGAAATCAAATATTGAAGACAAAGAACTATATTTTAAAAAAGATTTTCCTCCCGTGCTTTTCCATCTACAACAAAAAGCTCAATACATGCAAGTAATCTTGTGGAATATATAGCAGCATTTGAAGATCATCAGCAATTCAGATGCGTTTTCAGTTCACTTGTGAGGTGTATTTGCAGCACATGTGCTCTTTACAACAACAAAAATATTTTCACAATAAAGTTATGGTCTCATCATCTCCTCAGCTCTTAGACTCAAAAAAAGAAGCAGAATGGAATTCAACGGTCTGCTCTTTTTCTCCTTTTACTTTATCCTAAGCTTGTGAAGTTTTGTTTCCTGAAAGGCTATGCTCATCTTTCAGATAAAAACTGATGCAGCTGAAATGACACAAAATATCTGCCATGGAATACTGAACTCTTAGAGCCCAAGAAAAATGCTGAGTATTAAAAGCTCAGATAAGGGAGAAAACAGTGAAAGAGTATTTTATTGACTTGAAAAAGAAGTTAAAATGAAATTTTATATTCAATCTATTCCCAGTCATAGTAAACACTATTTTTTAGGAAAAATTATTCTACCAGTTCATTTCTGGAATACTGGTGCCATATAATATACTGAAGACTGGAAAATATGGCTTTAAATATACATAAAATATTAGGACATGGTGTATATATATATATTTATATATATATATATATCTTTATCCTAAGTAAAGAAGAAATGGATTTACAGAACCCTTAGAAAGGAATCATGATTGAGGATTGTCATGACAGTTACCAGTTTGTAAGCCACGTTTTACAGTACGAAAGAATAATTACGTACTTTCAAAACTGCTGGTATATTACAAGATAGCAATGTGGAAACAACTATAAAGTTGAGAAATCCTACAAAAGGTTTAATACTCAAATTTGATATAATTTTACTTCTGAAAACGCACATTTATCATTAGTACCAACTATTGGTCATTCATTTATTTAGATGGAATTAGTTTATAGAATGCTCTTCTCAAATGTGATTATAAAAACTGCATGTTATCGGCTAGTTGGTACTATGATAACACCTCCAGGAAATTGTGTCCACTTGATTATAGTCAACCCAATATTCTGCACGTGGAACTGGGTAATTTACCATTGTTTGAACTACTAATCTTGAGCTGCATACTCTTTTAAGTTATTGCCTACAGAACTGGGTTGAAGAAAACTTCGACTTTGTGTGTAACCGATAGGTATGGCACAAAAAATTAAGTTCTACTGTAGAACTGAGTCCGGAAAAAAAAACTGTTCCTCCAAAATAATATTTCACTGTAATAGCTTAATGCCCATCATGTGATATTAATTCATCAGCTCTGCAATGTGATTCCAAGGCTTTCATGGTATAGATATCCTGAGGCAGTTCTGACTTGCGTCGCACGAGAGGACGATCTTTTTTCTGATCTTTCTGTGCCTGAAACCAAAGTAGAACAAACTTGGCAAAAAGTATTAATTCCTGAACATTAAAATATTTCTTGCATATCAATGTTTACTTTCTGGGAATTAAACTGGAAAATTGTATGGAAGGAACTTCTTACCATCTCCTTTTTATGCCACCACCTATCCAGTTTGAAGTCTTGAAACTGTTTGGGTTTTTTTTTGCAAGAAAAACAAAAAACCAAGAAACCCCAACAAACCAGAGCTACCAGCAATCACGACATTACTGCTGTGGCAGCCACTTCATTATAACTGCTCTTAAAGTAAAAACTCTGACCTCTCTTCTCTTACCATTTTTCATTTCGTATGTCTACATCCAAGATAAACGATCTTAACTTCTCTCATACTTGTTTACTTGTACCACTCACACACCTGAAAACAAGGTTCTCCCATATTACTTTACTAATGCTGTATCAAAACCAGATAGTATTGACAGTATATTTTTCAACTACATAGTGGTATTTTCTTGCAGTCCCTACATCCTTCTTATCTACCCCAATTTGGCTGTTAATCAATGTTTATTCTTCTTCTTCAAATCATACTCAGTCTATGAACGAACACAAGGTCAGTAATTCCTTTCTGCAAATATTCTTTTCATTCCTTCGTCCCCATCTCCTCTTCCCAATCTGTTACACTTCTCATACATTTGAGCTCAGTTATGTCTGCACTGAAATTTCTCACTCCTTACAATTTCTGTTAAGCCACACAGCTGCAATCTGCAAACGGTGTCATCTCAGACATTCCTCAGCTGTAGTGAATGCTATAATTCTTTCCTGATAAATCTGACATGCTGCTCTTTCATTCTTCTCATTGGGAAAAGTAGTTTTTATTTTTCCCATACCTTTGTTCCCTAAACATCCTTACAAAAGGAATTCTACACTTAAAAAATAATTAATGGCCCTTATAAAAACCGAGCAGCTTTTACTTTGCCTTTTTTTCACAGGTGTGAATAAGTTATTAAGGCACTGATCAAGTTGTACCATACCAGACTATTCACTAACTATGCTCACAGTCTGGGACAGAAAAACAGCTGCTGGTAGACCTTCCTCAGCCATTCTATCACTTCTTCAATATCGATACTCTGTATAGATCTTTACATTGTTCCTCACTTCTGATGTTTGATTTTTCATTTAAAAAAACTCCAAAATGTCATGCTGACATTTTTTTCTGGGAAACCAGTAACTGGTTTAGCTTGTTGCATCAATTTCCTTTGGCACTTGAGCAAGGAATGCATAAGTCTCTCTCCAGTGTGCACTCACAAATGCAACGCTACCTAGCCTGCTGTCCACAGTACCCCAACCTTTCAATCCTTTTCTTATCACATGAGCCAATGAGCAATCCTCTTGCAGGCTTCATACTTCCCAGAGCATTCTGTAAGTTCGTGGGTTTTTTTGAACTCCAGTTTCAAACTGTCCTATTAGGACAGGATCTTTATCTTTGAAAAATGGGTTTAGATCTCTGAATCATCTCATTTACTTCTTGCAGCCTTTTCTAATGGAGAAATGCAGGAAAGCATGCACCCGGGGAGATGTTTAAGTGTTCTTTAACCAATTCTCAACAACTCCAAAACTTAGTTTATTTTACCACTTTCTTTCTTTTCCATTAGCTCTTACTGCAAACCACTTCAAAAATGAGTGTTTAAAAGCCATCACAGAGTATAACTTAGAGGTTTGGTTTTTTTTTTTTTTTTTAACTTCAACCTATTGAATCCAAAGTTATGTATTTCTTAGAATAGATGAAATATAGTATTGCAGAAAAATTTTTAATTAATGGAATTTTAAGTAATGAAGGAGGTAAAGTCCACACTACGTTTATTTTAATTAAATTCCTTCTTTGATATTTTCATTCAAATTAACAGAATTTATCTCTGATCTCAGTCACTCACCTGGAGATCACTGCTCTGATCTTAAACTTTGCTGCATACAGAGGTACTCAGACTACTGATATTTTACCAGATATCTGAGTGATACTGTAGTGCTTGCTCCCTGTCACCCCATCACCTTCCATTAGCTCCCAGTTCAAATAGCTCTCCAAAGCTCTAGTTTTAATGTTGGGACTCTGCTTCCACGTAAGTTAATTTAAAAAACACCTGAAGATCACTGAGTGTTAGCTAAAGACAAAAGACCAGAATGGCCTTGAGTCTCTTTGCCTTTTTGTAGGTAACGGAACATTAACAGATGGTGGACTGAGAAAGGTGGCCCATGTGTGTGAGCAAGAAAATTTATATAGCTTTAGCCAAAAAGAAGGTTCTGAATAACAGATAAAAGAAATGTAACCACCAGTATCTCACTATTTTGTAAGTTCTGCTTATTAAAAGACAAAACTGTTATATAGTTAAGAGATTTATACATTTTTAATTCTCCTTAGGGCATAAGCATTGCTTCTGTCATGACTCAGCTAATTTCTAAGTTGAAAGGAAATGAAATCTTTGTGGAAGATCTCAAGAGGTTTTCATCAGATCCCTAGACATTAGAAATGTAACACCATATTCCTTGCTGCTCTACTATCATTTTAAAGTAGCAGCTCTAATGAAGTTTATTATTGCAAGACACAACAGTTGAAGAGATGAAAATATGGCTCAAGTTTATCTCTGGAATTAACCAAAAATAGAATTCAGAATTAAGAGCAACTGCCAGATTTATCATTTGTTAATTCAATTTGTAAAGGGCATTTTATTATCTTCACGTAACCTTACCTGACAAGCCTCTTCTTTCACTGTCTTTTTCAGCATCTGCAAATCTTCAATTAAAGGTCCATCTGTTTCCATTGCAACTGGACTGTTCAGCAAGCTCGTGTCACTATACGTTGGGTACTAATAAAATGCAAAGTGTTAAAATAATCATTCTGAGTAGCAGTAAATAAATACTAAGAGTGATTTAGAGCACCTTAATGCTGTAATTATTGGAGATTAGCTTCAATATCTTATGCTTCCAGGTACCAAGGAACAAGTTTTCTAAGTGTACATGAAAGATGGAGAAAAATGGAGCTCCAATATTTTCATTCTCGCATAAATGTCCCAATGAAAAATTACACTTCATCTGAGACTTAATTTTAAAGCATATTCATATTTTGTCAGTTTCTGGCAACTGAAGACTTCTTAATACACTGTCTAGTGATTTCTGTTTAGTGATTTAAGAACAGCGTGACAACACAAACAATGATTTTTATTGCTGGTGTAATTTTGTATTTATAAATAAAATACACAGTTAAAAAAATTAAGTTACTATAGATGAAAAAACTTCAAAGTTAAGTACTTACACAAGACAGAAGTTTAATAAAGCAGCCATACAAGTGCTTTGGGAATTAAAAAGATTATGTGAAAACACTCCTAGTATCTAAAACTTGCTGTTCAGTAATCTCAATAGTTTCCATAGGTTAAAGTTTGATTTTAATTCCAATGAGGTTTAAGCGGTCTTTAAATAAAAACTCATTTATAAGCACACTTTCTCATCTATTTTTCTTCATAAATATTGTAGTATTTAACCGTACCAGTAACATAATACATATAAGATGATAAAAAAAAATCTAATCAGCAAGGGTTGTAATGATCAAGATCTAAAATTTTCAAGTGTATTATGTTATGCAAAGTCAGGAATAGCTCTGAACAACAAGAACTGTTTGTAATTAGACAAACTAAGGAAGTGTTAACAAATTCAGGGTGGAAAGGAGAATTGCTAAAATCCATTATATAGAGTGCTAGAAGCATCTAATACTTATGTCAATTCTTTATTCAGTGAAGCACTCAGTGTTCAAATTAATCATATTTTAAATCACTTGTCATCATTAGCTTTCTTCAAGCATGCTATGCAGAATATATGGTATACAGGTTGTGGTACCCAGCTTCAGAAAGTACACTGAATTACAAAAAGTTAATTGGGAAACTAGCAATTTTATACTTCAGAACTGTAGGTTTTACTGCAACAAGCCTATTCATTTATTTAGTTAGGCAGGCACAGTTCACCATTTGTGACAGCAAATGACCACCTATATCAAGCACTCTTCAATTAAGTCTTTTGTATGACATTAGAGAACGTTGTGTCAGTGAAAGAGAATCCCTACTTTCAAGCTCTTCTAAAACTCATGTGACTTCCATTGTTAGGCACACTGTTTGATTTTTAACATTTTTTATTTGAGCAGTTTAGTGACTGTTCCCTGAGAAATGCTGTAAGGGGAAAAAACATTTATGAAATTCTCCTTAGGAAAAATATGACCCCATACTTGGTTTTAGAACACCAAGGATATCATAAAGTATCCTGCTTCCTTTTATCATTGTTCATTCTTCTACCACTCAAGCTAAGCTGCTGCAAAGACACAGTACAGTAAGTTGCTTGCTGCAATAATCAACTTGCTGAAAAGTAATAGAAACAGGTTTTTTTTGGTGTTTGGTTGTTGTTTTTTTTTTTTTGCCTACAGCAGCAAATCGGTGTGATTGAGATAAGGAAAAATGATCTTTCAGAAAATGAATGAATAAATAAAAAGATTAGCAGCATTCCCCAGGAAATGAGAGAGTGGGTGAGGGGAAATTCAGGCTGAACCATCGCCTTCTCCCATGATTTCAAGATAAGCACTCTAAAGGAAATTTTCTTTATCAATATTTTAATTATGTCAGCTCACAAATGCTTGACGGGACGTTTCCTTTTCAGTAAGGATCTGATGTGCACATTCACCAGGAGACTAACCCATAGCAAATATGAGAACAAATGCAGTAGACAAGAACGTACATTTTTAGTTTAATCCATTTGACAGAGAGGAAAACTGAGCAGTCATAACTCACAGTTTGCAGAAAGATCTCTTTTGTAATATATTATTTGCAAAACAGCTTTCAAAGAGAAACCAATTATGGCATCTCTATGTTTTCCATAATTTTGCACAGTAACTTTTCAAACCGCAATACAGTAAATCTCCTATTATAAGAAAAGGAAAAAGTACTTCACATCATATTTTTCAGAAACCTTTTTTCTTATTAAATAACTACTTGCACAAGAGAAAGGTTACAAATTTTAAAGTACTTTTATTGTGTATCTTTCATAATACAATTAATGAAATTGTTTTATTTCCATGATCAGTCAGACCTGTTTCCCCCACTGATATTTAACAAAACTGAAGTATTAAAACATCTTATGTTAATCTTTTCTAAATACCTGGGGATTTGATTTGGCTAGATTTTCTATTTTAACCCACGCTTCTTCCCGTTCCTTCAATTTTAGCTTCTCTCTGAAAAAAATTTCAAAGCAAAAATGGCAAAAGCAGCTTGGTGAATCCTGTATCACAACTTGCGTATTTTCTTTAACATTAAAACAAAAATCACTAGAAGAATAAATTGTTTGGCAATGCCCATTTCAGCTTACCACCCAAAATACCCACTTCATGTTGGCATTACAATTTGCATTGTATCAATACCTCATGATCCTAACGCAACATTAAAAAGAAAAAAACCCAACCCAACCCTCTGATGAAAGCAACCAGCTAACACAAGCTAATCTTTGCTAACTGTATGCTGTTAAAAGGATTATAACTCAAAGGGAAAAAAAAATTGAACTACGCTATATGGATTCTTACTGTCATCTCAGTGGCTTGGGTAATAGTTTAAACGAGAAAAAACTCAGATATTTTGAATTGTACACAAGCAGAGACATACTTATAAAACAAAACAAAAGCAATCAAAAAGCACAATAAATCATTCAATGGAGTCACAAGAAATGACACTTCAGAAGTAGTAAGGTTTCTTTCTGTATACCTGTTTTTTTTTTTTTTTTTTTTTTTTTTTTTTTTTTTTCAAATTTAAGTTACTGGTTTTCCCTACCCTAATAAACTGCTTCATGCATAGACTAGAACAAACCCTTTGAAAGGTGGCAGAGTTGAAAAAGGGCTTATAGATCAACAGTGCTTAAAAAAAAAAAAAATACTTCCAGGCTTCAATACATGGAGTAGCTGATCCTGGCTTAAAATGGAGCAATTATAATTCAAGCCTACACACAACAATTAAGTTAAGCTCAGAGTGGGGTAGAATTCCCACTCCATCTAAGATCTATTGTGGTAAAGAATTTTGTTTTGCTCCAACGTCACCCTCAGCACTCTGCCTGCCCTGGTTCACATTCAAATAAAATGCCATGAAACAACCCCAACCAAAAACAACAAACTCAAAACAAACAAACAGAAAAAGGGAGAAATGATTGATTTCTGATTTAATAAAAGGATTTCTACTTATTTGCTATAAGGGAAGAGAGATTTACAGTCTTTGTTCTTTTAAAAAATACATATTCACATTTTTGTCCATATAAAAAAATGTATGCAATACTACAAGTTCATTTCTACTTGAATTAAATTTTGAAGCTGCTTATTATAAGTAAGGTTATCTACATTAGAAATTTACATTACTTCCAGAATATTGTTTTAATACAGGTTCAGAATTTGAAACATTTGAGGGAATTCTTGGTCACTTAGAAATTAAAAATCAAATTGAAATCCAGATATTTTTAATACCTGCTTCTTAATCATGCTCAGTTTCTAAATTAAGCACCAACTGATTCACACATTTGACTTCTATTTCCAATCTGTTAAATAATTTTGAGATCCAGAGGAATAGCAGGTTTATGAAAAGTAAATTTATGAGCACAAAATTTAGCTTCATTTTTGGGGATTTACCAGAAAAATTCTAGCTTCCAATTGCCTGCTCTCTTTCACTGGCCTGTGCAAGACTACATTACAGTCATCAGGATTCTTCTGGCAAATAGTGCATTATAAGAGAGTGAAACTTTATCTTGGATAAGTTCTAGAAAAACCTGTACACATGTACATACAATGCAATGCCAAAAAATACTGGAAAAGTGTTTTGGGAAGGACCAAGTGATAACATGAGAAAATAACATTGGGTAAATACAGCATGCAAAAAATAAACACAGGATGTCAACTAAACTCTTCAACGGATCATTTACAGTGGGCTCCATGATTAGCAGTGTCCTTTTCCAAAAACTAGTTTTAAGGAAGAAGGTGATACGCAGCAGTATTAGGCCAAAGACTATAGGAAGTACCCCACTCTGAAGACTTTACAGTTCACATGTAATGAGAAGTTTTACCAAGTGAATTTTGAGACTGTTGTACTGTAACCAAGTGGGTACAACTTCCCAATAGAGACACAGTAGTTTTTCAGAGCTAAAGCACTCTGAACAAATTATTCAAGAACAGACAGACACACTGACATGAAAACTTACTTCAGTTTTTCTGCTTTAAATTGCTGTGTGCAGTCATCGAACAGTTTTTGGTTCATCTCCATGAAGAGTTTCAGAGCATTGTATATCAAGCCATGTATTGTCCTATAAGTAAAACTTCTGGTTGAAACTCAGAGTACTTTAAACTTTGAAATCTATTTTTTCTGGTCAACAGAAGCCAATAGCCTACGTAACTGGAAAATTACATCATTTCAGAACAAATGGAAACAACGCTAGTTAACGGAAGTTTCAGTTTACCCTCCAAAGGGCTAACACAAGTACTAAAGTTACCATTTTACTTACTCTGTAGTACTACTTGTCAGGTATATTTTTTATGAACTTCATTTTTTAATACTGTGTATACCAAGAGGACCAGGTTTGAAATGACAGGCTGACCTTAATCAAGCTCAAGTTGTTAAAGAAAATGCAAGATAGCGTTATAGTTTCTGAAATAAGTAACTTACTGGCAACTGACAGAGTGATTACAAGGAGCCCGGAGAAGACATTACTCATTTTGGGAACTGCCACACAGCAACAGCAGTTAGCTCAACACAATTATGCCAGGACTCTTCGGAAAAGTGTTAGAAAAGTGATGTGGAGAACGACAAAAATCTGCCTTATGCAGCACTTATTTTTACAGAGTATTTTACAAGTTCTAGTGTGTGATCTACTGCTGATCAATAAAACCAAACAGCAAGCAATCAATTAAGTGATTACTTTGTAACACACGTGAGTTGCAAGTGAGAGTGCAGCTGTACTGGGTAGCACCACTTCTGCTCAGAACAAAACGAATGCATGGCCTTGAAAGCCAGAAAAATAACTGACAACAATCCATGTTTAGTATATGCAGTTGCACCACTGAACCAAAATTTCATTTGTAAGTACATTATTTGTTACTGCTTACATCCTGCGATAATTATCAATCACTAGCATCACTTTATCTTCCTTTCTTTTCCTATGTTCACAGGTAGATTCAGTATGTGTTCTTGGCTAACCCATCACCAGACCTCAGTTCAAGGCCAGCACTAGAATGTGGATACTTTCATCTTCCCAGCAGCTGCACCATAGCAAAAACAAAGTGGCCCTTTACAATGGAACAGCTGCAGAAAGGAGCTGACCAGGACTGTTTTCATGTGTAAGTATGATGTTATTGTGGCGGAAAAAAGTGAAAACAGTCAATGGAGAAAGAAAACAGTAAACACAAAGGGAAAAAAACCAACAAGAAAAGGAAAGGAAATTAAATGACCCAACCTAAAACATATTCCACTAGAATTCAGAAGAAATGCAAATGAGCAAAGAGGTTAGAGATCAAAAAATCAGTTTGTCTTTAGAAGTACCCAGATTAGAGATTAACAACAAATTTTCCTCATGTTAATAAAAATGCCATGGATTACATGTACTAAAACATTGTTTTTTGTTTTTTGAAAAAGACTCCATCCTCTTCATTTCTTGCTTATAATTTTTGCTTATATTGCTTATAATGTTCAAAATTAACATTTTGACAACAGTAATCTTCTCTTTACTCTGCAACCCCAATGACATAGAATAAAGAGCTCAACACATTTAAAACTATTCAGGAACAGGTTCTGAGCTATTTTCAAGGCTAAACTAGACCAAAAAAAGCAAAATTTTATTTGTACAAATGTTTCTTACTTGTTCCAATGTGTCTTTGAATTCCGGTATAAGGATGGAAACATGATGGGTAAAATCTTTGCTGCATTATCACTAATTAAACTCATAATATACTCATTATTCCAGTAGTATAATGCGCGCTCTGCAACCTAAGACGACACAGAAAAAAGGAACACTTCTTCAAACAATCTCTTAGAAAGCAAATATTTGGCAAAAACAAGTGACAGGTAAGAAAAGCTGCAAATGAGATTTGGATTTCTGTAGCACGAACTAGAAGCTACGCATGGAACTAATGGAAAGAGGAAAACTGCTTTTTCCTCAACAAGGACATGATTCAAACCATTTAAGCAGTCCAAGAAATGCTCTCCCCAAGAAAGTGTATCTGTAGAACTCAATTTCAAGAAGTGAAATGCAAGCACTATATACTGATAAGTTTCAGGTACTTCTAAAAACACCACAATTTTAAGCTGTTAAGAATAATATTTTTAAGTGAATCATCTAAAATAAATTCTAGTAGTGAACTCTTGAAAAGAGACAATAAGGCTAACATTTGGATCCCCCAATTTTGCCATCGATGCGAAGACTTTCTGTAGCAACTAAAGTTAAGTATGGTGAATAATAGCAAATTTGCTTTGTAAATCCCTCATTGCATTGTGCATTTTGTAAGTACAGACCTGAAAGTGTGGACTGGACACACATTTGGCTAGCTGTCTGAAAAGAGGCTCCATAACTTTTACAAATTCAGATGGTTCAATTACATCTAAAATTTCTTCAAGTTCATTTAAAAACATGACTTCTTTTGGACTGTGAGTCTTTGGCCAGTATTTCAGCAGTGCCATTACAACCTGTAGAAGCAAAATGAACAAAATTTTTGTAATTACTTTGTCTTGTACTAACTTATATCTCATTAACAAGTCTGATGGTTGAACAGAAAAAACTCCCCAAATATTTGTCCCACATAACAGCAGCAATCAGATATGGTTCAGTGTCACAAATAACTGCTACTATGGCTACAGAACACTTTTCTCAGAAGACAGTTTTACACTAAATATTTGTTTAAAAATAATTAGAAAACTAGAGAAAGAACCTGACACGTCTCAATACAATAATCAACTCAAAGTGCAAATTTGCAGCTACATGATGGGGAAAAATATCTGCCACTTAAGTGAAAACAGCTTTCAATCTCTTATTTCTTGGAGGTTTTCTTCAAGACTCAAGTAGTGAAGTTCTATCATTATATTTTAAGAAAAGACTTACCATAAATGCTCAAACTGGCAGGTGACTGACTACTCCAGGTATACTGCTGTTACACATGAAATTTTATTTGACTACATTATTATAATCAAGTCTTAACTTGCTCCATGATTAAATTATTTACCCAACTCATTTAAGTAGCTTTTTGTCTAGCAAATCATGAACCCTCCAAAGACAAGTGGGGGAAGAGGAACAAAGACAGACAAATAGGAGATCCGTAAAATGTGATATAGAAAAGGAAGTAGTCTGTTAGATGGCTCAACTTAAAAAAAACAAAACAAAACTACATTCTTTTAAGAAGCTTATATACAGTTTTGATGTAGTTTAAACATTGAGAGGATGGCTAATGGAGTGTTGCAAACACCAAACATTCTTGTTTAGAAAAAAGGAACATGCTTATTTTCTGAAATGGATGGAATTCTTAAATTTAAAAAAAATCTGGACTTTTATAAACTACAAGAAACATTCAACATCAATGATGTGGTAACTCAATGAGAAATCAATGTATGCTCCTTGTAAGTATCATTTAAATGCCAACGTAGACACTATGCCCTTAACAAAATCTTGGAAAATATATGCAGATTTTATTAAATAAGATGTAAAAAAATCTCATAACAATTAGCAGGGAAAAACAAAGGGTTGCTCAACCAGAATTTCTGAAGAGGAACCTAGCACATGCATCACACATTAAGAGATTAAAAGAACGATGTAAGCATTATGTACTGATTTGGGAAAAAAAGAGGAAGTAAACTTAGATGTTAGTTCAAGTTTGTCCTAGCAAATATGTAGCATTGTAACTGATGCCTGGAAGAAAGGTAACAACTCAAGATCTCACATAACATGAACAACAGAATGTTTGGAATTTCATAACTAAAACATTAAAAGCTTCAAGCAGAAGAAAGTTCTTGCTCAGTTGCACACTGCTTGATGAATCATGCTAACAATGGAAACAGTTTAACTTAGTAAGGTGCACTTTTGTTAGAAGCAATCATTCACTGATCACTACTTAGCAATTAAATGTGTTGGATTAGTGATGCCAAACACTATATACAATTTCGGGCAATTAAAAGTACTCATCTAGGTACGCAGCTATGTGCGGCCAGACGAAAGTCTGTTTTTGTTTATGTTCCAAAGTTAGTATCTGATTCAAAAGAACAGGATCTGATTCAAAAGTCTTGCATCAGTATGTAGCTATGTGTGCCAGAAATCTGCATGCCAGCACAATATCAGCCTCACAACAGAGCACAGTTCACGCAAGTAAATATCTGACTAAACTGCTTTTGGATCAGCTGTCTCAGGGAGAGTCAGCCAAACAGAACAAAATAAGCAGAGTAAACTCAATTCTGCTCCTAAAAGATATACCTTGAAAGCTGTATTAAATCATTTTCAACATTGCAGAAAAATATATCTATTTGATATGTCAAAATGGTTAAATATTTGACTCTTCCTAATAAAAATAATTACATATCAATACTTTGTTCTCCAAGCCTCTTAAACAGTCCACTGATAAAAGGACGTTAGTATCCCCAAAATATATAATAAAAGCAAAATAAACTTACTGGTTCTGTAAGCGTGCTGTCCTTCTCTAAAAACTGAACTACACAGTATGCCAGCTAAAATCAAAGAAAATATTTTATTAACACTTCTTGTGAAATGGAACACACTGAATCGGCAGCTTAACCAGAGAATGTTACTGAATTCAGATAAAACAGCATTACTTCTGTAATTTCACAAATATCTGGAAGACAATCGAAACAACAAAAGAGTAAATATGCTCTAACAATTTGTCCCAAACTTCTCAATTCTGTTCTCATCTTCTCTCCTAATTATAATATGAAGGAACTTTCAATACAATCTCCCAAGAAAGAAAGAACTCACAGAAAAGGAAGAATGGCTGAACAAGTTACCCCATTATGATTTATTCTTCTCCCACGACTCAGTGGATCACTAAATACAACTGATACATTGTTATCAGAAAATAAGAAAATAAAAATAAAGGTTTAATCAACCTGATTTTTTCTAGTTTGTATTTGGAGATTTGCATGATTCCAGTGTACAAAGATACCAGTAATGGGGAAGAAAAAGCACTTTTAAATTTGGAGATATTTCCCACTGTTATTCTCTAATGAAGATATACACAAGTGTAACAATTACCTCACATTATGGAAGGTTTGCATTAAGTTGTCACCTGAAACACTACTGGCATGCTGCTTTTATTTTCTAGGAAGATCCAATTTCTACTATTAGGAAGAACTTACTTATACTATTAACACTGTAGGAAATATTCAATGTGAAATCAGACTTTTTGACAAAGCAATGCAATGTTTACTCACATCTATTACATTTTTGCTCAAATGCTCTGCTTGTTTATACATAGATCTTGCTTAGTTATTTTTAATTAAAGAAACAATCTAAAGCAAAGGAGAAGTCCCAGAAGTTCACCTTTATACAAAAAAAATTGCTCACTTTAATACAACAACTTTCAGAATTTACTGAAGCAAATGCCCAGTCAGAAGCCAGCACTGCAAAGGTTGAATCAGTTCCTGCTGGAAAAGGAATAACCTGCACATCCGTGTTATTTGCATTATAAGGGAAGTTAAATTCTCCTCTTACCCAAAAGGAAATAGTTAGAATCTTCTCCAAATGAGATTCTTGCGTGGTAAGAAGGAATTTGCACCTATTCCTGGTAATGAAAATGATCTGCAAATTATTGCTTTATTTCAGCTCTTTGTTATGAAGAAAAAAAACTTGTAGATCCCTTGGAAATAATGAAAGTGAAGAAAGCACAGCGTATGAAGCACATCTATCTTCATGAAGTCCACACAGAGAATAGCAAAGCTTGTTTCCCAGTGGACTCTATCTAGGCTACAGGTGAAAACCTAGAAAATTGTTTCTAGCTGACATGACTACAAAAGAAGATCTGAAGAGTCTTCACTGAAAACATCCATGCCTAGAAGCTGCCCGCTTCACAAGACCTGAACGCCTTTTCTCTCGCTACACAGACCACACACACCAAAAAGGAACTCAGATCCCCATCCAGCCTGACCCTGAATGTCACCTGGGACAAGGCATACACCACATCTCTGGGCAACCCATTTCAGTGCTTCATTACCCTTATTATAAAAAAAAAACCAAACAAACAACTTGTCATATCCAGTCTCAATCTCCCATTTACTTCCCCTTGTCTTATCATAACAGACCCTGCTGAAGAGTCTGTCTTCTTTCTCACAGCTCCCCCTCAGGTCTCCCTGGAGTATTCTACAAGCTGAAAAGCCTTATAGTTCATATTTCAACTCAGTTCCTCTTTTCAAACATAAAATTGAGTCACAATTCTGTTTTTTAAAGTATTTTCCACTTCCTAACACCATGGTATCCCATACTGATTTAGAGATATTTTCAACTTTATCACCAAAGTTAGTAAAAAAAACACACTGAACAGTTTCGAGACTTAGAATTTTCTACATACGAGAAAATAGAAAATAAACTATGAGCACCAATTTCAAGCAGATACAAAGATCTGACGAGATTACAAGATTTACCAACTTCACTTCTGAGAATGCTTACTTTGCATCTGTGCCTAGATAGTCAACTATTATACCTTTTTAACTCTAAGTGCCAGCAGTCCCACCAATGCAGAAGTTTTAAATGAGAGAATTGCTGTACATCTTAAGTACAGTTTAGCCATTTTTTTTCTAATGTTTGTTAATGTATGGAAGTTCAGTTGATTAGGCCATTTCCTTTCTTGTTTTTGATGACTGCTAACAAGAATTTGCCTAGGCAATTTGAAGAACATACAAAGATTACTATGTCTGGTAATCTTCACTATTCTAAAGTAAATTTAAATTTAATATAGAAATTAGCTTCCTTCATGTATAACTGGACTTCACTGTCCAGCATTTCTTAATAACTGCTGCTGTTTCAATGTGATTTTTTTGGGTTTTACTCTGGTGCTTCAGATACTAGTTTCATTCCAAGCGCTTTCTCGTTTCTTTTCAGTAGTGTCATAAAAGATGGGCATGCCTACTCCTACCTTTTGCTGATAGGAATGGAAGTCATCCAAAGGTTTAGAATTATTAGCTTGTGAAGTAAGGGAAATAGATAAAGATCAGTTCATCTCAGTCAGGTAGGTTAGAAGACAAGGTAGTCATCATAGCAGACCTCTGCACTTCTTGTTACTAAAAAAAAACACCGAACAAATCTTACCTGTGGATGGTAAACACTGAGTGATTTCACTTTGTGCAGTGGTAACAAAACCTTCAATAAGAATATTTTGTGCTCTTCTTTTAATGGTAAGGCAAATCCATTAATTATGCTATCAGGGAAAAAAATAGTAATTATTCACAATATTCACTACTGTACAGCATGTACGAAAATCCTTGAATTCATAGTTTTGTTTTTTTTAAGATCTCTTGGAAAACACAACGCAGCAGAAAAAATTACAGATTCAATACGTACCAGAGTTTTTGATCTAGCTCTTTAAGGAATACAACTTAACAGAACCAACTTAACAGAACACACAAATCAGCACCTGCCCATCCCTGGCCCAAGTCTTTCAGAGGTCCTAAATTCCCCTTTAATACGACATCTGACTGTGTCAGCATTTCAGATCCCAACTTTCATTATGAACTATTCAGTGTGAACAAAGCTTTGAGTACATATTGCCACCAGCATCCTCGCTGAATTAAAAAGTGACCAGAGACTGGACGTTGATGAGATCAATCCAGGACAACAGATAAGTGAAAACATACATGGATTGTTAAAACACTTTCAGACAACTCCCCTTGGCAATCATTGCAGAAATTTGATGCTAATGTTACAGGATTATAACAGACAAATATTGTTGAGAAATTAAGAGTTGTCAGAGCTCCCTTCTGCTACCCATAAGGAGCTCTTTGTCAGCCTCTTCTATGAAACTCATTAATGGATGAGAATAATAATCAATACAGAACAGCTACAGCACAGAAGTCTAATTTGGCTACTAGAAATTTGATTAAAAAACCTAAGAAAAAAGATACTTATTACAATTTTAACAGGCAAATTTCTAATTTCTACAATTAAGTGCCATGAAGTTTATAACTTATTATATAAAAACTCTGTAAAATAAGACTAATAATGCTTTTGAAGTGTATTTACATATATATATTTTAAAAAGCTTGCATCTCTGGATGAGAAGTCAACTGATAAAAACACCAGCTTTGACTAGGCTAGCAGCTTCATGTTGTACAACTTAGATTCAAGGGCTGTCACACACATCACTGAAGTTTACTTCAAGGAGATTAACAGAAAGTTTCTGAGGATTTATAACCCACCCTTTCTGTGCTTACCCGCTATACATTTCGTGAAGTCAGAGAAATTTTTAAACAAATTACAACTAGTTACATGTTAATTACAGCTGCATTGCAGCTGATCTTTATTACAAGGATACTAATGTAGAAAACAAAACTTAAAAAATGATAAAAAATTGTCACATCCCAAAAACATCACTGTGCAGTTGAAGTTTTTGCTCTGTTTCTGCACTCTTAAACAAAATTCAAAGTTAAACTTCTCCACATGCTAGGAAGCTATTTTCATCTTGTCTCATAACTGGTGGCAATCCCCAACTGAATATTTAAAGTCTCCTTTGAAGATGAAGACAGTTTAATGAGACAAAACCTACAACTTACCTTCCCAGTATTTCCAGTAATTCTGCTATGCCATTGTGATGCTCTGTTTCATAAATAAACCTAAAAAAAAAATGAAAAACTGTACTCATTTTCTGCTGAGCAGAGAGATACATCTACCACTGAGACGACCATCTAACATTACAGATAGCCTTGACCTCTCAGGTTTTAGTCACTCAGCAGAAAATAAACTTTGTGGAGTCCACGAAAACAGTTAAGCAGTCTTGGAAACTTTTCTAAACATAGCGGCACTTTGTGTTCTTGAAGGCCCTGCTCTCTAGAAGATACACACGCTCCATTAACACATTAAGCTGCCCTCAACCTTCACGCTTGTTTCACTCGCATTTAACAATAGTGCATGCACTGCAGCTATTTTAACAATCATATTCTGTGTCATTTCAATAATGCAAAACACAGCAAACAACGCTTTAAATATTAAAATAACAGAGCATCTGGCACAATCAAATGCCATGACTCAACCTTCCACAGCACATGCAAGCACAAAGTGTTCGAACAGTTACTACTTATGGAGCTAAAAAGCTATGTGGTATTAGACTCCTGTGCACACAAAAGGCTCAGTAATAAACAGAAGTAATCAGATTTTCGTGAATTTTCTTCTGAAAGAACACTAATTTACTATGCAATCATCTTTCTTATGGTCTTCTCAATTGCTTGAGCATAAATTTGCCAAGAAAGTTTAATGAACAACTTCAGGTATTTTGAAAATAATGAATTTTTTTCACTTACTAGAAAGTATTATTAATTTCACTTAGAAGAAAATTATTTTCTATCTGAAAACTTCTCACAGACCAACATACTAACAGCTTCTTTTAATCCACAATGTTAGATGTGACTGTTTTTTTTTTTCTCCTTCAAGATCTACTTGGTATAATTTAGGACAACGATTTCAAGCAAAACTAAATGCAATGATACAAAAATCTTAAAAAACTACATAAGCAGGAACATACTAACTTCATTTATATACACAAATAAACACATTTTACTTTAGAAACAAAGTAAGATCAACATACCATGGGGACAGAATTTATGTAATTCTGGACAGTGACTACTGGATAAATAAAGATCAGATATTTCTGCTTCTTACTAAGTTTATGTAGGAAGATTTAGAGGAAAAAAGTATATGAAAAGGAAACATTTTGAAAAATTCTACACATTCTTTAAGAATTTGTCATGCACAATGCACTAATTCAAGACAGAAATTTAAAAAGCTTTCCTCCCTGGTGCTCACATTCATCAAAGTTTATCTCTGAAAGCAAAGAATTTCTACTTATTTCTGCAATACTTAGGAGCTACGAGTGAGGTATTTTGTTCATTCTTCTCCTAAAACTTTTCAATCTAAAATTTGGTAGAGAAAGGTCACTTCTACAGCGCATCTGTCATATAAATTTCAGATTGAAAAAAAATATGGAGAACTATTACAAAGTCAATGTAATGACTAGAACGTTTCTCAGTCTTAAAAGCCATGCACCAGAATAGTGCTTGAAGTCTTTACTTCCACTACTGCTGAAAGTAAAGAGCATGAAGCAGCATGTAAAAACATTGTTCAGAAACACATTATAGTAGGCTGTGACATTGTTGCACTGCTTGGTTCAGATATTTTACAAAGCCACACGTTCCTGAAAAAATTTAACACAACCTATGTACAAAGAAATAAGTTTTCCAGTTTATTTGAAAGACACACGTATTTTTTTCCATGGGACATACTAGCTCTAGCTAGTCAAGAGCAGTTGTCTGCAGGAGAGTGAAGGCTTACTAGTTATTTTAAAGTAGCTCCTCTGCATCTTTTCTAAAGGCTCACTTGCTACCACAAATTGAGAAGCGAAACTCCCTCTACAGTTGGTACTTCTGGGTGCCATTCATAAAATAGTAGCCAGTATGTGGAAGCTTTTTGCTATTTTCTTAAACAAGTTCATGTTGGGTAGAAAATCGTGACAGAAAAAAAGGGAAGGATGTTGGAAGAAGTGTAAAAACTGATACACAATATGATGACTTGTAGAAAAGAGAAGTGTACAAAATCTAGAAGATCAAAAAGGCACCATAATCCTGCTTTCACACCTGATGACAGGCAGTTAAAACGGACTTCTAAACCCCTTTGGAAAGACTGCAGATTAAATTTTCTTTGCGTCACATCTTTTGATTGGGTGACTGGGTATAAAAACTACAGCATGTTCTACAACAACTAAAAAGTTTCCACCAACCCCAAACGGAACATCTTAGGTCTGAGGAAAGAAAAGGCAGTAAATAATACCCCTTCAATCAAATTCTCTGTCACTCCATTTGGGTTGCAATTTCTTCATTACAAAGAATTACATTTTATTCAAGCGCTATTACAGTATGAATACTACTACACAGTAAGAAAAAAGTCTCAGATAAAAATACCAAACCACCCATCAAATAACATAATTCAAATACTGTCTGCCAAATTTACACTGCGTGCAAGGCTACTCTAATTCAAATCTCTCAGGTTAGCATCAAGTACTGTTAGATGTAGTAGTATTAGGTATGAAGTTACTAAGAATTAAAGACTGCTGACAATATCTTGAAGCATATTTATCTGTTTATCTGACTAAATACCCCATAAGAAAAAGATACTGACATACCTATAAAATATATTATTAATTTGTTTTCGGATGTAAGCTCTCAGGCCTAAGAATTTCCCATATATTCTGTGAAGAGTTGTTTTAAGAAAATCTCTTTCCCGGGGATCTTCACTGTCAAAGAGCTCTAAAAGCTGCAAAGAGGGAAAAGAAAAGATTCACTTTATTGAATCTAATGCACTGCAAGAGAACGCGGATATAGAGCTTGAAGTTAAAAGTTACTTTTACCTTACCTGTAATACAAACTTCTGATCAATATATTTCTTAGCTATATTAGGTTGGAAATCTGGAGATTCTAAAAACCTTAAGAAAAATTCATAAACAAGCTGAAAAAAAAGTCCAACGAAAAAATACCATTAGTCTTATAAACAAAAATAACATTTTATGACCAGTACATTACCAAAATTACTAATCAGTTGCCCAGAATTGCCATGTTTATACTTGTATAGCACACATTTATTTACATAACACACAATGAAAGCTTTTGCTCCTGGCCTCCCAATGCAGTATGTTTTTATTTAATTAGTATAAGAAGTTAATGTTCTTTAAATTGCATTGAAATACTACTGAGCTCCAATGCTAGATTCTCCTCACGTGACAATCTAGTATTCAACACGCCCAGAAGTGTTTTAAAAATTCTGTTCTATGTTTGTCACAGTACCTCTCAAAGCCAGAAGTGAGTCAGCCAGATCAAAGTATCTAGTGACAAACTGAAGCTCATCTAAAATCATGGCAGTTACATCCGTACCACAGGAAACAGCAAACCTTCAGCCTCCAAAACACTGACATTCATTGAAAAGATTTAGTGTAAATTCAAGATGTATTTTAAATACTGTAGAGAGATTAACTGATTTAAGGAGACAGACAGAATCTGTATGATTTTGAATCAATAAAGAATGAATTTAATGTCAAAATTCTGTTGGACTCTGACATCCTGTGCTTCATCAAGTACCTGCAGGTGAGGCCATGCAGCTTCTAAAGTTGGTTCATCTTCCTCTGGATCAAATTCTGCTCCAGTTGGATTGGAAGATGGTGGTAACGTTCGAAACATATTAACTGCAAACTGAAATCACAGATTCCCTTAAGAACTTTGAAGTAAGCAAATGATTAAAAATGATTTCAAAGATGATTTTGACTGAGAAGTCTTAACACAACCTACTTAGCTAATATCTGCAGAAAGATGCAAGCTATATAACTCAGAATTTAGAGAAAAATGAAGTACATTTATTCTTCTTTTAAGATTTTAAACTTGGAGAACACTTTTCCATGTAGTACTGCTTAAAGTACAAACTTATTGGCAGGATGTCTTACTTTGTGTCTTCACACACACACATATAATAAACATGCACATTTTAAACACTCAAGCAAATGTTTATAAAATGTTTAGACAAGTATATCTATATATACACCTGAAAAGAATTTGCAACCTTCAAAAGCAGAAGTCAGAGCCAGAGACACAAAACAAAGATTACCTGACATTGTTATGTAAATTATTACCAGTTTCACTTCACACCGCAGGCACATGGATGTGGAAATACCTCAAAACCAAATTCTGACCTGCCTCTCTTAGTGGCACTTCTCTTAACCCATGCCCATCTAACTGTGCAGTTCAGCATCCTCAAGGAAGCGGAGCAGACTACAAAGGTTTCTCAAGGTTTGTGTACACACAGAGATATAAATCATTTTTGTGCTTCCAAGCGCTTGTCTAGATGCACACTTGTAACATGCATGAACCACAGCAGGGACCAGAAGACCCTTAAAAATGAGCAGGGTTTCAAAGTCCCTAGTACAGCCAAAAAAATCCTTAGAAGTCTTAGAAGGAAAAAAAACAAAAGTGCCGAAGGGTACATTTTAGAGAACCTCTTGTATTTCAAGGTCAGAAATGTTCCAGAGGGAAGGTGGGTGCTGACTGTGCTTGTATCGATTGTGCATTAATAATCAGTTACTTCCAGTGTAATAATTTTGCAACAAATTTTGACAGAATACTTCAAGATGTCCTCTTCTAGGTACTTCACCTCACCTCTGAGTGCATGTTGAATTTTTTTGTTATGTAGCAAAATACACATAATCAGATATAATCACAATTACATTAATATATGAAACACACAATCATAAATGAAAGTAAAGCACATTTGTTAGCAAAAAAAAGCCTCACATGATTTTTAGTACACATTCTCAAGAGTGATCTTACTTACAATAGTTCAGAACAGATTTAACAAGTCTGCACTACTCTCAGTTCTCCTGAAATAACAGCCAGTTTCTTTGTGGACAAGAAAGGACTAACGAGCTTCTGATTCAATGGCTGTTCTCACATCCCGGAGAAGTTACTGATCCTAACTTCTACAGAGCAAGTTGGAGGGAACAGGTTTCTGTGCATGCCAGTAAGAAAACCAGAAAGAGCCTTCATCTGAAAATATAAAGACAGCTATGGCTGTCAGTACTGAAACAGACTAATTCCTCAATTCCACTTATAATCCAGATTATTAGGTAGGGCAGATGTTGTAAGAGAACTAAATCGATGAGCAAACAGAAAAACACAATCTATTTAGCAGTCTATTAGTAAGTGCACCCAAGAGAGTCCTTCTTATTCTATTTTGTTGCTTGCTTGTTTGGTATCAAACCAGCACCAGTCTCAACTAATTTTTGAATGTACAGATCAATTCAAATTATGGTCCTAAACCAACTCTACTGCTTCAGGCTGATCCCTTGATACAGATGCCTCAGTATTCTCAGCAGCCTGAACACACTGCAGAAATGACAAGATTGCCAAAATAAAAACAGTGGTGTACTATTCTACCCTTTCATAATTATTGAGTGTATCAGGCTGCATTCAGAAACTCTTTAAGGCTATTCCTACTTAAAACACTGCATAGAGCTCTGCTTTAAAACACAAATTAAATCATTTTGTTCATTATAAAAATACTAAGATATTTTAAGATAAATTTGGGTAGACACTTGTTCACAATGAGAATGTTAGCTATGCTGAATGGAGGACTATGACATACACAAAATGATTTACCAAATCAGCTGCAGCTGGCTGCATGGAACTTCAGCACAAGGCATACATACACTCCATTCTAAGTGTGTACCACAAATATCAGAAAAGATTACGTATATACTATTACTGATATTTGATGGTTGCAACAGATTGGAGGAGGCCTTTTGCAAGTGTTAACAGGAAATCTGAGAATACATTTCTGAAGTCTGACCACAGAAGATACAACAGGACAACAGATCTCGCAAGAAAAAAATTATCTGCAAAAGGCTACGCCATCAGGAGCAGCAGAAACATTTACAGTCTTTTCAGTAGCACCAATACTTGGTTTGGTTCAGCAAACATGCCAGTAGAGTATTTCCACAACCAGAGAGAAGAAAGATTGCTCCACTGGATATTGCACTGAACTGAAAGTCTTGAGGATGCAAAAGAGTAACTCGCTTCATCAGCTGAGTTGTTCCTACACTTTCAACAAGTGTCTAATGCAGTTCAATTTAAGAAAAATTCTGCAAGCTTGATTTTATTTATAATCTAGCTACAGGTCTACCCAAGTATTACACTTAAATTCTATATAGCATACTATAAGTCTGTAATTATCAAATTTTCAGATGATACGGGAGCCAAATGCACATTTTTATCCTCTTCTCAGTGTGTTATAAGGTGGGTTCCTTTAATTGTTTGCTTGTTTTTAAATAATATCAAAATTTATTTAACCATCACTTCAAGATGATCCAGAAGCTCTGACAGATCAAGCTAGATCTGTTTAAATATGTTGTTTTGCAGAGAAATCCACTCCACCCATCTGCAGTGGGACTCTGGGAAAAGCAGCAGGCAGGCATGCTCCCCTGTTACATTATGACTGCTTATCATTTATCAGCTCCATTCACAGTTTAAAATAATGCTGTAACATTACCTACTAACTGGCACATGTAACTGCTGTCCTGCCTTCTCACATCTGACAGATGGCAGAGCAGACAGTGGGAGGCAGTATCAAACTGCATCAGCTAAATCTGCAAGAATTACATCATATTCCCATGAAGGAAATGTCATCCTCATGCTCTGTCTTCCTCACAGTATTCCTTCACATCAGGGATGCAGGTCTGATTTTGACTACGACTAGCCTATTAATTACTCTTTCACAGAAAGAAAACTGAGATAGGCTGTATGAAGATATTCTAAAAGCATGGACATCAATTAACTAGCAACCTCCAACCTTCCTTTAAAAAAAGGTAAAAACTTGCAATAGTCAACTGTCTTCCAAAAAAAACCTAGGGATGATGAGACTTGGAACTCCCACTTCCTAAGACTGTTAAACAGAAGAAAAATCAGCCTTTTCTAGATGAGGGAGTCTCAGGCTCTTGCTATAAAGAAAAGCTGGGTTGTGTAAGGTCTTAGTATTGACTCATACTTCCTCCCCTTCCCCCACCCCCCCTTTTTTTTTTTTGAGAATATCAAGTGGAACGAGTTAAAAACTCAAAAACACAGAATAAGCTTGTTCCATGAGCAATGGAGCTCTTCTGTGTTTTAAATCTTTGACCAAAAGAACATGAAACTCAGTGTTCAAATCAAGGTATGGCATTTCTCAGTGAAGGCACAGACCTGAAACTTTCCTGCCTATGCCACTAAAATTTAGGAAAATATACAATGAATTAGCATCACTGTCCCTTATCTTTTGGTCAAATGGCCTCCCCTAACATCCGTCTTTTTACCTAACATGTAAGATGGAAGCTGCAAAGCCCAATTTCCTCTAAGGTCAAATTCCCACAGATGTACTTCAGCAAACATAGCATAAAGGATTAATTTACATCCCCTCAATAACACAACAGAACCTCACAATCTCCTCAAAATTTATCAGATTTGAGTCTTTACGAAACCTGGGCTAGCGTGCCAAAATCCCCTCTGCGCTTCTAGCACTGCCATCCTTGACTCTGAAGGATGCAACTTTGGAGGATGGGAGAACAAAAAAAAGAAAAGGCAAATATGCTGCATTTTTACAGCTTCACAGATATGTTCTGCTGCCATGGTTATGTCCCCTGTTTTTCTGGCGGCCCATTCTGTGCAATGCTAGAGGAAAGTTTCAAGTGAGTAGGCATTACAGAGAGAACATGACACACATTCTCTCTTCCCTTCTGCTGAGCAGTCCAAGTGAAGCTTGACATGAACAGCTCTGAAAGACAAACTTTGTAATCTGACAGCCTGCACTCTGTATTTTAACAAATAAAGCCACCCTAATAGCTAAGGGGAGCCACAAATACTACACTTTTACTCCCAGTAAAATCTCTCATTCCATACTGAGTATGAAATTAAACAAAAAACCCCTACCCACATAACCAGAAATAACACTTTAAAAATTCCCCATGCGTGTAACTGAGTACGTCACTTCATTTTCATAATATGTGAAAAGTAGCAGTGAAAACTGCTTTAACTACTGAAATGATCTGTTATAAAATACAAACTTATTTCCTATATATTGTCAATTTTAAACTTAATATTGGTCTATGTGTTTCACAAAAAAAATTACTCTATCATCCACAAGTACTCCAACATCAGCAGGGAAAGTATTCTGGAAGCTACAGAGCAAGTCTCATTTATCCAAGCTTCAAATTTAGTTATTTCTCAGAACACTACAGATTCAGCATTTCTTTGGTCTCCTCTGAGCTCTCTCCAACATCCCCTGACTGGTCAGCTGGTGAATGCTTATACTGATGCTCACTTTCATAGATACAGATACAATACAGATGCAACCCATTCTTTCCTGAGATGGAAAGGAGCAATCACATGGTCAGTATTCTACAAAGCTAACAATTCTCACAAGAGTTCTACCAAACCCATTTAGGAAAATGTCTATGCTTCTGATAGTTCTGGTGTACGCTAATCTATCTCATGACGCCCTCTTTTCTTCAAAAGCCGAGCTAAATTAAATCATATATCCCTTTACTAAACAAGAGAACCTGTAACACACGCTTTTCATCAAAATTACTGAATTTATTATTTACATTTACTGAATGTACTTAGGCATTTGTCCGTGTCTTCCAGTACTAAGATGCAAGTTCCTGCTCTGAGGACAGAAAGTCCAACTTCACTATGAGAAATGGAACTTGTAAAGGGTTTAATAGAAACATTTCATTTCCCACCATATATTTGCTTACAAACAAAAGGAGTATCTGAAAGACATGTCAGTCGGTTCCTTGAGGAAGAAGGGAAAGAAATTCTTGCATCCACTCTGGAGAACAACATTAAATCCATTTTAGAAACTCTCCTATCTTTTGAAAAGGAAATTTGTGATTAAGGTTAAATAACTGAATTAATCCATCACATGAATATATTGTTTAAAGAAAAGACCTAACCACACATTTGCCAAAGATACGTGAAGCAAGAATAGAGACAGGGGCCGGAGGGGGAAATGAACATGATGTGATCACTAGAATTTTAAAGAGTGCTTTTATCAGAGCAAATGAAAAAGAAAATGAAGATGAAAACAAAAAAAGGAAAACTTTAAAAATTTTTTATAATTACTATTCAATAGACAACTTGTGGAAATCACTGCCCTACTGGCCTGAACAGTATGTTAACCAAAGGAAACACAAAAATCTCACGTACACACTTATAAAAACATGCACATAAATAAATACTCATATACAGACGAGTAACTGGCATATCATGAGGGTGAACAGAATGACACAGCCATCCACACAGATAAAAGAAAAAGACTTTAAGAGCAACTTCTACACGCATCACTGGCAATACTAGGATGCTGAACTAGGTGGATTTTTATGCCAAATTTGGTGTAACGAGTCCTAACATAGACAGATGTAGACAGGTCCCTTAAAGTATACAGAAGACATTAAATTTCTTTTACCTTAAAATCCACATAATCAATACACAAACCCACTGCTAGAACTTAACAATTTTTTAAGGCTGCTTTTATGGAACAGTTTTCTCTCAGTTATCTGTCCTGAAACAACCACATTCCTCCTGCAGTCGTATTGTAATTCTCTTTCTTTCTGGCATGCACATTCATACTGAGAAGTACATTTTGCTATCTGAATTTAGCCTGTAAGTACCAGTCCAGGTCCAATAACTGACAGTATATATCACAATGCTAAGTTCTATGGAAGGAAATTCACACCCTTTAGAATCTAATGTGTAAAAAGCATTTTAAGTTCACTGAAAGATGCTGTGATCTTAGCAAGCTGTTTAATAACTCCCTTTTCAGTGGTGTCAAACAATCAATTAGTAAAAATAAAAGAGATACAAGTAGGTTATCCAGACACAATCCCACATCTGCTCATTAACCATTCTCAGTGCTTCGTGTATTTTTGACATATTATTAGGAATTCTCATACAGTCAAGTTCTCATGAAAGCGGCACCTATCAGTAAGCACTTACAGTGGACTTAAGTAACAAGTAATTTTTTAAGTAACACCTTTAATAGTAAAATTCCTTAGAATGTACTCTGAAGCATCTTTAAAGTCTCTGATTTGGAGCAGGACCTCAAAATAGAATAATAGAATCACAGAATCACTCAGGTTGGAAAAGACCTTAAAGATCATCGAGTCCAACCACAACCTAACCATACTACCCCAACTCTAACAACCCTCTGCTAAATCGTGTCCCTGACAGAGAAGCAAGCAGGTCTAATTGGCTTGGGATTGGATTGTAGAGGGGAGAAACAACACAGGTCTAAGCAGTTCATATAGCTTGTTCCAGCAGAATTCTCATCTGCATACAATATAAGGTCCAACTCTCATCCTCAGCTCTGAATGCAGAAAAAAAAAAATCAATTTCAACCAACAGTACTGAATGTAATTATGTAATATTAAGTCTCAGGCTTCCACAAGTGATCTTAACTCTCACCTTATAAAAATACTCTCAAGTTTTCAGTTTCGCAATCTACATTCTTTTAAAAACTAAAATTTAACTTTCCCAGTTTCTATAAACATCTATTCCAAAAAAAATCTATGGGGAAAAAAGGTGAGGTTTCTGGAGGTGCACAGAGCTGGGAAGAGACAGAACCAGGACAACTGACCTAAACTGGCCAAAGGGATACTCCTCACCATACAATATCATGTGGAACTATAAAAACTGAGGGAAGTTGGCCAGGGGGCAGTAGCTGCTTAGGCACTGGCTGTACACCACTTGTCTTATATATAATATATATACACACACACACACATTTGTGTGCACATACATCACGTACATACATATCATTACTATTATCTTCATTATCATCACCGTTATTATTATTTTGTCCTTCCTTTTCTGTCCTAGTAATTGGTTTTTATCTCAGCCCATGAGTTCTACTACTTCCCCCCCCCCCCCCAGTCTTCTCCTTCTTACCACTAGGAGCAAGGAATGAACGTACGGCTGCACGGTGCTGAGCTGCTGCCAGGTTAAACCACAACAGTACCCGACTTCTACCATACAAAGAGGAGCCAACAATGGCAAAAAGATTTTAAAAAACATAATTACATTACCATTTTGCTGATGTACAGATGGCAGTTGATCTTCTTTGAAGATTTCAGTACGGTTTTTTAAAATAGATTGGCGTAGCTGAAGAAACAACTATGAATTAAAAAAAGTAATCAGACTGGTTCCCGTCACTTACCATATGTACTACTTCAGGGTAAATAGGTTCTGTAATCACATTGCGATTGTGTGTGATATATTCTACCATTTCACTTAAAGCTGCTCGTTTTACTTCCTTCCACTTTAGGTCACTTAGTGGATCAGAAACAAAGTCAAAAAGTACACAACATTGTCGTAACTTCTGGATAAAAAGCTTTTCTTGATCAGCAGGAGGAACATCTGAAAAGTGAAAACAATTGGTTATAAGTTACATTGCAGCAGACTTCACTCTAGTCATTTTTATTTCCCTGAGACACAGGCATCGTGGTCTTTATAAGCAAACTTCTTGAATCTTCAAACAAATTTCAGAAATATAGTGGTCCAGAATATTAACTCCATAAAATACAGTACAGTATAGAATGAATTAAAATTGCCAAGTGATGCATGCTTGCCTTTGCTAGAAATAGGTAGTGCATGGAAAAAAAATGCATACTTAGAAAAAAATGCCTCAGGGAATTTCCCAAAGAGCTCTATTTGTGTACAAAACATCAGGTTGCTTCCGCAGAAATACTCTTTGAGTATTAAGAAATACATTGGTGGATTTTCAGTTTCACCAAGAGGAAACCAATGAGTCACTTTTTCAACTTCAGACTCATCACCTAACAAATTCTATTTCTCCACCAAGCATTCCTATAACACAAGACTGCAGTAAACACATAATAAACATAAACCAACTATTTAAACTTCAAAACAGAAAAAAAAACATGTAAAGAAATTGGAGTAGCTGAAGTTCTAAGTGCATCTATTTTGCCAATTTGTAACACTAATTTGAATGTTCTGCATGTGCAAGAGGCAGATTTGCATTATCAATCTTCTGAAGCATTTACAGGAGTTTAAGAAACTGTAGCCAGCTCTGAAACATGGTGCACCCTCTCTAAATTTACAGATGACACCAAGATGGAAGGAAGAGTCCATCTGTCTGAGAGTAGGAAGGCCATACACAGAGAGGGATGGGATAGGCTGGATGGGTGGGATGAGGCAAATTGGGACGAAGTTCAACAGGACCAAGTGCTGAGTCCTGCACTTTGGCCACAAGCCCAGGCAACACTACAGGCCTCGGACAGAGTGGCCAGAATACCGAAAAGGACCTGGGGGCATTGGTTGATGCTCGACTGAACATGAACCAACAAGGACAACAGCACCCGGGCTTGTATTAGAAATAGTGCAGCCAGAAGGAGCAGGGAGGTGACTGTCCCTGTGTACTTGGCACTGGTGAGGCTGCACCTTGAGTGCTGTGTTCACTTTTGGTCTCCTCACCACAAGAAAGATATTGAGGCTCTGGAGCAGATCCAGAGAAAGGCAATGAAGCTGTGAGTGGTCTGGAGCACAGGCCTTATGAGGAGCAGCTGAGCAAACTGGGATTGTTTAGTCTTGAGAAGTGGAGGCTCTGGGGAGACCTTACTGCCCTCTAAAACCACCTGAAAGGAGGTTATGGCGAGGTGGGGGTTGGCCTCTTCTCCCGGGTAACTAGTGATAGGACTAGAGAGAACGGCCTCAAATTGTACCAGGAGAGGTTCAGATTGAACATTAGGCTTCTCCAAAAGAGTACTCAGGCACGGGAACGGGCTGCTCAGGGAGGTGGTGGAGTCACCATCTCGGAAGGCGTTCAAGAAACATTTAGATGTTGTACTGAGAGACATGGTTTAGTGGGCAATATTGGTGGTAAGTGGACAGTTGGATTAGATGTTCTAATTAGATGAGGTCTTTTCTAACCTTAATGATTATATGATTGAACACTGGTCTTCTAAGATCACAATCACCAAATGTAAGCCAGGAGTTGATATGCATATACTCAAAAAACATTCAAGGAAATAACATTGTCATCTCTCACCAAGTTGAATATAAGATATGAAAAAAAAAAAATAAGCCAGTAAGTTTTAAATCACAGCGAGTAACCAGTCAGTTTGACACTGTTTAATTTATCATCATTCAGGTGCAGCTGGTAATAAAATGCATCAACTAACAGGGACAGTAACATTTCTACTCCTCTGTCTTCCTTTCAAGACTCCAGCCCCCTTTCTGTCCAATTTTTTATTTTTATTTTTACCCCCCTTCTTCTTTCCCAGAGTATCTTTGACCGGTGAAGCTAGTCCATGTATCTATATTTCTGAACACTTCTGCTGGTGTTTTATTTTACTGCTCCTCACATTTAAACTGCCTCTTCTCAGGTGTGCGCAAATCTACTTTATTAAATTCCTCTTTTCTTTAATACCAAAAACATACTTCATAGATAATGAATGCAACAAAGACTGGCCTCAAGATACCCAGAAACAAACTAACCAACCCACCCAGCCAAGGAGAATATTTGTACTCTTCTGGTTAACTCCGTTTCCCTGTCTATAACACTCTTCTGCCAATTCACTTTTAACCTTTTGAGACAAAGATTGCCTTGACTTCACACAGCGCTTTGTGCAGTGGTATTTTTACTATTTGACAAGGACACCTTGATTGTCTGAAGGTCAAGTTTTTACCTTCCAATTTTTATTTGACGCTACAAAATTCTGCATGTGCCTTACTGTTTGTCTAAGTAATCCCACGAGTAATTAAAATGATCAATGCATGACATGATGGTTCAGTACATCTAGCAAACGCTTTGGGGAATCTGGACATTAACTTTCAATAATTAAAGGAACACTTACTTAAGTAACTGGTGAGATGTAAAGAAAACAGTACCATATTTTGACAGCAGCAAAAATCCACATCCAGTTAAAATGGTCCAATAACCACGGCAATAAGTTTAAGACAGAAATCCTGCTTAAATTAACAGCATAACACATTTAATGTTTTTGCATGACAACTTCTTGTTGTTAATTATTGTTGGATATGAATTGGTGAGTCACAAATAGCATGACAAAAGGCAAAATAAAACTAGATTGCCTACTTCTGCTTATTCCACCTGATGGCCTTTCTTTTCCCTTAGCATAGCATAGAATGCAAAGACTTTCTTAAACACAAGTGAAATGAGCCCTCGTCAAACAACGGATTTCAAGTGGTACTACTGAATGTAAACACACACCTACTGCACGCACAAGCAAACTAATGAACTGAATGTCTGACTGTCTGATCAATACCTGCAGTCCAGTTGATCAGGTACTGCAATGAGTAGCCCTGCTTTAAACACCTGACAAACTTATCCTTAAGATAGCAAGCTAGAGCGGCCTCTTCCTTCTCAAAAGAAGTTGCTTTCAAAACTACTTTTGCTATAATAAACCTTTATGATACACTGGTCTAAAATGGCTTTTTTCTTTAAGCTACATACACTAAATTGCTCTGAAGAACTCCAAAGAAACTCCAACAAACCACAGACAAGAAAATCTGTAGAGAAATAGCTCCAAAGAACATGCAGAACAACAACAAGAAGTCAGGGCATGTAAGCTGTTACGGGTTACAGACTTCAGTGTCAATAAGATAGCGAAGAGTTCAAGAATTAGAATGAAGGTGATAAGAGGTGAACAACTTCCTAACAAATAAAATAGAAGCTCTGTAAAGTGCAGCAAGCGATTTTAAGGTACTTTAAGCCACACAAACTGCATCTTAATACCTACGTTTTTGTCTACTTAGATTAAAAACTACACAAATGAATATTTCCTCCTGGGAAGAGTATTTAATGGAGTAGCCTGTATGACTTGAATTTGCAAACAAGACACAGAGTGGTTAGAGAGGTTACCTTTTCCAAATTAACTGCAAAATGGAAAGTGATTTGGTCTGAAGCATAGCAACATGTTTTCACTTAGGGATACTACGCTGTACTACACAAAATCTGAGCCTAACCAGAGACCACAATCTTAGAAGGAACAGACATACAATTACAGTCACCTGAAAGGAGAGGAAGCATTAAAGCTATAATTACCACTCATCTCTGAGACGAAAGACTGACAACTAAGTGGGTCAAGAAATACTCCCAGAAGGCAAGCCACCTATCTCAGGATTTACTTTGAATTGGCTTTAATATTTTAAGTACTTCAGTTATACTTGTAAACAATTGTTAGTCACGTCCCTCTACCCTGACACGTGCTCTTCCATAGCTTTCAAATGTCTTGACCTCAAATCTCTCCTGATGCTCGTCTGGAGTACTTGCTGTTAAGTTGAGATCATCCCTACTTTTAAGGTTTGGAATGATGATTTCAGTAACAATGATCACTGAAGGTGACCAAGAAACCATCATGATTAGACAATAATTTTTGTGTGGAGAATGTGTGTGTATTAGCAGAAGAATTCTGAAGTCTTTATCTGAAGCCATGTGCCAAGGATGTGTGCTTTCAGTTCACTGCCTGGTGACCTGTCCACTAGCTTCCACTTCAATTAGCTGATAATCTCCAAATTTTAGCTGTTCAGGTTAACAGACATATCTGAAGGGAGTGTTATTAGGTAATTTTTATTTTATTTATTTATTTAGAACCAAGCAGCTCTTTGAGCACTCCTCAAAGACTGGGAAGGCTGTGGCTATTCAAAAGCTATTCCTCATGATTATTCCAAAACTGCCATTTTGTACTCTTCACTGAGCCACTCCCCATTTGCAGTTTGTATCACTTACGTTCAATACTTACAAATTTTGCTTCCAATTATAGCACTGATATCATCCACCCTTATCAATAGCTATAGTTTAATAAAAACTGTTTCTGGTCTGCTAAGGTAATGGGAACATAGTTTTTCAGAATGATAAAGCAATTCAAATCATAAGACTGAACTTGATTTCCAGCAATTCCTGACACCAGATCTACACAAATACTGTAATGGCAGATTTTACGCCAAAATTGGCATTATTTATCCCATTACTCTTCTTGCGAGATAACTTCTAACACACCACAAAAGGTATCCCCAGAACTCGGTGTTATGATCACAAATAAGCCTCAGAGTCCAAAGATCAGCCTTCTTCCCTTGTTCAGGAATTTCAGGTCTTCCCTCATTTCAGTCCCTGGATAATTGCTGCATCGACTTACCCAGCCTACAGACAGGCAGGTTCTGCCTCTTTATATTTAATGGTATTGATTCTGAATTAACTACTCAGTTTAAAATGCTCAACACCACCTCAGACTGTGGCCTTGCCAGACAGACTCGCTAATGAGTATAGAACATCTTCCTTTCACTATACAATTGGTATCAGCTGAGCTTTTACTATCAGACTGAATATACCAGTATCACACTCAGAGACAAGGTGCTCAGCTGTCAGGACAGTTACCAAGAGCCTCAGCAGAGCACAGACAATCAACTGTGAAAGCCAAAACTTAAACAGAGTTCTATGAGTAAAAACAAACTCCTTGGAAGCTCTAGGTATTTCTTCAGCAGCGATTACTGCAAAACCACAGTAAATGAATTCACATAAAGTGTTTCCACTGGTAACTGTCCTCCCCCCGTCCCTGCCTGCTTCTCAGCTGGTCTGTGACACCATTCTGCACTCAGGGGCTATAAGCTACAACTTCATCAGAAGAGATCACTTCTTAAAAGGTAGCACAGCTCCCTCCAAGAATTAAAACATCACTATGTGCTAACAAGTCCCCATTTTCTCAATTTCATAAAACAAACTCTGCCTGTCTTAAAAGAGAATTAGAAAAAGAAAACTCATACTGAAGTTAGGTTTCTAAGTGCCTGGACATGCATGCAATATTGCATGACATTTATGAACTTTAAGACTGTAGAGAACGGATTGTTCTTTGCATAACATTTCTGTTCAGACAAAAAAAATCACATTCTTATTTTTGTATTTTGTGTCATCACTGCGTGCCCATGACTGCCCCTTTCCACAGCAGCTCATTTTTCTATGTCAGCATTTAACAGTTTCGAATGGAGGCTGTAAGGCAAGCCACACAGAACAGCTGTTTGCTAGTACAGACTGTAACCGAAACAAAGTCAGACACTGAAAGTTTTCAGGTTACGTCTCCATGGGAGTAACAGTTGATACAACTGCTACCACAAAACAAACTGTGGTCAGTAGAACTCACATCATCATTTTGAAAGCAGAAAACGAGAAACACTGATGATAATTTACAGAAAAATACATACGGGAGATACCATTCCTTTTTCTTGTATGAGCACTTTCTTACTTGTTTGTAAAGGCTCAGCAGAGGTTATCAGCCATAGAAAAAAAGACCACTAAAAAGCACACGCTGAAAGTAACTGCTTCCTTAGGACAAATGGGTAGAGCAGAAGTCCTCGCTGACTCCTGCTTGCAGGTAGATAGTAAATCTTATTAAATGTGTCTTCACATCTACTGAAGGGCTACAGCTTTAAATGACATGGAGAAATGACGTTTAACTGTCAATTAGGGTGCTCTCCAGCACATACCACAAAGCATACTGTTAATACAATACAGCTCCTTCCGGCAATCAAAAGCAAGTATTAGTGTCATTTAAATTGGATGTCATTAGAAAAGCAAGCAGCATTAGCAGTGTTAGCAATTTGCACTACAGTTGTGCTTCAATGCGAGGAGTTTGCTATCTTGCCACAACCATTTTTTCCACAGACATTTCAGCTAATATTACCATGACAGCATTTTGCTCAAAGAATAAGCGGTGTTCAACACGCAGAGTAAAGGAAATGGAAGTTGCTAGACACGCAGGCAGAGGGACTGCAGAACATGAGAAAATGAACACGGCTTTAATAGAATTATCATTTTTTCCAGAACTAGTGATCAAGTCTTAAAAAAGAATCACAGAAAAATGGCAAGGTGACAAAAGCCTGTCTAACATTTGATCAAGTCCAATTTAAAGCATCTACCTGATTTTGAAATGATTAAATTACTGTTTAAGTCTCAATCGAAGAACACTTCTTTGGATTACAGAACTTTCACGACATTTCTATTACTTGACATACTCATTACAGTTCTCTCTGATTTTCTTCAGCAGATTTTACTGAAAACATGACAGAACTAATTAACACTAAGTGACATAACTCCCCTAGATAACAGTGTTTTATCTTAATAGGTGATAATAGAAATAAAGGGTTTGGGAGGAAATTTTCCAGTTCATGCATGGAAAGTTTAATTAATGCTATTACTTCTAGCAGTGCTTCAAAATACACTTAAGGAATGCAAGAAATTACTATAATTACATATAATATGCAATACGTTTCATACAGTAACTAGTAGCCCTAGGAGTGGGAGTTCTGCTGCAGATTACTTGAAACAAGCAAGATATTATGATGCATACAGTGGATTGCAAAACCACACAAAACAACATCAACAGCAAAACGCTTTATATGGAATTCTACTGATCCTATAGAAATACGGTTTGTTTGGTTATTTTTTGTTTTGAGGGAGGACAAAAGAGAGACTTAATATGATAAGAATGACCACAGAGATCAAAGCCACAGGAACACTCAAGGAAAAACAAGGTACTTGTATTAAATTCAAGAGAGCGTGACATGTAAAAATAGTAAGAGGCACAGAAAAGGAACAAACTTCTATCTCACTACTGAACATAAAAGGTACATTAAGTATCATAAAAGAACTGCAGCTGAGTCTTATTACAACTCCTTCTGTCAAGTTTGAGGTCCTACTGCAAACCATACATTATACTTGTGTACATTCCAACTGAGAAGTTCAAGTTTTTTTCCTTTCTGTTTCAAGAACACATTTCCTGTCAGAAACAGGATGCTGAAGGTTGGATGAACATTCAGCCTGACCCAGAACAACAAAGCCCATCATTCTCCAGCAACTCCTGCTCAATAATTAAAATTACAGGCACTCACAGCTTCTGCAAAGAAAACAATAAACCGCTTTGATAGTCTGAACAGCTAATATAGTTGTTTTGTTCTAGGCCAATGAGAAGGTGAGCTGAGACCAACAGATGGACGCATTCCATCTGAACTGACGCTCATGCAGCAGCCTGAAACTTCACAAGCATGACCTGCTGTGGGTCAGCTGCCTTTATGCAGCATCATGGTTCTCAGGAGCATTCCAGGAGAGAAATGAGAAGCAGCTGGAAGCAGTGGCTATTTCCACTCCTCTCTGCCTTCAAGGAACTGAGCTGCTGCCATCAATAACTTTTGGCTGTTCTCCAGGTAACAGAAATTTGTAACTGGTTCCCATCTTTGGAACTGCACTGCTTCTAACTACTGCTGTTCCACATTCCATAATGCACTTGAACAAGACTGGCACCCAAAATATAAGTATTTTTCTATATACGAAGTTTAAAAACAATGCTTGAAATAACGTACATGCGGCACATTTTCTAGCTACAATTCAAAAACATGCTGCATTTCACTTTCAAGTAGTTCAAATTCCTGGATGTTCAACTGTATTTTTATTTTAGTTTTCCATTAAAATCCTGGCTGGTAGAGAAAATCCAGCTTTATTTTTCCAGTAAAGCAATAGCACTGGCTTTGCTTCTGTGCTGATCTGCTGTGTGGATCAAACACAGTCCACTTAAAACAAAAAGCGATTCCACCTCTAACAATCTGTGTCTGAAACTAGTCTTGATCTCATAGAACAGACATTGGATGGAGGAGGTAGGAGGAGAAAGATGCCTGAAGTCAAAAGTAAAGAGTATTTTAAGTTTTAAGTTTTGTGTTTCTAGATAAAGAAATCTCTTTATTCAAAAGGTTTCTCACTGGATTGTGTGATTTTCCTTTTTTGAAAGAATACAGTCTTCCATTTAATGGAAAAAAAAAAATACACTAAGGACTNATCAAGGCAAAAAAAAAAAAAAAAAAAAACCAACAAAAACACAAGAAATCATCATGGCTTAGTAAGCTTAAGAGAGCCAGAAAGTCCTGAGAAGCACATGCGTAGTCAGCGAAGCTCGCAACAGGTGCTTCACAGCACTAATCCACTGTGAAAGCTGCAGTCTTTGGGGAGCCCAGAGCTGAAGGCTGTTGCTGGTGGCAGCAGTAACTGCGAGACTGAACTGTGGTTTTGATGATAGAGAAACTTTACGTAATGACATTTCAGCATCAAAGATTTTAAATGGGAGATTAAGGACTTTAACTTGTAATCAACGAGGAAAAAAGCCTGCTATCATTCTATGCTGTCCGGCACAATTTTAAATATTAAACAATCTGGGGCTCTGAAATGACTTCCAGCAACACCTTTTACAGATGCACACGATAAGTATCAATGAGAAAAGTGAATAAACAACAAGTAAGCTCCACACCTCGTTATGCAATGACTTTCCAGAAGTGGAACAAAACCACCCTGCCTCTAAAGACCTGCTTTAAAAAGAATGTTATCTCAAATCCATTATTTTCTTTGAAATCACATGAAATTAAAAACAAAAAAGCACCTTGAGAACAGACGTGTACCTCAAATCTAACTGAAATAAGCATTCTTAGCCTAGATTAAAACACGTTAAAAATTATAGAGAAGAAATCACAAGTGCATAAATACTTGAAAGGCAATGTACCATAAAGAGAAAAAACAGGAATGCTTATACAAGAAATGACAAGTGTATCAAGTTGAAACGGGCTTGAGCTAATGAAATAAAAATTCCACCTGAAAATTAGGGAGAAAAATGACAGTGAGTAAAATCAGACAGACAGTGGAAGGGAAGAAGAAAAAAGAAAAAATCCTCATCTTAACAAGGGAAGAGGAAAACCGAAGAGATAAAAAGCTGTCAGAGCTTTGGGGCACTCACACAGTTAATATGACAGTAACACCCATTTAAACACAAAGCACTTGCCAGTAACGTATGGGAAAATCCTCTATTTCCTAGCTCTTACGTGTACTTCACAAGGTGCAACTAACCTTGTGTCCACCTTCTGTAGTATAACAGCCTGAAGTTTTGAGGAAACAGGCTTATTATGCAACATCTTCAATTGCATTTGATTTTACTAAAGACAAGACTTTTATATATTAGAACTCTCTGAAAAAATGAAGAGCTACTGCCAAGGACATTGGTGAAACCAGATTTAAGTTACGTTAATATAACACAATGTGCAGCCAACCACCAAAATATAAAATACCTAGGCTACTTCCTAAGCAGCCTATCAGCCTGCTTTTCTTCTCACTGTTCCACTTGCTAAACCCGGGATTACTGCTTGTCTTCTATTAGGCACTTCTGAATGATAAAATACATAAATTTAATGATGGGATTCAGAATAAGTACTAACAGATAAAATAAGATTTCACTGAAGAACGCTGGGTCACATGTTGGCTTAGAAAGAGATGACATAATAGAGAAGAAAGCATGACTGTGGCTTCTTTTTCTATATGGCCAAACATTGGGAGTTCCACATCCCAATACAATGTAACTTCATGCAAGAAGTTTAGTAAGTTGTAACATAAACACAGCTTGCATGTATTCGCCACTTTGTTGTAAGCTGACATTTATCTTTAAATTAATCAAACATGCCCATAACTTCCTTGGTAAAAAGTCTAAATGAGCTTCCCAAATTCTCCATTATTTTCAAAATTGGAAATAGGATGTGGAAAATGCGAGCCTTTTTGAAAAGTCTATCCATAGGAAGGGCTGTAACAGTAAAGGTAAGTGAATCTGCATGCAAAAGAGGTTCTGAAGGACCTTCTAACAGATACTAAGTCCCACTCGGTGTACTCCTGAAAAACTCTAGTGTTCAACTCAGTAGAGTTTTCCTGTTATTGGTATAAGCCACACTTTGTTAGCTCCACATGCCTGTGAAATTTAGGAACCTTGTGTGACGCATCTCAGGTAAAAGAAACAGCCAAGCGTGATAGCAGCAATGTTTTGGAAAGTAACCTTAGAACTAACTAGGTCAGTAACTTGCTTAGGAGCCACTCCTTGCCATGTCAACAGCCAACGACAATTACTTCAACTACTAACAACTACTAGCAGATCCCTGCTGGGAACTAAAATTCATGTTTTAGAAAAGGAAGTTTTGACTCATGTAAGAGAAAGCCAATTATGTCCATTTGAAAATGTACTGAAATACATGGTTTCAACATTACCATGTTTTAAGACAGATATTGAAGACATAATACCCCTGCACATTTTGTTAGTAATGGGTGCTTAAGAATTTCTCATTTAATTCAATTCAAGACAATCACTACTGCACAATAAAACATCATTTCCTCACGTACATTGACAAACACATTCATTCCAAAAAGATGCCTTCAGTCTCGTGTTTACTCTGATTGAAAGGTCAGCAAGACCTTAATTTCCTACTGGGAAAGGAACAAAACCAAAATATTTATACCATGCACATAAATAACAGTGCACAAACCTCATCTCCCCCCAAAAAAACACAAAACTAACAGAAAACATCCTGCGCATCAGATTTTGGATTTTAAGATACTTTCTATATAAGATTATATGTAAATAGAAGCAAAAGAAAGTGATCTGGGAAGAGAGAGGTTGGAAGAAACATTCTTGTCTGAAGGCTAATTACAGTTCCTTTGGAGTACGCCTCTGGAGGAAAACTTATTTCACTCAAAGAGCAGATAACACACTTTCCTAATCTATTTATGGAAGTTCAAGCTCTGATCATCTTGCCATTTTTCATTCCAGTATGTGAATGAACATAGGAAACCTCTGAAACAGCACTGACATCGACGGGCTTTCACTTTAAATAGAAAAGCAGTAAGAATTTGGTTCTAAAAGCTGTGTGAAAATACATATCTGGTGGCTTGAATTTAAAAATATGCTAAAGAACTTCCATAAAACTGCTCAAAATAGGAAGTGTTTCTGAGTAGACTGCTACAATCAACTAAAAAAAGTAAAAAACGGGTAATTTTTTTAGTTTAACATCTTTTAGGTTTCACAGTTCATCTTTAACTTACAAAGAAAATATTTACTTTATAAAATTCAGACACCTATCAGTAACAAGAGCAATTATGAAAATCGAAGCACTGAAGCCTGACAAAACTGTCACTTCCACCTCTGATAATGGTTCAGAGTCAGCCCCCACCCCTAATTTTAACTGCATTAAAAAAAGAAATAAATCTTAATTGGCAGACAGTAGAAATGCTGTTGCACAACCTGTATGCACAGAGGCAGATTTGGCTTTAAAGCACCACACATCCTTTAACTCCACTGTGTGGCCTTTAAAGAGCAGTGTGTGGGCAGAAGCCAAGCACAGACATCATCATACTTGCACCAGTATAGGCTGCGTAGGTCAGGCATAAAGGTTCAAATGCAAAAGCCACTGCCATGAGAGGATCATCTTGTCTGCACAGATGTTAAGTATTCCTGTACCTTAAACATTGCTGGTGCCCACATAGTTTCAAATACTGTTTCAGTAACTAGCAGTAGTTACAGGGATTTCGCTGACTCAACAGAAGTTAAAATTCATTATTAAAAGCTTTGAACAGAAATAGGGACAAACTTGTTTTAACATGAAAAATCAGTGTGATCATTTCTGAAAAACAAGAATTTTGATGGCTGAATAAAAAGTGAAGACAATATGCACTTACGCTGATATCATTTTGCTTCCTTTGAAGGGAGTACAAATTACATCATGACTCAATAAATGCAACTAAAATTTCAGATGACTCTTCCTTCCTCTAACTTAATGGAATTTTTAGTACAGAGAGTCCCCTCCAAGACTTTTTTTTGTATGCACTTGCACCCTGAGAGGCTTTAAATGCAGTATGAACACTGAACATTCTCATTGTTTCCAGCACCTTAGTTTATACAAGCACACTTCATACATGAAGATCTAGATAAAGACTAGAAAAGAAAATAAGTGCTGCAGGAGTGACAGAAATATAGAGTGTACAGAGAAAGAGCAGCAACAAGATAAAACATATCCACAGATGAAGAGTTAATAAGCATGTCATCATGCAAAACCCAGCAGGAATGATAAATAACAAACCTCCTTTAGATCTGCTCTTGGTCAAGTATCAAAAATGTTTCCCATGAGTTCCTTCAGGAAACAGCAGTTTAAAAAACGACCACATCAGTCTATGTCTGCTGTGCACTATGGATATGTCTGGATGTCTTCCTAAAACTATCACAAGAGGCAAAATGCTAACAGTCATTTATATGAAATCAGTCCTTCGATAGTTACCCAGTACTAACCGATGAAACTCAAAGTATGCATTTCAATATCTTATAGATATGAGACCTAGGTTTGTTAAGAACAAAACTGCTACTTGTTCTCTTTCAAAGCAACACTTTCCAAAAAGAATGCTAGGTGGGTTTCAGCGTACCACTGGTTACACAATGCTAGGGAGCAGTACTGGCCAAAAACATGCTATGAGGATACAGGAAACTTTTAGTGAGAAGGATGACTATGAATTCCAGGAGTGAGGTTCAACACCAGAGCACGGATGGCTCAGTGACAAGGAGAGGCTATCAGCCCAAACAAGTTGCCCATGCTCAAGTCTCGAGATTATTCAACTGTAAGTTGGCTCCCTCAGCTGAGATCCAAAGCCAAAAACATTTCTGACCCATGAAAAGGACAGAAAATGAGTGCTGACCATGCAAAGTCCCATTAACTGGATTAGCAGGTGAGGAAAGAAAGATTCCTGTGCAAAGGCCTTTGAGTATTTCCACTAACTAAAAACATACCTGCAGTTTCAGAAGTAGTTGTCAACGTATTTTAAATTCACAAAAATAATCACAATGGTTCATTTGTGTGATGGAAGCATCTCTGTCGAAAATTATTAAGAGGTCTACTAATCTATGCACTCTCCTTCCTAAGATTTTACTCTGACAGTAAAGACTCGCTGTACCCTAAATGTGTACTAAATATGTATTTAAGGATTAAAGGGTATTAATATTTAAATAAAGATATATAACTCAAACTAGTTAAAGCTGACTGTGTGTGTTATGTTTATGAGTTCTAGCTTGCTCAAAAGATATTTTAGTTATCCATGTTCTCTAAAAACACATACCTGCCACATAGCTTTTAGACTACCGCTGAGCAGCTAACAGAGCATTAAGAAACAAACAAAACAGTGGTTTTGTGTGCTATTTTTAATCGTACAAGTAGTTCCAGCTACCCTATCTTTAGCACTTTGCAAAAACAGTGAGAATCATAAAACATCATAATAGTTTTCATGAAAGCAGCACACAAAATGCAGAGGTACTACAGATGTAAAAGTACTAATAGCTACACTGGCACCAAACACATTAAGGAGTCTGTTTTAATAACTGAAGGGAAATACTGCTCTTTGAATTTGAAAAAGTACATATATAGAGAGATATAAAATCAATTTTAAAGAGACAATAAGGCCAATCATTTTTTGTCCTACATGCAACAAAGAACTACAGCATCATCACATAATTTTCACCAGAAGTAGCCACCTCATTCCCACTAGGCTAATTCCTCTCCTCAAAGCACTGCAAAACACAGATGGAACTGCTCACATTGTCCAGTCTCGTTTTAAGCAGAGATTTCACACTCCCTTTTGCAGTCTTGCTCTCAAGTTTAAATGTTTTCACAGTGAAACATTTTTCTCTCTGTATTCAATTGCAATCTCTTGTGTTGCAGCTTGCATTGGTCACCTCTCCTCAAGCACTGCGCATCTCTGAGAAGTGCTTGGCTCTGCTTCCCCATCCCCTCCCCTCCTGCCAGCTGAAGAAAAGATCACCACTCAGCCCTTCCTTCCTCAGGCCAGCAAACCCAGTTCCCTCAGCCTCCTTTTATACATTGAAAGATTAATGGCTGCTGCTCTTCATGCTGAATTTACCCTGCATTACTGCTGAAGTGTGAGCTTTGGCCTCTGCTTCCATTTCATTCATTACTAAATTGATTGTTATTATTTTTTTTTAGGCTCAGAAACAATTCCTGGGAAGTAAAAGCCCTCGTGATATTTCAGGAAGTACTGACAGACAGAAATATCTACAGGCCAATTATTTTTTCAGGAAAAAGAAACGCTACATTTTTGTTTGTTTAAATGAAATAAATGAGCTGCTCTCCTTTAAGAAAAAATGCATATCACAGGTTCAAATGCATTATGCAGCTCACTTAGAAGTTGTTTCAACTCACTGTCAAAGGAGCTTGACCTTCCATATTGAAATACTAAAATACAAAGTAAAAATGCACCTTTCAATTGCTAGAGTGCTCCTGGTTGCCCTAAGGTGGTCCAGACTTAGGGAAAGCACCAACAGGTGCTCGACACTCTGTTAATACCAAACTGAACCAGCAGTTCCCATTGGGGTTCTACAAGAATGCAAATTCCCATCCAAATCCTCAGATATTTGCATCAAAATAATGTTACCACTTATATGTTTGGTTATATGCTGTAGAAGAGCATTACGTGAAGCTGGAATATAAACTACCTTCCATTATCCCTTGTTCAAGATTAAAAGGAGCACACGTAAAGAACAGGCGCATGTTAATCACTGCACTTTTCACAAAATCTGAATGAAGTTGAATAAATCTGAGCCCATCAAAAATTCAAAATTTTTTGCTCCCCCGGAAAGCAGAGGAGAATGGATGACAGGATATCTGAAACAGGTGATGGCCTACAGGAAGCCTCAGCGCGAGCTGACAGGATCAGGGCGTACTCATCCTCCTTCCCACACAACTTTCATCATGTCTTGCAAAATATCTTGAAAATCATTTTGAAAAGGCATGAACAGACAACATTACCAACTACAGCCGTCAGCAACTAGGCCACTAAAGCAACTGCTACACTCTGCTAATAATTCTGCCAGTACAGATCAGAGTTTCACCAATATTTGTTCAAATATCTGTCCACATCCTGAGTTCGTAAAAGCAGCGGCATTAGTGCTACTTTCACACTACGGATAAAACAATATTAAGATATTTTTGTTACAGCAGTCAACTGTATTCCTAATGAAAAATACATGTCCCTCTCAAATGAATAAACATCCATGATCTGCCTACAGAAAGAACCAACATCGTTTACTTACTGACTGCAGTCTGTACATTGTAACCTACAGCTTTCAGCAAGACTGCTCAACAGTAAATATGAACTGGTAACTCTGAAGTCTAGTGACAAATGTTAACTGTTTGCCCTAATCTACATTGCTTTCACAGCTGCTTTCTTTGCTTAGAGTACTGGGATGAAGGCCCAATTCCTTGTCCCAGGCCTCATCTCAGTTACTTGGAACAAGGCTCTGAGTGCACTCCCATCACCCTGAGGGTTTAGCTCCCGGAAGGTCTCCATAAGGAGAAAGCAGCATCTTGGAAACACCACCCTGCTTTGCTTTCCTCTTGCACCTTCTCTGCCGTCCTACTGTCATCTCCTGGCAAAACATACACAGACCAGCTGCTTTACCTACTCCATCTTTACCTGCTTCTCAATGCACACAAGACTCTACCCAGGATCATGAAACACCGCAGTTATTCCATACTCGGGACGGATGCTCTATGTGAAATGGTGATTTTCTTAGCTTTAGCTTGTTCCAAGATGAGGTAAGCCTGCAGCTCATCATGATTACCAATAACAAGCAGTTCAGCTGACCATCATGTGCTATCTTTGGACTCTAGAACGATCAATGCAGCAACAGCGCAACTGGGATCTCCTGGAAAGCCTGCTGCAGGTGGAATGACCAAAGGGCTTACCACCCCAGCAGGCCAAACACCCCTCCTGAGCCAGTGCTTTCAGCATAAGCAAATAAGAGACCAAGGGCTGTGTGCCACGTGCATTCACTCTGTGGCTGTACTCTCTTGGTATTTGGTGTTTTCCACAATAGGTCCAAAGTCATATTCTGCAGGCCTATTTCCACACAGTGGTCTAGGGCAACCGCCAAGAAGTCTGACTGTGACAAAGGGCAGAGCCTCACAGTACCAAACCAGGAAAGGAGAACAGATCTAGTGACAGCGATCAGGGTCAGCCAGCAGGTCAGTGCTTGCCCAACAAGTCCATGGTGACTTCAAGCCAGGTAGTCAACGTATCAGGATCCAGAGAGAGGAGATACACAGCCAAAGATAAAGCTGCAACCTGGATGAGGCAATGACAAGGCCGAGGGCCTGACCTTAACAACAGCTCCAGAGTGAAGGACTAGGCCTGACCCTTACAGTGCAAAGGGAAGTAATTCTACTAGGAAATCAATCCCACACTGCAACAGGTGATGTAAAAGGACAACTGTAACAGAAGCACAGATTGGGGCAAACAGTAAATCTTTGTCATTAGGCTTCAGAGTTGTCAGTTCACTTTAATTATTAATTATATATAATACTGTTCTGTTAGGTTTCATTTGGGAGGCAAATCAGTATTGGTCACATCAGAGCAGCTAGCGATATGAGGTTCACAGAAGAATGAAGTAACCTGTGTATGGATGGAAGAGATGTATTCCCCTCCCTGCTCCCCATAATCTCCCTAGAAATTCCTCTGGGCTATAATACCAGACACTCATCTAATTTCCTGCCATCTGAAAAACGCTAAATTACTCATAGTACTTTCTTAATTGCTTACAAGAAAGCTGACTCTTCACTCATTAATAAAACAAAACCAACAAAAAACACAAACATAACACAATCCTTAACCCCAACCTTACTAGAGTATTATCATGCATACCAAAAATGTTGCATTTAGGAAATTTCAGAAGCTTCTTAAAATACACTTTCACAATTACGTATTTGATCCAAGCAACAAGAGGGATAATAGATTCACCAACGTGAACCTTTTATCATACCAAGACAAAGGATTGTTAAGGCTCAGCATTATAATATTTCATAGTTCTGCTTCAAACATGTTTTTTTTCTAAAACAGATTTGCACCTTTAAAAGACGGGGCTTCTACCCTTCCTAAAGGCAGCATGTATCGTTAAATTAAGGTGATTTTTGCAGAAGGAAAAGCTACAGCTCAGGCAGTCACAGTTATATTCCCTTGACAACAAGCAAAGCCCTTATTCTAACTCAAAGGAATTTTACCACATTTCCCCCCACTCACAGACCAAAATTAGTCTCTTATAGAATACATTCAGTCTCGCTTCAGACAGAGGATAAAGCTCTTTCACAGGTAAAAAGAAATCATGATTTTGCCCATGTATGCGGACAACTACTACTGTTTAGAGGAGCAGGCTTCTGAACATTGTTTGTTTGTTTAAAAATTAAACTTCTAAAGCAAAATATTTTCAGCATATGGAATATTCATAAAAAAATAATTATTTTCAGTACCAACAGCTAGCCTGTGCCTGAGTAATCTGAGAAGCAAAAGGTAACCACAAGCAGCATCAGCTGTGTTTCTTCCAGATAAGTGCCATTGTTCAAGGTGTGCTGATCTCATCTAATAGATGTTCTGTTTTCATAAAAAGTTCTAAAAACAAAGCCAACTTGAGGAAGATGTTAAAAAATAAATGTTTTGATTGGTTAAGAAGCTTGTTTATAGACACTTGAAAAATAGAAAGAAGTCACAGAATCACAGCAATACAAAATGTCACTAACTGCAAAAATAGAAAAGACACACAATATTACGCAGAAGCTTCCTACCAAAATACATTTTCCCTAGGAACTACATCAAACGTACATTTACAATGCAGTAATTTCATAAACCCAGGAGGACATATCCTGTGCAGCGATTTAACATTCAGCACCTCATGAGCCAACCGGCACATAAGTGCTCGCTTGTTAGGGCTGAGCTGCGTCTCTTCTAGGAAATGCCTTCTGAATGCATAAAGGATATTTTCCTAATATATGTCACATCTCTCTCCCTGCCCCCCAACAAGACCAATTCTTCCACATGCTGCAGTGCATTTGAAAGGCGTTCCAACCATGCAATGCACACACAGCAGCCCTGAAGCACACCCACCATTTGTCCCTATTCTATAGGAACTGTATATGGATAACTTGGCTCTTCCCTCCCCCTCCCCCGCTACCTTTCTGGGGTAGTGACTTCATATCCTTTGACATCAGCGCTTGCTGAAAGGGGGATGGGAGAGTTGCAGCAGAAAGCAGTAAAACCTGCTTTTAGCAGTGCGTGCGATGCCTGCGTGCATGCCCAGCCTTCGTGCGGAGCTCAGAGCCGGGTGCCCGGCTACAAAGGACTCCCGCAGGAGCCGCACCGCCCCGGAGCCGGCCGGGGGGTCGCGATCCGCCACGACTCACCTCTGATGTGCAAAAGGGCCACGGGCTGGAAGGGCCCGTTGGAATTGGCTGCGTCAACCACCATCCTGCTGCCGGCTCTGTTACATGTCAACATCTAGGCTCCGCCGGGCAAGGCAGCGTATTCCTTAAGGCAAGAAACCGGCCTCCATTTTAGTTTAAAAAAAGACAGAAACTGAAGCGCTCTGCAGCTGGAGGGAACTGGCTGCTGGGTGATGTCAGCGGGCTGGAGGAGCCCCATTGGCTGAGGGCCGCAACTTAAAATGACACCGGGCGAGCCGCGAATGGGAGGCGGCCGGGCGGCAGGCGGCGCGCCCCCCAGCGGCCGGGCTCAGGGAGCCGGACAGGCGGCCTGGGGCAAAGGGCTGCGCCGGGGACCGGCGTCTCAGCTCGGCTATGGCTCGCTGCTCACGTTCACTAATGTCTGTTAAAGCAGCGCATGCATTACTTGCTGTATAATAATAAAAAAAACCGAAAAAGTTTAACGTTTCTTTCAACAAGGCTGCCAAGAATTGCCACACAGGAGGCCAACTCAACAGTGAGAGCACTGTCTTCTACATCTCTACATTTCAAAAGCCACACGAAAAGCTGCTCCCAGTGAGATGGATCTCTGACTTGTTTTTAGGAGCAGTTTGTAAATAGAAAGCCCTACGCACGCTCCAATGAAGTGCTTTATGGCTGGTTGCTGGCATGACTTCGTCATGGACAAAGCCATACACATGGCATTTGGGAACTGAAGAATGTGCACTCCAAGCTCATTTGAGAGCTTCTTGCACAGAAACAAACCTACACTTAAGCTTAACTTGCTGGTAAACTTGGACATGGCAGAACTCAGGTTTTCATTTTCAGTAAGCTCAATAGAATGGAAGTGTTGCAGCAGTAAGAACCAGGACACAGTCACAGAAAGATTTTGCTGCACAAAGCCAGAGGAAATACAAAAAAAAAGTAGCATAATGATTTTTAAACTTTTTACTTAAATTACTTCGGGTATTTATAACAAGACTGACTGTAAGAAACCTTTATCACAGGAGATTTGAAGATGTGTTTTTACAGAGAGTTATTTGAAGGCCTGTTTTGTCTCCTGGATACCATGCATCTGGGAGTGACGTACAGAGACACAGACAATGCATCTGTACAATCCCCAAATCTGCACTGCTCCCCAAACGCTATTTGCGCCAGCATGTCACCTTTTTTGGTATTCAAATTATTTGATCTACAACATTTTCCTATCTTATGATAGAGGACTACATCCAAAAGAAAAGATGCCTTTCAGTTATATAATTTGCTTATGAATTTTTTGAAGAAAAATCATCAGGCATATGCACAGCTGGCTGGCAAAACTGTAGTGAGCTATAATAATACACTGTCAAATTAAGTTAGAGCTATACTGAATATTACTGAATGGATGAAGGGAAAAGACTAATTGGGATAGGTAAGAGAGGAGCATTTACTCATGTGATACATGAAGGAATCAATTAGATTTACTGCTGACTGGGCCTGATTTAAAGTAGTACCTCACGGATGTTCAAGAAAGATGCAAAACCGATGCAAAAGCCTAAATGAAAACAGTCTAGAAATATTACCTACTAAAAATATCAAGTGGGTGTTTTTTGTGTTGTGTTTTTTGATTTTTTTTTTTTTTTTAATAGGAGGGTGCGTGAAGGTGGGTGGCTGTTGTATGGAGTTTTTTTGCAGGGGGAGTAGGGGAGTAAAAATAACTAGACAGTATCCAAGTGTTTTAGAAAGTAATCATGGAGTTGGAAGGAATTAGTTTTCCTCCATTCACTACAGACAGTAAATTCCTCCTACATCAAGGAGGATTAACTTAAATACTAAACAAAATCCTTTCACAATAAAAACAGTGAAGCAAACTGAGACTGCAAACTTTTTCTCCAAATTAAAAATAGCCAAACTTGAGTGATATAAATGTAGCTGATCTTGCTTTTAAGCACCGTTTGTGGAATACACAAATTTCTGTTGCACTTTTAAGCCTCTTCTCTAAGACTGCAGAGATTCAGATCGTACATTCTTCCAGTCTAGACAAAAACACAGTAGATTTAGTCTCAAAAATGTCAGTTTCAATATTCATATATTCCTTGGGTATACCTTAGATTCGAAACTTTAGTCTTCTAAAAGAAAGGCTACCACAGAAAGCCTTGTAACAAGACTAGATTTAAAACCAAAACCAAGATTGAGCCCAACCAGAAAGTGCTCTGCAAGATCTTGACAGATGAAGGAGGAAAGAATAGCTCAATGTTTCTGCAGTATTTTCATATGTAGAATTTTATAGTTAAATTCTGTTTCATTCTCATATCTGAAGTGAAATTAGACTGTTCTATAATGATAAGTCTCAGTATGATGAAGCAGAAACTATGTTTAAAATTGCAGTTTATCTGGTAACCTCATCTTTATAAGGCAGCTGCTGTCCCTCCTCTCTACTTGCATCTTTGCTGTAATGGTCAAATGTTGCTTCTGTTTGTTAGGACCTCCCTTCTAAGACTGAAATAGGTAGATTGGTATGAAGGTACACAACCACTGTACTGTAACAACAAAGCAAAGAAGTAATCTTACCTCAGTTTCAGTGTCATTTTCTATTTCGTTCATAAGCATGGCTTGAAGAGCTAGAGATTCATTTGTAAAATTTCTGTAATGGTTTAAGGTCAATCCTCTGAATTGTTCTAAAAGAGTAAATGATAAATGTGCAGTGCTGGCTGTAGTACTGGTAGAGCACTAGATCACATTCAAGTAAGTTCTCTTGTGAAATACCTATTTCCTGTTCATGTTTCGTCCTCTGCAGGACTCTTCCATCTCAGGTCAAGTACTTAGTAAGTTATCATGCAACTGCTCAAACAGCCAGAATTCAGTATATTTGCTTCTTGCAAAGCACTCATGGAGTTGGAGAACTTCAATCTTTACAAAGCTTTCACTTCGTTAAATTTAGTATCTTCTCACCAGTTACAGGTAAGAGGCACATCCTGCTAGGGAGGGTCATATAGCTGCTCTACGCTTCAGCCTTAAGACATTTTATTTGCCACCAAAAGAAAATTGAATTAGGAATTGATTTGCTAATGAGAAGGGGAAGAATGAGCAGAAGAAGAGGTCATTTAAACAAATTTGTGAAGACAATTTTGTTGCAACAGGATAACAGAACATTAATTCTAAAAAATGGGTAGCTGAAGTTAAATAAACAGCAAATATGCATTGACAGTATAGCAAAACCATAGCTATTGCAGGTTTCCTCTGAACCCTGCTCCTCACATCAAACTTCCTGACAAGAGGAATGATGGAAAATCCTATCAAGATCTCAGGATATATTTAAATGTGTTACATTGAGGAGCTAGCACTGTAGCTGGTGAATTCTCTTTAGCCTTTCAGCATATCTGGCATTTCCTTCAAAACAAATGCTCCATTTGAGTTGTCAAGTAAAAAAAAACAAACAACAAAAACCACACAAAACAAAACAGAAAGCCACCAACAGCTCTCCTCCCAGACAACAAATTCCCCTGAAGAAAGCTTGCCTTTGCTTCTGTTCTGGACTTCATGTTATTTCCACAAAGACACCCTAAATGATTACCTCTCACCAAATGAGAAGTTGGGACTTCTGGACTGGGAAAGGGAGGGGTGGGGAGGGGAGCAGGAAAAACGTTATTTAGGCTGAATTCTAAAGATACTAAAGGCAAAACTCCATGACTACTGGAGCCACTATTCCTCCGTGACCTAAGCCAGTCCAGTTGCAGACTGCTTTCAGTCCTCTTCCTGCATTCCCATCTGCTTCCATGGTCTTCCAACCACAGAACGAGTTGGGATGAGTCAAGTCATTTCGATTATCTGGTTCACCAGACAGCCATGCAGAAAAGAGATGGGAATAACAGGGCTAGGTTTTATTGTAGGATTGATTTAATTTTTTTCTTTCCTCCACAGAATCACAGAATCTTTGAATTGGAAGAGACCCTTAAAGGTCATCTTGTCCAGCTCCCCTGCAATGAACATGGACACCTACAGCTCAATCGGACTGCTTAGAGCCCCATCCAACCTAACCTTGGGTGTCTCCAGGGATGGGGCTTCTACCACCCCTTTGGGCAACCCATGCCAGTGCCTCATGACTCACTGTAGAAAAAACCCAACTTTTTCCTTATATCTGGTCTAAATCTCCCCTGTTTTATTTTGAAATCACTTCCCCTTGTCCTACCACAACAGACCCCACTTAAGAGTCTGTCCCCTTCTAACAGCCCTCCCTTTAGATACTGAGAGGCCACTCTTGGGTCTCCCTAGAGCCTTCTCTTCTCTGGGCCAAACAGCCTCAGCTCTCTCGGTCTGTCCTCACAGGGAAAGTGTTCCATCCCTTAGATCATTTTTGTGGCCCTCTGGATGCACTCTAAAAGGTCCATGTCTTTCCTTTACTGAGGGCTCCATATCAGGACACAGTACTCCAGGTGAGGTCTCACTAGCGCAGAGCAGGGGGAGTTTCATCCAAGAAACTTCCCCCCCCCCCTCCCCCTTTAGGCAAAATTTATCACTCTCACAAATGATGTAATGCTATAGAAAAGGGTCTCCTCCCAGCCCTGAACAATGAGTTCAGAAAGTTACATGAGGACAACCACCGTCTTAGGGGAAGAAAAGACAGCAAGCGCTATACAGTCTAGAAAAGAAGTTGCAGCAGTGGGAAAGATACTGGACTCCCTCATACAAGGTTCTAGCTCAATTCCAAAGGACAGACAAGCAAAAAAAAGTTATTCAAAAACAGAAGCAGTAAGCACTAAATATCCTGATATCAAAATAAGAAAAAATATTACTTGGGTAAATAAAACAGATCTGAACTATCATTTAGCTTCCCTAAAGAATTCCAAAGACTAAACCATGGAGAAAAGATGGCATTCTACATTCAGTGTTGAAAAATCATTAACATTTACTTACTACTACACGGGAAAAAAAATAATTAAAATTGAAATTGACAAACATCTACCTAGACTAAACTTGTCTCTATTTGCATCTCCTCATATCTGCATGCTCACTGTAGCACACACAGACTCAACGGGACCAAATTTTTCTTCAGCCAACACCACATACTCAGAACGTTTTGTAAGTGGAGAAAAGTTAAAGAGTATATAGCAAGTTCAGAAATCTGCACAACAAAATAAAAAATCATTCTTCACCTTAAAAAGAACTGTCTTTTAAAAACATAATTTGATGCAAAAACATACTTCCCTGGGCAGATAGCAGAGACTCTTTTTCAAGTACCGACAACCTATTTCAACCAAACCTTGTATAGAAGCCAACACATACCAGTATTACTCCTGTATGTGGCTCTATTACATAGATCACAAGTCATTTTTAGGAAATGAAGCTTAAAATCACATGTAAGAGTAAAATCTTGAAAGCACGATAGTTATCCAGCAAACACACATATGTTCAAATGTATAAATATTAAATACAATATTGGATTAGTAGACGTCTTATGAAAGAAGTTTAGTGTGATAAAAATGTTTAGGTCTGACAATAATGAAAGCCTGTGCAATGGACAGAATGTTCTCTTCATAAATATGAGCATAATAAAGGACATTGTAAGTGATTTAAACTCTGAATAGAGAGGTTAGAATATACAACTTAAAATATGGTATTGTCTTATTTTCTATTTTAATGGGCTCTATCTAGGCTTGAGTGGAAACAAGTTCGGTAGGAAATGCTGCCAGTGACAGATGTAAAGCATTCTTCTAACACTTTCAGCTGCTGACTAATGAGTAGGTGTTGGATAGGGCAGTTGAAATGAAAAATGGCTCGTTAATCCTAGTCTATGATTTCATGTAAAGCTAACTAAAGAAAAATAATCACTCTCAGGCAAAGTATTTCTCCTTATAACCTTTTTTTGTGTAGTTATTATACACTCACAAAGGGCTTTTTTTTTTTTTTTATCTTTAGAATGTTACACTTTAGAATGTTACAAAGTCAGTCAGACTGGATAGCTGCTAAATAATCTAACACTTTCATAATGATTATTTACTCGTTTGATTGTGTATTTTCCTGTACCAACATTAAACAACATTTTTCCCCATGAAGTATCTACCACTTGTGTATACCAACACTGCATAAATTTTATCACTCAAATTTGTTTCAGTAGTTCTTCCAGACACACAAAGTTACTAAATAAACACAGCAAAGAAAACCTCCAGGCTTCTTTCATAGCATACAATAAGTACATTCACTGACAACTAAGCATGCTGATATGGGACCTTCAGCAATATTTTCATCTACAGGCTTTTTGTTTCAATAAATTCAACAGAAAATTAGGCTGCCAAATATACTATAATAGCATGAACGCAGCCAGGATCAGAAGAATAACACTTAGCATACCGAGTTAGTCCAATGTAGTTCATGTAAAAGGGAGAAAACATCATCTGTTTGACAGGACTGCATTCAGCGATGCTTTGCATGACAATGAATTTGTTTTGCCTCAGTGTTTTGCCTTTTAAATGCATTACATCTCAGGGCAAATTATCTTTTAGAGCAGCATAATCTTGTTTAATCTACTATCTTACTTTGCATAAAACTGCAATGCTACCCCCTTGCAGCTGGACAAAATTCTTTAATTGCTATGCATGCAGGCAAGAAGTGCAATTAAAGTGGAATGGCTGAAGTACTGCACCTTCATTCTAATACACAACTGGGTCTAGACTTCTGTGACAGAAGTTACATTAAACATTCAGATTTCCTGTCTCAATGGCTTCTAAGGATAATGCTCCTTAAAACCTCCAGAAAGTCCCTTACCTTTAAGATTCCCATAAATCCAAGAATATTACAGATAACCCACCTCTTCTGTATCAAGAAAATAGATGGTAGTTGAATGAAAAATTAACACACACTGCTTGAGTTATAACTTATCCTGATGAGAGGTGGGGATGGCACCAACATATATTGTTGAATTTCCCTACAGAAAAAAGGGCAATACTTCATTTACTTCTTTAATTTACCTTGATCTCAATTTTGATTAGCTGTCTATTCTGTGTTGAGAGAGCCACACAATAGTTTTCTATTCCTGATCTCTTCAGAAACTCTCACTTTTCCCCTTCCTCATTGTTTGAGGAATTAATATTTGTTCTCCCTCCATCCACTTTTTGTTTTAAAGTGCACCAGAATCTTAGGGTGGAATCACCTCTTCTGCAATCTTCATTCATCAGATTTCAATACTGCACAGAGGAAGAGAACAGAACTCTCTCTTACACAGCCACTTACAACTTAAAAGCATTAGGAAAGCTTTAACAACACTTGCCTCCCTATCAGAATCCTGTATCATAGGCAGACAAGTTGGGACACAAGCCTCAAGTTCTCCTCTTGCACAAAACAGAATTTGGCACACCTATGAAGTCTCTTCTTGGAGGAAATAATCTACCACACACTGCACATGACACGCGTTTAGAAAACGGCATCCTTATGACCTGTCATTTTCTTTTTAAATGAATAGATATTTGTTCTTGTTTTTCATAATTTATAGCCCAATTTCATCACTAAAACTATTAAGTCAATAGAGCTATTTCTTCCTACACTGAGATATATATGTACATACATATATGAAGGGGTGTGTGTGTGTGTGTGTGCATGTGTGTGTGTGTATATATGTATAAGACATTTTCCAAGACAGGAAAAACCCGGCCCCTAGAGGAAAGAAACAATTCCTTAAACAAATTAGGAACTAAATTTGAAAACAAAAGCTGAACTCCATTGTCATATTTAAGATTATAGCAAAACAATGTTCACCTTTATATAAAAAAACAGCAGCACAAAACCATGACGCTGGCATCACAGGAGTTCACCACAAGGCTATAAAACCCATTTCCACCCAGCTTTAAAAAACAGACATGCTATAAAAATAGCTTTTTTGAGTAATGCCCAAATTTACATATGCATGACTAACACACGTTCATAAGGATATTATTTAACACTTCAGAATACTATGGAGCATCGCATTCTAAGATAATTATTCTAGGACTGACAGAGAATATTATCATTCAATGAATATTACTTGCAGATTTAAGCTAGATTTGTGACACAATAGTATTTGACCATGTATGAAGTGTTTTATTCCACTCAGGGCATCTTAGTACTGTATTCAAGAATCCTCACTGCAACATTGTTTTGTATCATAGGATTCAGATCACATCATTAGAAGACATCACCACTTTGTACAACAACACTCTCTAAACACTGCACATTTACACAGTTTATTAAAAATCAGCACATTCTTGCAAAATAACATCAGCAAATACAACTACGCTCACCCGTCTCCACTGTAAAAAAACACCTTGTAGCATATAAATGAGAAGTACATAACGGACAAGGAACTACCTTAGAAATACGTAGTTAGCATGGGAAAAAGCATCCACCTGTAATGCAAGTATTTTTAAAGTTATGAATTCTTAGAATGCATGCCTATAGAATCACTAACCTTAAATTTTACTTTTCCGTATCAAATCTTACACAGCAGAGAAAATACAGTAACACAAAGGTGGCCAGTTAACTGTTTATGAAACGCCATAAACAGTTTTGGCTATTTTTTCATTCCTTTCTATCCTTTATCTGTAACTCAGCAAATCCAGAACAACACCTCAACAGTTCAATCCTTCGGATGCCAGCGCTGGCACGCTGTTCTCATTTAAAAAGGGTTGCTACGATCTCCATAAAGTCAGAGAGGAAAAGTAGTATTTTGAACATGTTTGCAAAGAACATTAAGCCCTAATGATTTAAGATAGTAAACTACACATACAGAATTTACAAGTGATTGCATAAAATTCTCTTCTTTAAGAAAGCATTTAAGGAAAAAAACTAGATTTTGAAGTAAGCATGATTACTTCACGCCAAAAGGAAGAAATGTGATCCTTCCCTTTCCTCAGTATTAAACTTAGATCACTTAAAAAAAAACAACAAAACATTTATAGCAACTTGATCTGTATGATCTGAAATAGATGGAGACTGCCTTTTACATAGTCTGACAGTAAGAGGGCAAGAGGTAACAGCTGTAAACAAAAAGAAAGGAGATGATTTAGATGCTAGGGGAAAATTCTTTACTCAGGGGGCAGTGAGGCCCTGGCACCGCTGCCCAGAGAGCTGTGGGCGCCCCATCCCTGGAGATGCCCAAGGCCAGGCTGGATGGGGCCCTGGGCAGCCTGAGCTGATGGGGGGGGCAGCCAGCCCATAGCAGAGGGTGGAACCACACATGCAAGTTCTAGAGCTTTTTCTAGTATGTAATGTATTTCGGTGTCAGAAGTTCATACACTTAACCTAGACTAAAGAACTGAAGTAAAATCCACAACACGGTAACTGCCGGCACAGGGCAAAGCAAATCACAGACACTCCGGGGTTATTTGCTAATTTAACTGTAAAAAAAAATACATCCACAGTGCAAAAATGAAATACAGATTCTTCTTTAAAGTTTAAGGGGACAGTTGCAAAGAACACAAACATCAGTGTAACAGCGGTCAGGTACATACAATAAATACTTGTCCATACTCAACATTCGTGCTGTTTGTGTCTCAGAACACATTCTAAATTCAGTTTAAATACATCCTGAATTACAAGCCATTTTCTTAACAGCACTAAAATAACGGTAAGCTTCTGAAGGCTTGATCACCCTTAATTATTTATACTAGCTATAACTGAAGCATTAATCAGGAAGTTTTCAAACACCACAAAAAACAAACCCGCAAAACACTTGATTAGGCCAACAAGTAACTTTTCCCAGACAACAGCTAAAAACAAAACCAACTTTCTGTAATAAGTACCCATACTACAAATCTTAGCAAATGTGGTAAAGCAGATAAGCTGAAGTTAACACAACACAAACTCGTAGGCACAGAATTTTTTTTGTTTCAATGAGAAATTAGGAAGATCTTTTCACACCATCTGACTTTAGATCACAGTCCTGGAGGCAGCCCTCCTGGGATACTCCTGGGTTATGTGCAGGCAGATACTGCCTGTTCTACCTGCACTGAGTCAGGCTGCACTTCACTGTGCTGCAGGGATCTTCACTGGCTTGCAGTTTTGCTAATGCATGTATGCCTCTGCAAAGCAACAGCACCCCACACTTCTCAGAAATTCTATGTTTATCTCTATTCTTAGAGCCTCTTAACTCATAATTTATTTCCTTTTCTTTCTGCTAAGCTATGCAGCTCGTCCACTTCCTGAATAAACTGAGGGTTTACAATGTTAAGTGTGATCTGCTCCAATGAATACAAATCACACTGCACTAACAGCAGTTAACACACTGGTATTTCCAGAAGCAATTTCATGCAATATCTAACAGAAAGTTAGCAGCATACCTGAAGGCCAAAAATTGAGGCTTGTTCAGATTAAAAGTCAAAATGTTTCCCATGTAAGAAACACTGACCAAAAGCCACTTGGGAAGCTCCCCCTCTCCCTTCTCATTAGTTCAAGAGATTCACTGACCCCAGCTCCAGTCCTACAGCACAGAAGAAAGCAGCCATACTTCAGCATTACCACAGGACACCAGCCACAAGCTTCCACAGATCTAACACAATTTTGCATACACAGAGACAGTTCCATTCTGTAAGTTGGGTTTTTAATACAACCTTATATAAAGTACCTCACGCCACACCCAACCCAGTATTTACGAATGGAATGCACATCTGTTGGCCTACTACATGTAGAAGGAAGGTTTCCCAATACTGTAGCTACAGAAATACAGCTCCCCCTAAGAGTTTTAACCAGCTTCCAAAACAACTAACCCAAAGCAATACTATGTTCCTTCCAGCCCTTTACTCAAGTCAAACCTGCATTAATCCTCTTGGTCTTTTTAAATTACAGCCTGGCCAGTACAAACAGTCCAGACAGTCAGGAAACACATGCAAAAGACCCAAACACAGAACAAGAAAGTTTAGGTAGTCCAATAGCCACAAGCAGGCACAGGTACTGGGAACAGCAATTATACAGGTACCTGGCTGCGATCCATGAGACTGGACATAGCCTTATTAGTAAAGGTAGTAATTATTATCCATCACCATCACAATGGTACCAGTGTTTCATAACAAAGTTTGACTCTCAACAGCCTGGGGACACACATACAGCACCATGAGACATCCTCCAGAGCTAAGTTCAGCATCTTTTATTTCCCGTCTCCTGAAAGTAGGGGAAAGCGATCACAGCTTGAAAGACAAAGCATGTGCACAATATATTGCTATCGACATGTAGGTACATTGCTGCAAAAGCATTAGCATTAACACATGCCTTACACAGATTAGTTTTTTTTTTTTAGTTATTGTATTCCAATCAGGCTCTCTCCTGCCATTCACTGGCATCTGCAACATAGCCAAAGTGGAAATGGATCCAAAACTCCACTTTCAATTCCCCAGTATTTGGTGGGAATACCAACGATACCTTTCAAAAACTTCTGTCCATTCACCCCATCCTCTGTGGACTACCTGTCCCCTCACCCATCCACGCTCACTTTTCTCATTCCATCTCAATATCCATTCTGCTTCCAACGAAAACTCAGTCCAGTCTCACTGACCTGACAGCCCCAGACACTACCAGAAACACACTATTTACAGTTGGACAGAATGGAGGTTCTAAGAACAAGTCATGAGTATTTTTCTTGGCAAGTGATTCTCTGAACAAAGGAGTATGCCAGTCAACAAGGTTGCGTGCAAACCTTTTCCAAAAAGCACTACTTTTATTTGGTGTAATTTGCTTATGTCACACCCCAGATGTGACAGCTAACTGTATGTGCGTGAACTTGCCCTGTCAGTTTAAGACATACAGCATACCCTTCAATAATCTGCGGTGTTACATACTCTTATTTAGATCTTGAAGCCTTTTATACAGATTGTCATACTAGCACGATGAACAGTATTTCATATTCTTTTTGTAAAAACAGTATCCATGAGATAAGAATGCTGCAGCCTAATTTTATCCACGTGAAGAGCAGTACAGTTCATGTAAGCTGGGAAACTGGGTTCCTTATTGTCAAGGAACACTAATGCATTACATCAAGAGGAAAATTACTGAAGAAAAAAGTCTTATCCCCTGACATTTTCACATTATCTATCACTGTTCTGCCTAACACTTCAGTGATGTATTGGTGTTTCACTGCCAACTTTGAACACAGGAAAGCAGTATGCATTGCATTCCAAAAATGCCTTTTTTTAAATAAACCTTCAGAGCAGATCAGTTTCTTGTAACCTACAGATCAGTACAACTGAGCACACCTGGAAAACTGTACCTTAAATCTACAAGGTACCATAAGCACAATACATGCTAACACAACACAGACAGTAGCTAAAATGAAGATAATAAATACCACATTAGTGAGAGAAGACGCATCAATTATTATTGTTTTTTCCATCACAGGCAGCAGTAAATATAATTCTATATGGTCACAAAGCCTTAAAATCGACAAAAGAAAAAACTGATTTCACCAGAAAGACACAACTCTGTCTAATTCATGCTCAGGCAATCTGATCAACAAGCAGGGATAGACCTGGCCTTCTTTCAGTGCCAAGATCTTTGTTTGCACAAAGTAGGGTTTGAGCATGCCTCATTGAGGACAGAAAGCTGATGTTCTGCAAAAAAAAAAAAAAAAAAAAAAAAAAAGAGACCAAATATTTTGCTTTTATGAGAGATGGGTGAATTTACTTCACATAAACCCTTCTGGGCTGAAAAGGCTCAGGTATTTCCTAAACTGACTGCCAAGATGGCAACAGACTGGAAGCCTGTTTGCATATGCAAGTATGTGCAAGTTTGCATACACTAATATTTAATATATAATATGTTTTTCAGATAAAAGTGTCAGAGTAGAAATGCTTCTGTCTCAGGCTCACAATCCCTCACAAGAGTCATTTTGAAAGACATACCTTTTAAAGCTGGCAGTTTTTGAAGCTCCCTGTTATTGCTGACATTAAACCTTGATGAACTCTGACGCTTTTCCTTTTTCACTACTGTCTGGGGTGCTGGTACTTTGATTTTAGATAGCTGTGCTGGGGGAGGAGCGCTGTTTGACTTTTTGTTTGACACCTGTTTAAAAAGAAACGAAAACAGTTACTTGTAGTTGGACTTGGAGCATCTTTTTTGTTGTCTTTACACTAATTACATAAAATAACCTTTCAATCAAAACATTCTATTTGTCATCCCCTGAACGTATAGCTATTTTGTTCACTATGTGTATTATTTCTGTACCATAACACTCACATAGATGGAAATCATTCTGTTACACGCACTCACCCATTTATTCAGTTACCTGCCAACCAAAAAGATGTGTTATAATGTAGCTCCTCAGCTACTCCCACCATCTGCGTAAGGAGCCTAGGTCTTCAAGGTACTTGGCTATCTGACTTGAGCTTCAAAAGAATCAGGACCCTGTCCATTTACAGCAGCTGAACTTCACTCTGCCTATTTGTACTGTGCCTTGCAGTCAGAGTCCTACCTTGGCCAGGGTATTCAGACTTTGATAGAAGTTTAGAAAATAAAAAGGATGAGTCTTATTATTGTAGCAGACTGTTAGGAAACTTCAGCAGCTTCTAAAACATACATGTAGCAGTTTACTGCCTATTCAGAGCAGGTGGCTTTTACTGTAACATTCCTTACCACATTGTCACTGTGCCTCTGTATGAATTAAATAACAGAATGAGAAGAATGGACCTTTTTGCTCCATTTCCCAGAACATACTTGATAGTGCTCTCACTCAAGCTAAATAAAAGGCATCATTAACAAAAGCCTGTCAGAACTTGTGATGTTGCTTTTCTCAATTCCTTTTTTTTTTTTTTAAAGTAGGAAAAGCAGGTTTAAAGTAGGCAATAGTTGACTGTTTTTAAAGATGAATGACTTCACAAGGCACTTTACAAGAATGATAATACATCTAGAAACAACTTACAACAGGGATGTAACAATAGCTAAGAAACCTTACTGCAAGTACTGCAGTTCGGTGGTTTTTGGTTTTGCTGCTTTAAAAAAAACAGTATCTCAAATTAATGTAGAAGCTTTTCAAATTTGCAAGCTATTTTACACTGCAGCAAACTACTGAAAAGACACCTTGGCACTTCCCTCTTACAGGAAGAGAACGCAGCCTCCTTTTCAATAAGTGCCTATATGACAAGAAATAGGAAAAAAAATTGGACAGGAATGGGATTCAGGATGGAAATCAGGTTGTAATGCTGCTATTTCAGCATTTCAATGGATTTAAATATAACAGATATGAAAGCTGCGTTTCAATCACCAAACACTTTCATAGGGATGTATCTAAAACAACAGAAATCTCTTCTCGTGTTCTAAAGAGGACTTCCAGAATAGCTTATTCATTAACAATTTCCAGATGGTCTGTGAGCGAACACATTCAGCACACGTAGAAGTGTTACCATACATCACCATTCAGAGAGCCTAAAGGTAGATAAACTGCAGACAGTCATTTTACGCAAACCTTTATCTAGAAACAAATACTCTTTAACCGGCAGAGAAACGTCTGTATTTCAACAACACAGTACTGTATGTAACAGAGCTGTTCATGCGTTGAAAATGACTGAAAGCAACATTTAGTTCTCATTAAACATCTAAGATCCCCGTTCGGCAAATTTACTATTAAAAGAGCAAAAACAAAGAATAAGGGAAAGGAGACAACACATTGATAACCACCAGTTATCAAAAATATATTCTAGACTTCCAGTAAAAATGGTGTAAGTTTGTAAGTTAAAGGCATTTACATACATTTCCTTGCATTATATATATATATATATTACTATTTTTCTAAAACACTAAATGCTGAAAAGCCTTCTTGCTGAAATACAAATGATCCATAAGGTAAATTCCACCCCTTAACTTAAATTAAAAAAAGTGTTCTAAATTATCAAGTGACAAAGCAGAAGGAAAATTAGCACTAAAAATTAGGAAGCAATGATTTGCCATGCCTTATGCAATTAAAGCTAATTATAATTTCAAACTATTATAAGCAATATTACTACACAAGATTCTATACTTTCAATGTTATGCTTGAGCTTACTGTTGTTTTTCTGAACTGCTTATCTCCCATTACTACCTGTTTTTTGTTCATTACTTAAAACAGGAAAAGTCACCTTCCTGCTTCCTCTACTCCCAAGCAAATTCTCAACTGTGAATTAACAAGTACTCACTTGTGCCTGCACACACACACACTCTATGGTATATTAAGGTAACTCACCCATCAGGAAGCCATGTATTCTGAATTGCAGATAAATTCTAAAATTAGCCAAAAGTGGTTATTTAAAAGGATGGGCAACATTTCTAAATAGAGGCGTCGAAAGAAAGCATTTTTTGTTCCTATGGCAACTTCCAATCTTGCAGCGATGGCTCCACATAATTCCAGCCCTGAATCACCAGCCCTTCTTTCCACCATCAGCCCCGGCTATCCCTGTATTTCAGCTGTGCTCCAACTGTTCAGCCATCACACACCAGAGAGCTGCCAGAACAGCTTACAGCCCCTGGTTATGTGAAGGCTATACCATGCAGCAATGACTGACAACTTCTGCAAGTGGCACTATGATGCTCTCAAGACTGTAGTCACCTCCAAAACTGGCACATAACCAGCCTTCGCATAGAAGGGCACCTGAAGGAACTATGTCAATTTAGGCAGCACATTTCAGCAATCTCAGCCATCCCATCTTTTATTTTCTGCATTAGGAAGCTGCAAGCCTAATCACAACAACTCACACTACTCCACTTTTTAAAAAGATACAGTGCTCCTTAGTTCTGAATGAAGACTCATGCTCAGCTTCCTCCCCCCCAGTAACCCAACTACTTCAGAAAACCACAGCTCCTGAGGAAAACTGACAGACATTTGGCTATGAAGAACAATTATTTGACAATAGAACAGTCAAATTACAGATACACTTTTATCAATTCTTCCAGTAATTAGAATGGGAAATACCTGTTTTTACCCTTGTTCTGACAAACTGCTCCCTCCTACCCAAATGTTTATATAGACACATTCAACTCAAGACTGGCTGATAAACCTAAAAATGTGTACAAATTACTCTGAAAAATCATCATACTAAGGAAGTGTTTATGTTGATCATAATTTAAAAACAACCTCCAGATTTTCTGATCATTTTAGCCTTTAAAGCTGGAGCTTCACTTCTTTTGATTAAGACTATCATGACAAGTATGATTCTGACTTCTAACTCCTGCTTTTAATAATTGAAAAAACAGAGCTTATGCTCCTCGGTTCCCATGAATAGGCTTAACACAAATTCAAGAAAGGAAGAAGTTTCTTGCCAGTAACAAGAGCTCAAGATGGACAGTCCTTGCATACCTCCCTCCCTTGTGTCACAAAACAGCTAAGGTCAGCAGAGCCCCTGGGGTCCACCTGCTCCAGCCCCTGCTGGAGGGGGCAGGGACACCCAGAGCAGGGTGCGCAGGACACATCCAGGCTGCTCTTGAAGATCTCCAAGAGATTCCACAGCCCCTCTGGCAGCCTGTGCCAGTACTCCATTACCCACACAGCACAGAAGTGCTGCCTGATGGTCAGATGGATCCTCCTGTGGTTCAGTTTATGCACACTCCTCTTATCTTGGCACCAGGCAACACAGAAAAGAGCCTGGGCCCGTCCTCTTTGCACCACCCTCCTCCACATTTTAAAATACATTGATGAGACCCACCCCCCCAGCCTTCTCTTCTCCAGACTGAGCAATCCCAGCACTCTCAGCCTCCCCTCATAGGAGAAGTGCTCCAGTCTTTGCAAAGATATCAAACAACCGTCAGGCAGAAGCCCTCATGCTTGAAGAATGAAGTACGTTACTGTTTGAACAACACTGCTTTGAACATAGTTTGATCCTTCTGACCACCTGACGCAGGTGCATACTGATCAGATGAAAAGAACCAACTGGACAAAGCACATCTCCGGTTACAGCCAGTTTTTCTTCTTTTAAATTAATTGATCATCGCCCATCAGCCCACATGGCAACTTCAGACAGTCACCTAAGAGAAGAGAGCAGGAGAGTACCGAGAGCAGGAACAAGGGTGCACCCTGCGTCCCATGTCAACAAGTCTCTTCGGAAGACTCAAGACATATTCCCTCGCTGACAGTCCCTCAAACCACCAATACTCAAGCTACTTTACCAAACAGGCAACCAGAAAAATTTGGTCTGACCTCACTTTTCAAAGAACAGTCACTAATAATCAAATTAGACCAGATTGTACAAAGCCTTGTGGCTCCACAAAACCCAAAGGGTTTCCAAGCCAAAGCTAGAAGAAAGCTGCAAGCTTTCATACTTAGTTTTAAGATAAAGTGGTCAGAGAAGGGGAGGTATTTGAAGATGTCGATGGATGCATCTGCCAATCTAGATTTAAATAACTGAATGACTTAAATACTAGTGACAAAAAGAGATCACCTCCTAAGCACAGGACAAGAGATATTCTGTCTCCCTGCCTGAAGATAACACAGAACTAGGCAACATCCTGGATGGTGTTTCTTGATACATATCTGGTTAGCATTAGCCTGCAAATTTCTCCCCTCTACTGAGTAACATAATTGAACTCAAGTTTAAATAAGCACGTGTACCAACCCAGGATAAAAACAGCAAGCTCCATACCAGTAAGAATCTTTATGAGAAGCCTAGAATGCAAGGCTTACCTACCGAAACGTCTGTATCAGTTATCAAATGATTAAAACTCCCTGTGAAATGCAGGTACACAAGGTAAAAAGCAGAACGCTTTTGATAAGAATCAAGATCCTGAACCTGAGATAGCAGGAAAATGCTTATATTAATGCAGATTTAATCCCTTTCTTCTTTTTCATTTGGTAAAATAAGTAGCCCCCATGGATTTACCCTTCATTAGGATAAACAGAGGCTTGATCTACAGCACCCAGAAGAACCCATTTCTTGCCAAGCAAGCCTCGAAAGGGGCTTTAAAAGCTCTCTGGATGACAAATGAAACGAACTTACGCTGAAACTGAAATACAATTTACTGAAACTAAACAAGGAACTGGAAAAAAATATGAAAGACATTTACAACTTCATTTTCAAAAATGCATGAGGGTCCAATTTGCAATTAAAATAACCTGGCTAAGAGGTAGATGCCAAACAGACGACCAGTATAATTAAGCTGAGTCTAAACTTAATTTAGTCTCTTGAGATGAGAACTAAAATCAAAGATCAAGAAGTCAAAATGGGTGGAGAGTAGCTGAAATCTAAATACCATTCAGATTTTCCCCTCTGAATAACTTCAAAGCAGCATGAAAATCTCTAAACATTCCAAGCATCTCAAACTGCCTCAGAGCTCTCTCCTTTGCAGGTCTTCATTTACTACTCTATGCTGAGGCTGGAAACAGGGTCAGGCCACATCTGACACACGCAGCCCAGCAGCAAGCAACCCAATAATTATACCCACTGCATACCTGCAAGAGCCAGGCCGGTGGCATAGGATTAGCAGCTGGCATTGAGGAAAGAGTATCAAAATTCCCCCTGCAGTCAAAATGTTCCAGATGTTCTACCATCCTACAGTCACGTCTCTCGGGTCTCCTAGATCAAGCAATTTCTGCATATCAATTCACGAGTCTTAATCAAAAAACACCGAACTGACACACTGAAACTGAGAACGCATTAGGTTTATTTATTTTTAACATTAATTGCCTGGCAATTGCAACAGTTCTCACCCTAAACTCCACACGGAACAATTGAGCTCCTCCCTCTGAAAGCAGTATACACTGCTGCTCGCTGCTGCCACCAATACAGTCACACCTTCAGATATACAGTCATCAGTATGCTATTTTGAAGCTAAAGCATATGGGTAAATATCTGCAGTGAACAACTCTTCTACGTAATACTCTCACTATCATTAGTGTGTGTAAGGTGTGCTGTCCTCATTCCTTCAGGCTAGTTTCTACAAATCCTCAGGGTACTCTGTTATTCTCCACTGAGGAGAAAAAGCATTGGTTCCCTGCCTACTTTTGACTAAACCTGCATTTTTTTTTAGAGCCTTTTAATTAACTGGTAGTCTTCTCTTGGGCATCAGTACGTATTCTGAGACTGCGGTGAATGACAGTCCACCACAATTATGCATCTCCATGTGGCACATCTTGAAACACTTCATGATTACCTTGAGATTTTTCTCAAGTTGAAGTTCAACGTGCTTTCCAACAGGACAACGTTAGAAGAAACTTGTTGTCATAGTAATAAAGGCAGTGCTCAGAGCTATTAAGACAGTCTGCAATAATCAAAACCATAGCATGGCCTGGGTTGAAAAGGACCACAATGATCATCTAGTTTCAACCCCCCTGCTATGCGCAGGGTCCCCAACCACTAGACCAAGCTGCCCAGAGCCACATCCAGCCTGGCCTTGAAGGCCTCCAGGGATGGGGCATCCGCAACCTCCTTGGGCAACCTGTTCCAGTGCATCACCACCCTCTGTGTGAAAAACTTCCTCTTAATATCTAACCTAAACCTCTCCTGTCTCAGTTTAAAACCATTCCCCCTTGTCCTCTCTCTATCCACCCACTCCACAAATGGCAAGGCATTTGATGTGGAGCAACTAGATATGACCTTAAACTTCAGCATCTTCAATCTGCAGGGACTCAGTGCAAACCATGTGAACCTCAACATAGGTTCTTAATCACTGAGGCAAACAAAAAGGACATTGCTCCTTCAACAAAGCAGTTAAAGAAAAGCAAGGAAGCAACACACTTCAGGGCACCATTTTTAATGGCAAACAGTTCTGAAGTTTTGATTTTATTGAAGATTTGCACCACTGTGTCATTACTGTTCACTAGCTTCATCAGCTCAAGAACATTTGGACAGGCAACTTCGGAGGAGCCTCTAAAGACTGTGCTTTTGGTGCTGGCGGCTTTGGTTAGTCTCTAACAGACTGCATGTCAATTTCCACTGTTTTTCCTTAAAAGGATTATTACCAGAATGATGCCTGGACTGCCCTGCTTTTAAACAATCCTTGCAGCTGCCCTTCCAGCAAGTACGCTCATTACTCCTTAAGATTCCCTCAGTGGTCAGGATGTACAGGATAGTGCAGCGATTGTATCAGCTTATGTTTTTATTTGCTAAGATAGCAAGAGCTGCACCATAAAGCTTTGAGGATCCACAGTATCATTTTGATAAGTGAAAAGCTTTTTCACTTTTTAACTTAGCTTTTCAACTGGGTAGTGCCAAAGTTTATACATTTTAGCACAGCAACCAGCACTCACTGAGTTACACTGAGGTACTCATTTAGGAACTGTGATTCTGCATTTATACACTGCAGCATTACTGCTAGCTGCTCTTGATGAATAACCCTGGAGTGCCACTAGTGCTTTGTCAGGCCCAACATGAAGTTTGTTGACTGGCCTCTGTGACCGGGAAGCTCCCCACAAACAGTGAGTCTTCACACTCAAACAGTGCACTACAGCAGGTTTTACACACAGACCGTTTTAAAAGACTGATCCACAACTTGCTGAAACTCTCCTGCCTTTCTTGCAAGCATTTATTTTTCAAAACAGAAAGCCTTGCTTGTATTTCCTGTTAGATGCTTACATACAGCTCAAATTTGATCTTCTAAGGACTTGTATCATCCTAGTTTTGTTGCAATACACTGGCCTTGCAACACCTCAAACCAACACTGACAACTGCAAAAGGTGTCTCAGCTCAGTGAACTGCAACCTTCAGATTCTTGCATTCTAACCTGACAATCATAGCTAAGTATCAGTTGCACGCATTTGTTTCTGTTTCCTCCTTCTAAACCTGATTTTTTAACTAACTTACTCAAACTGCCTTTTTGTTTTTGGTCAGCGATCAGACCTGCAGTCTGAGGTTGCAGAGGAACTCAACTCTGGCAACAGTGATGGGTGCCCATCAGCTCAGACTAGGCTTACTCATGCTGGCTTGTGTCTGCTGAAACACCACCAATGAGCACTTGGCGCTTTGCAAGCATAAGCAGCAAGGCAACATTTGTTTCTTAATGCATTTTCTATAATGAAACTTCAAAGAAAGAAATGACCCAGAAAAGTCAATCTTGTTATCTGCAACCATCAGATACTTTGATTAAAAACAGATAAGGCCCTAAGTATTATTTCAGAACATTAATAAAAAAATATAGAGATGAAGAATCCGAGCAAATGATGGCATGGTTTAAATGACATTAATTCTCAATTTCAAATCTTAATTTCTCTTTCAATGACTTTCAACTTTCAAAAAAACTAAAGAAACAACCTACTTTTGTTTGTTTTCCTTCAAACCTGAGGGCTCTCTCCCCACAAACATATTCACACTACATATACACACACACTTGTGTTAAGACCCAAACCTCTATAGTCTGCAGTAAATTCTAAGTAAAGCTGCTGATGAGCTAAAGCTACTGTGTGCAGATATATTTCGCTTTGCCAGTGGTGTCTATAATCTTGTGCTCTTGAATCTATTTATAAATAATTTCTCACCCCGCAAACTCATACTGAAACTTCACTAAGATATCAATAAATTTGGAAATAGGAACTGAGAAAAGTTTTCAACAAATTGCAAGGCTGCTTTAAGAGTAACAGACAGCACATCTTCCTAGGCTTTGTTTTAACATTAGGACACTTCTCCACATCACCTCCGCTAAGAACTCTACGCTACATAACCAATGTCACTGCTCAACTTTTCTACTTAATTACTTTTAGGGAAATTAGTAAACTCACTGAAAAGTGATTGTTGAGAGATGGTGGTGGGACAGAGGCATGGATCAGTACTTAACAAGGTGACTTCTTGTTGTTTTTTTCCCAATTTCAAAATTGGTTTCTACAGTGATTATCACCTAACATCTACAACACGTGCTGTCAATAAATCAAGCCATTTCTTGCATGGCAAGGGAACTGGCCAACAGTTTATATTTTATTACATTTTGTATAAAGAAATAGAAAAAACCTTTAAGTAAAGAAATCAAGCAGGGCAGCACATCACAACAATGCTATAGTAATACACACACATGCATTACTCAAACCACATTAGCTTTCTGTTTGCCAGCAGAAAAACTTGAAGACAATTACAATTTCTGTTCTTCTTTCCTCAAAGTCACCAAGCCAATATTCTGTTAACCAAAAGTAGCTTTTCCCTGCTACAAACTATGAGCATCCAGATAAAGAAATGAATAAAACTATGAGTTCAGAATGTTTCATGCCTTCTCAAACAAGCGCTGATAGGTCTAGAAGAAGCTCTCACTCTGTCACCTGTTACTGCGCTGTATGAAAGGTCATCAGCTACTCCTGAACCTTCCATCTCCTGGGTGAACCTCAGCCATCTGTCATCCCAGTGCTCCCAGACCATTTCAGTGCAATCAGTTCAATTTCAACACCAAGCAGAGAGCAAAACTATGATCCACACAGTGATCCATCTGCAGGTTCAACGTACTCCAGCTCTGGCACGTTAAGTATTAGAATCACTCTAGGTGCTTGTGATTTTGCAGCTACAACCAACGCCAATGTCAACCAACCTGTGTTCCCTGTAGCAATAGATAGCATCAGAGAGAAGTGCAAGTTTTAGCGCATACATTCCACAGGCCAAATACAGAAATAAGAGTCTATGTGGTTCAGATCTTAACTTTCTTTCCTGTGGTTTGTACCTGAGAACTATTAATACAGTATTGTAAGAAACACTTGAGTTTTTTGAAATAAAAAAAAAGTTAGGTTTTTGCTAACCAGAGGCAATGATAACATCTCCTGACAATCACTTACTACTCCTTCTAGAGAAATTCATACTGAAAGTAACAAGAGGCCAACTTGGAAGACTTGGAACAACCCAGCTACAGACTGACACAGAACCAGAACTACCGGGATAGCGGAACAACAGAGGGAAGACCTGTTTCTCTGCACTCAAATGCAGCTGACCCTGCACTACTGCTGTTTGAACTCAAAAGACGACCTCCACACAACTGTGTGGAACAGAGCTCAGTAACAAAGCTTATTCCCAAGGAAAGAAAATTCTGCAAAGGCCAGTTTCTCAGTGCTGGGATAATTACTACCCACACCTGGATGTTTCTCTTCATTGTGTGTTCTGACTACAGGCTTTGGTCATTGGTAAACAAATCCCAGAGATCTCACCAGAGTAAGTCTCCATCCCCTCAGAGTGCAACCATACATAACAGATTGTCTTTGTTCCCAACCTGAAGACACGAATACTCTGGACTAATTACTGAAGTAAAAAGCTACTCCTAACGGAATAGATTCAGCAGTTCTGGCAATGATTTACCCTAATTCATATTTACTAACAGGCAAAAAGCTGAAGTCAGACGTGAACTTAATCATATTAGCTTTTCTCTCAAATGTTCAAAAAGTGAACATTATGTGAGAGTGGGAACTGGACCAACTGCATTTGGTTACAAACACACATGGTACCCCCTCCACCCCTACATATACTGTACAGTTCTGGTAGCTCCAGTATTACAAAACTGAAGGACAATCTAAGATATGGAAGTCCTCCCACCCAGGTGAGTTTAAACAGGGCTTGGAAAAAAAAAATGACACAAATTTAGATAATATAAAAAAGTCAGTTAAATCATTAATAATATGAAAACAATTTTATACAACACCCAGTTCACATACTGGCTTAAAGAAAGGATGAAAAACCACACATCTACTCTATAACTGAAACTCTTTTCTTGTATAGCAGCTACTAACACAGAACACCAAGCAACATGGATCTCTGGTCTTACCTAGCATGGCTTTTTGTATTACACCAAGTAACCAAGGCACAGGTAACAGGAGAAGAAATAACTTTTGTTCTTTCTCCTTAAATCTCTGTTTGGGGGGGAACACTGCAAACAAATAAATGAGCAAGATGGATCTTGTTTTCAAATACAATGACAATGGAATCCTTTGATATGTAAACAAAAAAGTATTTATTTCAGTAGGTTGCTTGCACACTGCAGCTACCGTAGAGCTTCTATACGTACTTGTGTCCCTTTGTAAATTTCAGCAGAAGTACACAAGTACCAGCTTAAATCCCTTACATCCCCCTTCAGCAACTGCATGCCTACCAGTAAAAGCCAGTATGATTTCAAATCACTTCTCAGACTTGCCGGGTAGCTCCACTCAACCAAAATCTCATCTCCCTGACCACAAGACAGGAAAAGCACTTGTTTGTTCCTATGAACTATTAAGATCCGTTTATATCTTCACCTACAGAAGGCCAAGGCATAATGAATTTAGCTGAGTGTTATAAATTTAGTTAAGTGTCTATAAATAAAGTATTTGTGGGATGCTGCTGCTTGTGCTGTCCCCTGTTCCTCACACAGCAGACAGTTTCTAGTCTTTACTATCTGCCATTTGCATTACATCCATATGCATTAAATTCATACCCATTAAATATAATTTTGCTGAAAAAAAATGACATGAACCTGTGCATTTCTAAACCTAGAGTCCAGAAGAGGATCTTTAAAGAGCCATGTTAAAACACTACTACAAGGAAACACGAGTACAACCTTTGTTAAAGAAAAAATCCTAAAAAACCCACATCAATAGTATATTTCAGAGCATTGCTATATTTGCTGTTCTTCACTATGCTAAGGAATAGTTTCCCTTCTGCACGTCTAAGTGTCAGCTAACATACCCTTTGGTTACAGCCAGCCACATTAAAATGCAAACTCCATATTACTACTTGCGTGCAATTATTCTATTAATTAAGTTAATGAGTGAGACACTGAGGTGCTCAAAACTGTCTAGAGGCTAAACAATGCCCACTGGGAATGACAATCACAGTATATGCACCAGTCACATTCTCAGCAGTATATGGGTCCCTTTCCCACTCTGTCCCCACTCACACAATAACAAAGCATCATCACAGACTTAAGCAAACTCTACTTTCACATTGGGAAGGCCAACTGAAACAGAAAAATGCGTGAATATACTCTCCTGTTGAGATTAATCTCTTTTTTTTTTTAAAATATTCAAAATATGCAAAAGCTTTATCCGCAAATATGGAAAGAAAGCAATCTAGATAGGCATTTTCAGTTAACATTTAAATCACACCACCAGTTCCCCGTGGCAGCTTTACACGCTGTCCCTGAAGGACCAAGAAAATCAGTTGTGGTCTCAGCAGCACGTCAGTCAGAAACACGAGAAAATGAGTTATCAACCAATATACAGCAAAGGTACCAGTCACCACAATCCTTACAACTGCACAGGAACCAAGATCACAGTCAAGAAGTAATACTTTTTTTTTAATGCCATAGCAATATACCACAACTACAGAACACATCATGTTCATTTGCACTGTTACGAACATTTACATCCTGCTACTGTCCTGATCTCATTCTAAGGTTGTAGCTAGTAGTCAAGATATCAGCTCTTCCCACAGAAATTCATTCTTTTAATGGAACTTGCAAAAGAAATTAAGTTTACAAGTTTTAATGATTATATCATCTGATGTCAGTAGTATATCTTTCTGCACAATAAATGAAAACTCAAATAAGTTGCATCAGAAGGAACAGACTCCTGCAAGACAAACACTTCCCTCCCCTCCCTGCCTGCCCCCC